>OX465253.1:11528398-12128398 GCA_949987775.1 Aproaerema taeniolella
GGGGCCCTTTTATTAATTTGATTCAATTAATAGAGTTATTTAATGTTGTAGTTGATAATTTCTCACACATGTTATGGGTTGTAGTAAGGGGTATAATTATAATTCACTTCTTGTAGTTTAAATACTTCACTAACTAAAAAACTAACTTTAATTTAATTTATAGGAAGCAACAGTAAAACAATAATATTATTAAAACTTTATGTCCATTGTTCATACGATACACCACTGGTGGCTAACACATATGATTGCAATACAACTGTTTAGAAACAGTTGTATTGCAATCATATTTTTCCAGTTGTTTACTAGTAGGTACGTAATTATTACGATTAATTATTTACATTGTGAAAGTTTAATACAATTATTTTCTAAGCTAAATATGAGTTTTCTTTCTTACCCCAGAGGGACCAAGTACAGAGCTCCTGTCGATCCATCCTGATATCGGTTCTCGGTATGCACATATCACTGAAATATTTTAAAGTAAGGTAAGTAAAGTAATGCTTAGTGTGTGGGACATCTATTGAATTAATTTTTTTTAATGAACGAAATAAAGGCGACTTTATTTAAGATTTATCAACATTAAAATTTCTACTTTTTGTAACAAACATCTACCTACCTAATTATGCTTGCTATAATATAATACTATTTGCTGTCGTCGTTATACATATGAAATGATTAGGTGTATTTTATTTTTGCCTGTTTCGTATTATTTATTAAGTGACTTTAAATTATGAAAGTAACCAATTTAATTAGGAATATATAAAGTAAGATAATACCTCATATAGATTTGTAAAAAAAAATATTTTTTTTTGTTTCAAGTTGAATAGTTTCTCTAATAGAATTTCCGTAATAAGAGACTTTAAATTATTTTGTTACTGAGTGAATGAGCTCACTAAACTGACCAACTACCTCTAGGAACACAGGTAGACAAATAAAACAATAAATAACCCCTTAGATTTAGGTCTTTACAACAAAAAATAAAAACGGGCAAGTGCAAGTCGGACTCGCACACGAAGAGTTCCGTATAAAACCGGCCAAGTGCGAGTCGGACTCTATAAAAACCATTATCTCTATAAAAACGGGAAAAAAATCACGTTTGTTGTATGGGAGCCCCCTTAAATATTTAATTTATTCTACGTTTTAGTATTTGCTATTTTAGCAGCAACAGAAATACATCATCTGTGAAAATTACAACTGTCTTACTATCATGGGTCGTGAGATACAGCCTCGGACAGCCTTATCTATAAAAACGAGGAAAAAGTCACGTTTTTTGTGTGGGAGCCCCCTTAAATATTTATTTAATTCTGGTTTTTAGTATTAATTGTTATAGGACTAATAGAAATAAATTATCTGTTAAAATTTCATCTATCTAATTATCATGGTTCATGAGATACAGCCTCGGATAGACTTTCTATAAAAACGAGCAAAACAAACACGGTTTTTGTATGGGAGCCCCCTTGAATATTTATTTTATTCCGGCTTTTAGTATTCGTTGTTATAGAACGCATAGAAATACATCATCTGCGAAAATTTCAACTGTCTAACTATCACAGCTCATGAGATACAGCCTGATGACAGACGGACAGACGGACAGCAGAGCCTCAGTAATAGGGTCCCGTTTTTTCCCTTTGGGTACGGAATCCTAAAAAAAATTAAAACTCAGACAATGTTTAACAATGGCATAGATTCTTATGCCTGTCCCGAATTGGATAAATTAAACAACAAAAAAAATTACATATTTTTTATACGGAACACAGCAAGCTGTTTGGCGTCGGACTTCGTATATCGATTACGTGAGCTTTAAAAAAAACCCCATCGAAATTGTTCCATTTGTTTAGGAGCTACGATGCCACAGACAGACACCCAAAAATAAAGACATACAGATACACATTACACAGATATACACGTCAAACTATTTACCAATAGCAGGTCTAATGATGCAAACTGGTAAATCACCAGCTTTAGTTCGCAATACTTCTTCTGCAACGGCTTTTGTGTAGGCGTACGTATTTGGCCATTCCTTTAACAAGCTGTGAAATAACATCGAAACTGTGAGTTTGAAGAAAGCAAGCATATTGGTTATTGAAATATTAATTGGTACTAACCCTAAAATTAAAAGATTTTGAATAACCTCAGATATTTAGGGCCATATTACCACAAAAAATGAAACTAAATCTTAGACAATATTTAAAAATAACTCCTTAGCTTTTCCCGAAAGAAATTAATTATACAACAACAAAATGACATAATAAGTTAGTTTAAGACATTGTCTAAGCAGTGTTTGATGTTTTGTGGAAACGTATAACTTTTAAATGGCTGAACCAATTTTGATCATAATAAGACCATCTCAATTACGTCGGCTTTCAGACAAAAAACCGCATAGAAATCGTTGCATTCGTTTAGGAGGTACGATGCCACAGATAGAAACACAGGTCAAACTTATAACACCCTTTCTTTTTTTGTCGGGGGTTAAAAAGGAAATAAACATATTTATCTAACAAACTATACAATACGTTAAAGTCGGCGACAAACATTTTTTTAAATTTATTTTTAGCTATAAGTTGATCTTTTGCCTCCTAGGTACTTCCACAAAACTTATCCTGTAGATAGATGAGCTACTTTTCAGAATTTCTTCGTTGTACGTTAGTTATAAAATATTGAAATTATATTTTTTACCCCCAATTGCAGAAACGTCCAATAAAGTTAATGCTACATTAAATATCATACTATCACTTTCCATCTTGTTGGCGTAAATAAGAACGGAATAACATTTAAAGGAGCTTTAACTTTAATTAAAGGTTTTGTAACTGAGTGTTAACCAATTATTTTCCTGAAAAGTTTCAGAAAGAATGAGATGCTTTTACTTACTTAGGAGTTATTTTGTCAATAATGTCTTCGTCAACATTAAGAACCAAGTTTATAAGAGCATCTGGGTCCATAGGAGTATTATAAAACTTTTCAAGGACGTCTTTTCTGACACGTTCAGGCGTTGCGTGACTGTATGCTGTTGATATATGCACGAACGACCTGTAAGTATAAGTTAAGTATGACAAAAAGTTAATTATTTAACCAAAACAACGTTTTGGTTAAATAATTAACAAAAAAAAAAATTGCAGTAATATAGCATATACTTCAAAATAACACACAATTATTTTCCCAAATTCACGCGGGATCAAAACGGGCGTAATATAATAGAAGTCATGACTTCGGTCCGTATTACAGAACGCAACTCATCTATAATTAAGATGCAGTTGTCATATAATTTTGATAGTGAGAGAAAAAGACAGTCAATAGGTACTTAAGTATAAATCAAGACTTGCGTCATCTTCTGTAATACGGGGCCTAAGACTATAAAATAAAGTAAATTTTTGCGATCACTTATAAAAATTCAAATTGTTTATTCCAACGAAAATATTAAATTACGAAATATGAGAGAAATGTAATTAAGTCTGCGTAATTGCGTATGGGTTCAGCAGCGCTGATTTTCAGCCCATCCTTCGTCAGATTTTATCAAAAGAGATATTTTATTTCTTTTATGGTCTAAATAATAATCATTAAAAGATTTGGCTTCAGCCTTTGCCCAGGAGTGAGACTCTTTTTCTTCTCTTCTTCAACTTGTAGCTACCCAATGCTTAGGGTAAGTCTCCTCTATTGCACTTCATATTTCTCGGTCTTGAGCCTAGCTTGAGCCTTGGGCCTTGAACCTAAGTCTTGAGCCAAAGGTTAACAGTTCTGCATACTTATGCAACAGGTATGCACACGATTCCAGCACAAAAAAGCACTATTTCAGCTCTCATATTTTGTTCCTCAGAACATAAAAATATCTGGCTGCCCTGGGATCTTACTAAGTCGTAGATTCACGGAATAAAAGCCTGCACTTGCAGCCTCAATAATGGTCATGCTTATCATTTAAGCTAAATGAAAATCTAATCCATCAGAGGATGGTTACAAATCATCACCTCAGTTTTTGGCATTCTTTGGCTAGTAACAGAATTTCTTGAGTGCCACGCACGTTGGTTAGTGTAGCCTTTTTCAAGGGTTCAGTAAATCTTATCGTAGCAGCAACGTGAAATATGAACTCTACCTGCAATGAAGTTAGACTTGATTTGTAAAACAAATATTTTGCATAAGCATCTGGTGTAATTTCGTTTAAATTTATTTTGAAATTTTGTTCGTTTTTTGTGTTAAGTATTTATTATTTTTTTACACAATTTTATTCATTCAATTATTCATTACCTACTTAATATGAAATAAATAAATAAATATATATATATATATATATAATTATCACGATTGAAGGTATGCTATCGGTTATCAATTCTGACAAAAAATTCTAACGCTTAGTCTAAGCCATTCTACCAAAGCCGTGCGACGAGAATGTGTTGCTCGAGGATGTGTAGCTGTGCTGTGAAAATATGTGGAGGTTTTCACCAAACATGTGCGAGAAAAATGTTTCGTACGATGATGTGTAGCGGAGTTGTGAAAACGCGCATTTAATGTTGTTTTTATTCTAAAATTTGAAGAAAGCAACCTTCTCGTCCTAGGAAGCAGTGGGAAGCAACGTTTCGTCACTATTTCAGTGCTAAATACGACTTTTGACCGGCCATTCTGACGCTCACATTTATGTGCAGTGCGAGGATGCGTTGTAAAGCTGTGAAATGTGTGGGTGGGGATGCGGTGTGCGAGCGCCTGCCAGTCACAACACATCCCTCACATACATTTCTCGCTTGTTATGTACAGAAACTTCGCTAAGCCCTTTACCAACTGAGCTGTGCTAAGCGAGACTAGGAAAATGAATTGATTCCACTGGACACCGCTCCGCTTCCTCACACATCTCTATGGAAAAGCAGCCTAAGACCCAATTTGACAATGTCATTCCCATACATTTTTTTGTCATTTTGTCTGATTAATAGACCCTGGGGCTAGGCTATTGTTTTAGTCAATCATTTCCTCTCGGGCGATAGCTTGTAAAATGCTTCAGATAGATTTATCATAAAGCTCTATGAACGTCTGCCGCGGCTTGGGGTAAAAGTAATTGATCACTATATCGCTCTTTAATCTCGAGTGATTTATAATAAATCTTCGTTCCCGTGGGAATTTGGGAAAATTATGTAGCCTATGTTACTCAGGGATTTCGGTGCCGATTCGAACAGGACCTAGTTTAATGAAATAAGTATTCGCTCAAGCTTTTTTTGGCAGTATAAATACTAAGATAATGATGCCATGCGAGTAATTGTTCGGCGCCGATGTCAAAAAAAACATTCCTATCTATTTACCATATTCCGCTATGAATTTCACTTATTTGCTGTTTTACCCGTAACCACTACTTACTCGTGAACATAGCTTTAAAACAATATTTCACCCTTTCTGAAGACGGGTCAATTTTTTGTTAAAAATAATTTATGACTTAAGAAGACTTAGACCGCTTACTTAAGGTTTCTGACGTAACAGGTGAATTTTATTAAATATTTTTGGTACTAGATACTTTAACATTCTTTCTCCCTCCTAGTACAACTAGTTTTCCCTCCCTGACACTTCTAGTTTTATTTTATACTAGCTTTCCGCCCGGGACTTCGTTCCCGTGGCACTTTTTCAGTTTTTTCTTTCATAAGAACCTTCTCCTGACAATAAGGAACACAACAAAAAAAGAATCATCCAAATCGGTCCAGCCGTTCACGCGTGATGCCGTGACAACGAAAATCGGGTTCCATTTTTTTATATATATAGATTTATTTCAAATTTTTTCTTTATGTTTATCTTTGAAAAAATATTCTAAGCTAACTAGGTACTTGACTTTCAAGTCTACATATAAAATTTTACATATCTAAAATAGTATATAATAGTCATTTTGGAAACTATATTTAACCTTTTTGCTGACTAAAAATTTCATTAATCTTAGTTGTAAATTCTTAATATCCAAGTATGTTTTAAATGTTCGACCTTAAATAACAAGTCCATTGCTTATCATAGTAAACTACTTTTATAGTTTTTTTTATTCAGTACTAGCGTAGATCCCAACTTGTTACACACATCCGCTACATGGGTTTTCCAATTAAAAGGTTTATCAATGGTCAAGCCTAAATATTTAAATTTATCAACAAACTCTAATTTGTCACAGTTACAGTTCTGCTTACTATTACGCAAACATTCGTAAGTATGGCCTATTAGAAAAATATGTACCTTTTGTAGGGTTTCGTACCCAAAGGGAAAAAACGGGACCCTATTACTAAGGCTCCGCTGTCCGTCCGTCCGTTTGTTACCAGGCTGTATCTCATGAACCGTGATAGTTAGACAGTTAAAATTTTCGCAGATGATATATTTCTATGTGCCCTATAACAACAAATACTAAACAGAATAAATTAAATATTTAAGGGAGCCCCCATACAACAAACGTGATTTTTTGCCGTTTTTATAGGTTTTTATAGAGTTCGAAACGCACTTGGCCGGTTTTATAGGTAATGGTACTGAACCCTTCGTGCGTGAGTCCGACTCGCACTCGCTCGTTTTATTATGGATTTAGCACATTGGTTATATGGCGAGTGTATATGTGCCATTATCGTGTGCCCCTTTTGTGATATTTTCGAATTCTTCTTGTATGTTTGTCTGTATCTCTGAGATATCCTTGGAAGCATATACTAAACACATATCATCTGCATACATGTACACTCGACATTTTCTTACAACATTTGTCACAATGTTGACATGCATTACGTATCCAAGTGGTCCAAACACCGATCCGTCGGGTACCCCTAGATTAACAAAAGCCTCTTCATCAGCCACTCCATCAACAACAGTACGTATTTTTGAGTTGGTTAAGTAGTTTCTACACCAGTTGTTGATGGGACCGTGTATTCCACTTTCATCCATCGCCTGTAACAACATGTCATGATCTAGGGTCTCAAAAGCCTTTTTATAATTTATAAAAAGTGCTATCAGCTGTTTTCCAGAGTCTACTACCGATAACATAGCTATTATTTTGTTATTTTGTCTTTATTTTGTCAACTACAGATAAAATAGCTATCAGCCTATAGTTGACGTACTCCAAGTGGCTACCAGATTTCTATTATATTGATCGTTTTATTGCACTTTTTAACTGGTCAGGATATAAACTTTTATTTAAATACACATTCATTCTTCTTATTTTTATCGTGTAGGTATCGTCAAGTGTGTGGCGAACTCGGTATAGTTTGCTACATATTCATTAATTTAGCGATTAAGGGACATACTGCCGTACTCAGAGACGTCAATTAAAGTTAAGTACTGTTAAACTCTGATGTTGTCTCTTTCATTCTTGTTGATATAAACAAGGATAGCATGACATTTAATTACTTCTTAACTTTAATTGACGTCTCTGAGTACGGCAGTTAATTTCTTTTAGATACTTTAAGTCCTTCACTCCGATTCCATCTATTCCTGGTGATTTCTCACTGGTCATAGTATTAATTTTTTTTTATGTCTAAAAATTGTATTTTTTTGTATCTAAAACTCACATCACACTGTTTTACATACTTATCCCGGTCCAAGAACTTAACATTATATACATGCTTGATACCCCGTATTTCCTGAGTAAACGTTACACTAAAATTTGTTTAAATCTGATATACACTTTCTGGCTCAGCCAAGTATCTCAAATATACATGCTTGATACCCCGTATTTCCTGAGTAAACGTTTTATTAAAATTTGTACAAATCTGATATATACTTTCTGTCTTACCCAAGTGTTTCAAAATAACATCATCCAATTTAGTTTTGTTTCGACCCAGCCATGAATTAATATTTGCCCAAATTTTTCTAAAATTCCCGTTACTCTTGTTTATTTCTGTCTAAATTTATTTCTCGCTTCGTGCACCAATGTATTTACCTTATTTCTGAATATGGACTTATCGTTTATTCATACTTTTTGACTCATCCTTTCACATTCTAAATAAGTGACCCCTACGAAATAACATTGAATATAGGTACCTATCTATCCAGGGTTGTGTTTGACGTTTACTTCTTACTTGAACTGTAATCGTGCTTTCCTTGATAGTACATTGTGATACAAGGGTGGAAAGTATCACACGACGTTTTTCAATACAGTTGTGGATAATATCTTATACTTTATATGCATGAAAAACCTTATGAATGTAGAAGAAGCAAAAGAGGTGTCTGAATCGTACCAGGGCGTGCTCTGTGGTCTCTATCTCGATGGGACATACACGTGAGTTTATGTATGTGTGTGTTGCGGATAATAATAAAAAAATAAATAAAATAATTCAATGTTTATTTTAAAATATTCGGAAAAGAAAAATAAAATGAAAAAAATCAAAAAAATCTTGGTTATTTCTGAAAATTTAGAGTAAAATTCGAGCAATTAGTAAAATTTTGTGTTATCTGCTTTTGTGCACGGGACGAAGTTCGTTGAAGTTGTATAGACTCAGTAGTAGCTTTTTCAGAACTCTTTTTTTTTCAAAACATGTTGTGTCAACGAATTGAAGTTGCTGTGACGGCGGCGGCGGTGGCGGCAGCTCTTCCCTAGATGTTGATGGACACGGGTCTAATAATGATGTTTCTTCTCGGGACGTCGTCGGACGGGGCTCCATTTGACTAATCTTCATTGAATGTGTGATTTGATGGGATATTTTTTTTTGTTCTCAACGGAATCTTCTATGTACCCTTCCGCCACCGTAGAAGAGCGCCAGCCTCCGTGACGCTTTATTGTCGTTATATCTGCTTCTGCATTAGCCAACAACATTGCAGACGTCCTACGGAAGGTGTGGCCAGTGTATTTCTCAGGGTTTGGCAGTTTAAGATATGTGGCAATATTTTTCGGGACGGATCCTATTTTGTTTATGCCTATATTCTGACGCACACATTTTCCATTACGGTATGCTTGGAAAAAGCGACTGCTGTTTTGCATTGGGACACGCAGATCTATGTATTTTTTTACAATTTCACAGAAAATTCGTTTATTGTGAAGGTACGAGGTTTTTTTGGTGTTTGGTACTTTCACAAGAAGCATTTTGCCATGGAATTCATTGTCATTCATGTCCATATTGGCTAACTCCTGCCTTCTCATAGCTCCGGTTACGCCAAAAATCAGTATAACCTGAAAACAAAAAAGTATGTTGTTTAAACTCATCGTACATAAGTGAACACCCTCCATGAATTGAAACTAGCGCTAATACGTATAAAATTGTTAAAACAAACCTTTAATAGCAAGTATGTATCGTCCTCTGCTTGATTGATAAATTTTTCCACATAATCGGCTGTAAATGTTTTTGATTTTTTGCTTCTAAAGCCGTCAGACAGCCACTTCATGAAAGCAGTCAATTTTAGGTAAGTTCCGAGATTTGTGTTATTTTTTGTTTTCAGAGTACTTTTCAACATCGACTAAATTGACTACAATGTGGATGGTTTATATTTGCCACTTTATTCGCGGAAATACGCTAAGCAAACATTTTCCGACAATGATTTAGATTTTCTTTGTATTCGACAAGCCATAAAATTATTATTAGTCGCCATATATCTTTCTAGAGATTTTGATAGCAGAATCTCATCTTGTGCTGTTTGCGCCTCTAATAAAATATCTGGTGGAGTCAATTCCGAATCACTTGTACTTGAACTCATGGTTAAGAAAATATTTTCAATATTTCACAAAACACAAGAAAATTTTTTGAAAATGGCGCGATTTGTTGCATTTTCTTTTATAATTACACTGTAAGGCAACGGGCTCGAACGCGTATACAGCTTAATCGATTTTTGTTAAATATGTGTTAATATAAAAATAATAATGTATTATGATTAATAATAATTTTAAATAGATTTGATTATTCAATCATAAGACGTAAGGAGTCATTAATTTTTGCTTGGATAAAATCGATCTGATTTTATTCTACGTATGAAAACTCCTTGCTCCTAAACTTTTTAAATTGGCTAATATACTCCTGGCCACTAAACTTTTTAATTTTAAAATAAACTGCAAACGAAATGATCGAGCTTGCAAAAAAACCGCACGGCCCCGTCAAAAACACGCACGGCCCGTAAACTGTGCACAATTTTCAATTTTCGAATCATAGTCATAGCCCTTGAAAGAACGCCATATTGGGCAAATGTATTGAAAAAATACAATCAAATACATTACACAATGTTTGAAATAACACCAATGGACAATCTATTAAAAGTAACTGCGACCAGAAAGATGTAATCCTTTTGTAATGTTTTGATAAAATCAATAAATATTCTTTATAGTTCTGATTTTATTTGACTGGTGGCGCTACTGCCTACTGAATTTCCAGTTGCTAGGTAGTTTGCAACTTTACGTTCAGTTGGTGGTGGCGCGGCTGGTCGAGGTGGTGGTCAGCAAGTATATGAAAATTAGATATTTCTCAATATTACCACCTGAACAGAAAAAATGTATTTTTTCAACGTGATTGGGATGCTACCGTTGTCTAACCCATCTACCAAGCCGCGGCAGACGTTCACAGAGCTTTATGATAAATCTATCTGAAGCATTTTACAAGTTATCGCCCAAGAGAAAATTGGTCATGAAAATCTGTTCCTAGTTCGGGTACCATAACTGCTTAATTGTAAATTAAATAACCAACAGATTTAGGGAAATTGGGTCTAAATCACATAAGAAAACTAACTCACCTCTTCACTTATACATTTCCAGTCCTCCTCGTTTATGCCAAGTCGTAATTCGGTCACATCTCCGATGACTGGCATCAATTTATCTATGCAACCAGGCTTAACTCTGTTCACATAATCAAAAGCCTGAAAATTGTATTGAAAAATACTTATTTTATACCACGTATACGAAACAAGAGATAAAGTAAAAAAACAAGAGATAAAGTAACCAGCAACAGAACAGCAGGATAGTTTAGGTTAATATTCATCAAAAGTATAAGCATATGTAAATTGTTATTGAAATCAATGAAATAAAGTTATATAGACAGACTTGTGCCACTAGGTGTTATATTCCAGTCTACCTTTATGAATCAGAGAAATCTAAGGAATGTACCAGTTAACAGCCCCGGATCTAAGGGGGGGGGGGGGGGGGCAAACCGGGGCACTTGCCCCGGGCGGCAGTTTCATGGGGGCGCCAAATCCTTGAGACAAGCATTCGAAATATCGAACAAGTGAAGCGTCTTTTCTTACAATATCACAGGTTTTTATCAAGTAACCGAATCTTAATATAATATGGTTGAAAAACTAACTTTTGTATTTCGTGAATTTTCTGCCAGTCGTATTATTTTCACAAATGGTTACAAAAAATGCTACTCATTATCACTTTTAAAAGTTTTTCTCAATCACTGAAGCGAGGAGGCGCCGCTCCGGGACGCAGTACAACCGGATTACAATAAACTTCATAACACATAATTGCTCCTAAAGGGTCTCTTATTTCACCAATTTTAACATCGTATTGTATCTCATTACGCACTTGTAGGGTAATGTGATGTAAAACGCACGGTTTATCAAAATGCTCCATCTACTTTATTAGTATTACTGACTGTTTTATGTTCCTTTGCCTAAAAAAAGTTCCTTTGCCTTTGCCTTTGATGCGCGCGCATCGCTAATTTGTGAACAAGTAAAAATTATTCCGCGCGCTTCTTTTTTTTTTCAACACATTTGCTCATAAAGTGGGTCTTATGTCATTATTTTAAGGTTCATAATGATATGAATTACCCAACTCGTGAGTAATAAAAATAAAACACTAGTACGTAATGTTTTTTTTTCTAAATTTCAGCAAAGAGATCAGATCTTATTTTTAAAATTAAGTGTAAATATTAAACTATTTGTAAATAAAAATATAATTCCACTAAATTATTTAAATTTAACAGAATATTATCATTTATTTATGCTAAATCGTGAAAATATATAGTTAGGTATTTTTTATTAATTGGCTGTATGGCATACTCTCAACACTTAATATGGCGGCGCGGCAACAGCTGCACTTGGCTTGTATGGTGTTTGATATTGTGAAGACCCGGAAGCCAAATTATCTTTTTGATAAATTAAAGTTTTCTGGTTTTCATGACCGTTATGTCACCAGACCTACACGCTATTTATTGGAGGTACATCCACACAAGACGCAAGCATTTGCTGGCAGCTTCCGTTACATGGCTACAAAGTGCTGGAACAATATACCCCCCCCCCCCCCTCTGCGGCTTCTTAGGTCTAAGGAGTATTTTAGAATTAAGTATAGGACGTTCCTTCTGGAGAAGCAAAAACTGGGTATTCCAGACACTTACTATGTAACGGTTTTTAAATCCTGACAAACTTTTGTGCTACACTCAACTATTAATACGCAATATCATACCTACACACATAACTCACATATTTATCCCCTGTTATACATATTATACATTATATTTTACATTCTCTTTTTTAGTGTTTATCTTCGCTGCTGAGCGCTCGTGACTGACCTTAATGAGGTTATAGCAGAATACCAGTGTTTTGTCCTTTGGACAAAGCTTATGCTGAGCTATGGCCTTTTTGTTGCATTCTGACACACACACAACACTAGAATAACTCTGTAACCTTTTATGTGTATTTGTACTTCTGACTGTTTTGAGTGTTGTGTGTCTGTTTTAAAGCAATGAATAAATTCTTTGTCTGTCTTTGTCATACTTGTCAATGTGAATCTCATTTTGCGAGCGAAAAAAGAAAAAAACAATCGCGCCTCTTTTCAGATGTTTTCACTTGGTTTTCACAAACGGCATTTGTATTCATCAGATTGTTATTATTGTCAGAAATACAACACAAAAAATGTCTTCTTCAAGTGCAGAAGAGGAAACCTACGTGGGTACACCTCCAGAAATACTTTCCGAGGCGCAACAAGCAAGTGATAGCTTGTTGCCGTCAATATAATAGAAAAGTTCTTAACTCGCCTCTAATATAATATCCAACTTAGCACACTTGTAGCATAATGTACTATTGTATTGTTTTTATTTATTTCGTATGTTATAAAACGTCGTATGACGTACGTGCATGCGCTTTGATAATTACAGCTTCTGTTCTGCTAGCAATATCGTCTCGGCTGTAATTTTCAACATACCGCACTTTTATCATAATGTACTATTATTCAATCGGAAAAAAACACTAATAAAAGGAATTGCCAACATCATCAAGTTAGGAGTCAAGGTTCATTTACAGTACATTATTCTTCACGCTTCATCCTCGAGATTAGCATTTGGTTACTTTTGAATTGCCTAGAATCAGACACTTTTTACACTAAAGTTGAGATTAGAAAAAAAACTCACAACCACTCTAAAAGATAAACCTAAATAATTTTCACAAAAAAAATTACAGGCACGGCGCTTATTACTCTAGGCATTTATTAGTGTCGTCATTCGCAGAGAAAATGTAGTATCTGACGTTTAGTCATTCGTTTTTAACTGACTTCAAAAAGAAGGAGGAGGTTCTCAATTCGGGTGGTTTTTTTAAATGTTTGTTACCTCAAACTCCATATTTGTAGACCGTTTTCAAAAATGTTTTATTAGTTCGGAAGCATCTACTGCCAGAGTGGTCCCATAAATTTTTTATCGAAATCGCTTCAGTAGTTTAGGTCAAAAATAAAAAAAACTGACATTTACGGTCATTTAATATGTGGATGATAATAGGTCATCACTGTAAACGAAGCAAAAGCGAAGTTGTTCCCTGAGACTTTTAAGTTGTTTTTTAAAGTTTGGGGCTCCTTCGTGTCCTGGGGCTACCTACTCTACCGGTCACCGTTTAGTGACCGGTAGAGTATATTACCACCACACATCTTTCCGGCCGTCTGGTGATCGGTCGATAATATCACCCCATATCTTTCATGCCATCTGGCGATCGGTTTGAGAATTGTGCTGCCCCGTATCTATCTTGCCATCTTGCGACTGGTTATGAATATCACCACCTCATATCTTTCCGTGGGGTAAAAGTAATTGATCACTATATCGCTCTTTAATCTCGAGTGATTTATAATAAATCTACGAGGGAGTTATATGAATGACTCGTTCCCGTGGGAATTCGTGAAAATTATGTAGCTTATGTTACTCAGGGATAATGTAGCATCGTAATGGTGAAATAATTTTTTAAATTTGTCCAGTAGTTTCGGAGCCTATTCGTTACGGGTTCCCTACTTGAAACCGAATGACGTTTGACCAAACATCAATTGCCCGAACACTTTATCTCGATTGTTAACGAGACCTAAGAATCATAAGCTCTATGGCTTACCACACCGATGCATTAAAATCTCGAAAAACGTATCCTCTAATGATCAATACATGTAAACACGATATCCCGAAACATCGTCTGATGGAATTAAGTTTTAAGCATTATAAAGGGTGTCTCAGTAAGAGTGCACTTTTTAAAATTGGAATATTTTTTTTTCATGCAAGTGGCAAGTCTGAAATTTGACAGCTGTCACCTCTGTTTATTCCGATTATTAAAAATGGAGCGCTTTTCGAAAGAACAACGCGTTATAATTGTGAAAACTCATTACAAAAATGGGGAAAGTTACGCGCAAACCGCTCGCAAACTTCGCCAAATTTTCTACCGAGAAAGTGCACCTAATGTGTCAACCATTCGAAGAGTGGTCAAAAAATTTGAAGAAACTGGGTCAATTATGGATAATAAGAATCCTTTGCGTCAACGTACCGGTCGGTTTCTTGAAAACATTGCTGCTGTAAACGAGAGTGTCGCCGAAAACCCGAAAACATCAATTCGACATCGTCCTCAACAACTTCAAATTTCACGAAGCACTACGCAGCGAATTTTGACTAAAGACCTCCACCTTCATGCGTACAAGATTCAGTTAACTCAGGAGCTCAAACCAGCAGACCACGGAAAGCGCCGTCAATTCGTTCAATGGGTAATGGAGCAAAGTGAAGTCGATGCCAATTTTTCGAAAAAAGTCATTTTCTGCGATGAAGCGCATTTCCATATGAATGGCTTCGTGAATACACAAAATTGTCGAATTTGGGACTCAGAAAATCCTTATGCAATCTATGAGAAACAAATGCACCCACAACGAGTAACTGTCTGGTGCGGATTTTGGTCAGGCGGGCGGTGTGATTGGACCTAACTTTTTTGAAAATGAGGCCGAAATTGCAGTGACTGTGAACGGCATTCGTTACAGGAATATGATAACGGACTTCTTGTGGCCTCAACTGGATGGCATGAATCTGGACAACATGTGGTTTCAGCAGGACGGCGCAACCTGCCACACCGCGCATGAAACAATCGACTTATTGCAGTAACGATTTCCAGAACACATTATCTCACGAAATTCTGATGTCAAATGGCCACCAAGATCGTGCGATTTAACGCCGTGTGATTTTTTTCTTTGGGGTTTTGTAAAATCACGTGTTTATGCGAATAAACCCGAAACAATTCCTGAGCTGAAATCGGAAATCCAACGCATCATCGGTGACATACAGCCACATCTCCGTGCAAAAGTCATGGAAAATTTCATGAAAAGAGTAATGGCCTGTCAACGGAACCGTGGGGGTCATTTGCCGGATATTTTATTCTACACTTAATCGGAACATGTCTTCTTTACAATACAATAAAAATATCATAACTCTGTCATAAAATACTTTTTTTATATTTTAAAATGATAAAGTGCACTCTTACTGAGACACCCTATACTAATATTTTAATTTATGAAAAGGAAAAAAAAGAATATTTGTCAGTATATTTTAAAATTAAAAAAGTTGCGTACCTACTCTTACATTCAGCTACCATATGTACCTTAAGGCAATATATTAAACTTACTTTCAAGAGTAAATTGTGTACT
The DNA here is from genome assembly GCA_949987775.1 of Aproaerema taeniolella. Taxonomy (NCBI): domain Eukaryota; kingdom Metazoa; phylum Arthropoda; class Insecta; order Lepidoptera; family Gelechiidae; genus Aproaerema; species Aproaerema taeniolella. The sequence goes on from OX465253.1 coordinate 11,544,159, forward strand.
GTGAATTAAAACTATATAATTGTTGATCTTTAGTTTCATATAGTCCAATTTTTTTTTATTATGCGACAGTGTATTCAATCGACGGTTTTTATTACTCATGAAATTGTGGAAATTGAGGTCGATCGTTCATTGTGTCCTTATAGTTTTAACCCATCAAACATTTTATGAAACAATAAAAAAACACATTTAACCACAGAAATACCGGACTGTTTGTTCAGCTTACAGCTAATTTTGTCTTATTTATAAATTAAAATAATAGTATAATGCTTAAAACTTAATTCCATCAGACGATGTTTCGGGATATCGTGTTTACATGTATTGATCGTTAGAGGATACGATTTTCGAGATTTTGATGCATCGGTGTGGTAAGCCATAGAGCTTATGATTCTTAGGTCTCGTAAACAATCGAGCTAACGTGTTCGGGCAATTGATGTCTGGTCAAACGTCATTCGGTTTCAAGTAGGGAACCCATTCGTTACATACAAAAATGCAAATCGCGACCCAAAGTTTGAAAAACACTGGTATACTTAGATAAATAATAACTTTTAAAAGGAATAAAATAATTTTTTTTTAACAAAAAATTAACCCGCCTTCAGAAAGGGTGAAATTATTTTTTAAAGCTATGTTCACGAGTAAGTGGTGGTTACGGGTAAAACAGCAAATGTGAATTCATAGCGGAATATGGTAAATAGAGAGGAATGTTTTTTTTTTTTTGACGTCGGTGCCGATGCCGGTTTGAACAGGACCTAGTTTAATTAAATAAGTATTCGCACAATCTTTTTTTGACAGTATAAATACTGAGATAATTATGCCATGTGAGTAATTGTTCGGCGCGACGTCAAAAAAACATTCCTCTCTATTTACCATATTTCGCTATGAATTTCATCTATTTGCTGTTTTACCCGTAACCACTACTTACTCGAGAACATAGCTTTAAAAAATTATTTCACCCTTTTTGAAGGCGGGTTCATTTTTTGTTTAAAATATTTTATTTAGTGCTCCGTTACTAAGCACTTCTTTCTATATATAAATAATGATTAACTAATATGATACAGTAACTATGACCGCACCGAATTTATAATCATATTAAATCACAAATGACCCGTTTGTGATCGCAAATAATTAAACATTCAAATGGAAACACGTAACTAAAGGTAGCACACATACTTGCGTCATAACATAACTCGTCAACTTTTCTCAACTTTGGCGTTTTAAATAAAATTTAGTTTTTCAAAATAAAATGGAAATGTTTTGACAACTTTCAATAATATCGCCAAAATGATATCAATGATTTTTCTGAAAAAAAATCAAATTTTTGAACTTTCCGACATAGTGAATACAATTAAACTAAATACTTGACGCATCCGTCGTGGAATAAAAAAGCACTCTGCTTAATGAACGAGTATATATAAAATTGTCTGTATAATCTAAGACTAATAATTCTCTAGAATAGCTTCAGGAGAGCTGGTTTTCATTTAGTGGTATGCTAGAGTGGATCAAGCGTAGTTTCTATTGAATAGTCACTGACCGTTCAGAGAGTTGCCTGATCATTAAAAAGGATGGGTTTAGTTAAGAAGCGTAATATCGTGGAATCCTTATATTTTAGACTATCAAAAAAAAGCGGAGTCTAGTGATATTTCTTCTGTTTTCAGTCGCTCACAAAATGTTGCCATTTCGTTGCTATGTAGAATTGTTTTTAGACAACTCTTTTTAGGAAAGTAAAGTTTAAATACAAAACGAACGTAACGTTAAAAACAAAAACAAGGTTGTGAGAAGACAAGTATAACATAGATATATTATGGAACACTGAAGCTTACCGGATCTAAAAGAATTTTTTTCAATCTCGCCGGTACGTCTAAATTCTTTTTGTTTCGTAACAGCAAGTAAATCTTCTTGATTTCACATGATCTGCAATAAAAAAAATTATGCAATGCAATATTAAATCTTAATATGTAAAACAAAGTCTGGTTTGTTGGAATTCTTATAACTCGAGAATGGCTGGACCGATTTTGATAAAATTTGCTAGGGAGGTAGCTGGTACCCTAGATTAACACATAGGCTGCATAATTTTCTCAAATCCCACGGGAACGAAGTCCCGGGCGAAAAGCTAGTTATTTTTAAATAAAATCTGTTGTCATTGGTAAAAGGCATATTTTTAGTATATAAATTATTTTTATTATAATTATTATTTTAGACAGGCAGGCAGTTGAAATAACTAATTATAGCCTGCATCCAGTTGAACGCTATTTATTTAGACTTTATGTCTGTATGTGTTTGTCTAGCAAGTTTTTAAGTCTGTTGACGTTTGGTGCCGAAACTACTTCTTCTGGTATTTTATTCCATCTTTGCACGGTTCTATTGGAGAAGAAGTGTTTATGGGGATTGTTATTGGAGAAGCAGATATGTAGTTTAAGGTGATGATGTCCCCTTAAGCGGGTGTTGTGGTCTCGTTGAAGCATCTGTTTGTCGAAGTCCTTTATATCGTAGTGTCCATTTAGGATCTTGTAGGTTTCGATCAGCTCACCACGCTCTCTACGCTCCTTTAAAGAAGTTAGTTTCAGCACTTCCAGTCTTTCTTCGTATGATCGTCTCTTTAGTTGTCTTAGTACTTTGGTAAAACTGCGCCGAACCTTTTCCAGTAAGTCAATGTTTTTGATGAAATATGGGCCAAGTCTGAAGGAAGGCGTATTCGAGTACGAGACTAACATAAGTTTTATAGAATGTTAGCATCATTTCTGATGTCAGTACTCCAAAGGATTTTCTAATTAAGTAGACGAAACTCTTTGCTGTTTAGTAATCGATGAAATATGCTCTTCCCATTTCATGTCGTTGCAGATAATTACTCCCAAGTCCTTTTGTTCACTGACTGCATGTATAGTGGAGGGGTGTTAAGAACAAAAATCGTCAAAACCTCGGAACCCAATTCCACTGAATGGATTTTCGTGAAACTTTTTTTATTCCACTGTTGGAGGTATAAATAATAAAGTTTACACCTCATAGTTTGTCGATCTCAATCATATCTGGTGTTTAGGAATTCCCATACAAAAAAAGAATCTAATTTTTTTACCCACTGACAAAGATTTCCGAGGTTTAAACCTAACGGCACTCCACTAGTAACTCAACGCTGTTCAAAGTATATTTCAAATGAGGGTTGTTTTTTCCTATATGCAATACAGCAGTGCATTTACCGGCATTTAAATTTATAAGCCATTATTTTGACCAGTTTGCAATCTTGTCTCGGTCTACTTGAAGGCGGTCAGAATTCACTAACGGGTCCGCAAATATTTTAGTGTCTTCCGCAAAGATACGAAGGGTTAACTCCTGACCTCAATCAAGATCAAGGTCATAGATGAGACGATGGAGCAAGTTATCCCAGAAAATGGCTATTACGGCACTGGTACTCCCACACACCGACGGAATTCAGTAAGCTGTTTTGCATCGGACTTACCACACCTCATGAGACCATTAGACGCCGCCTGAGATTCTGAACAAATTGAGGTGTCGTTGGCTAGGATGGATTGACAGGAGGTAGGTCTCATTAGTTTTTGTTTTCGCCTCTTGCGACACCCACGGTGGTGTTATTATCAAACGATCACCAGACGGCCAATATAACAAACCCGCGAGTCATTCGGTAAAACTTTAAAAGTCGCAATTATTTTACGGCCAAATCATGTACTGGGCAGCAAGGTGAAATGTTTTATATATACTTAATGTCTTAAGTATCCTCTTGTCTAGGTAGATACTCGTAGCTTCAAATTAATCTTATTCGTGAAAGAAGCGCTTGCAATCAAACTAAATATACCTTAATAACTTTTCGATAAGCTGCTTGCCAAGAAATCCAGAGCCACCTGTGATAAAAATAGTGGCACCAGCAAATGTATTTTGTATATTCGAGTCCCCGCGTTGGATTGTCTCATTGATGTGCCGGTGCTTCGATATCTCCTGCAATTCCAGCGCTAGTGCGGGATCCATGACTACAATCAAATAAGTACATTAACTTATCAGGTATTGAAATTATCCACAGAAAATTATTGAGTTACGCCACAATTTGAACTTTATGCAAGAGACTAAGTTTTGCCAAACATTTCTTACTGCTCATGATTTTGATAACCTAAAGTTATTGTCAGGATACGAGAAAATATTGATGTTTTATGGCAGGCGTCATTTCAGAAAGGATTTTTCTAAATTCATCGCCTAAAGGGGTGAAATAGGGAATGAAAGTTTGTATGAAGCTCTTTCATTTTAATTTGAAATATATGAAATGAGGTAGTAAGGCTCTAAAATATGAAATAATAAAAAAATATTAAAGGATTTGTATTATTTAACCCCTTAAATTGTGTTCAAATTTGAGTTGAGCAGTTAAGCAAATTTTGTGATCTATGCGAGCAAAGACGAGGGCGGAAAGTTATGTTTGGATAATTTGCAATATCCCGCCAGAATGAAAAAAAAAACAAACTGTCAAAATTATGTAATCCACGCGGGCGAAGCAACGGGGTGAGTGCTAGTATAAAAACATAAATTCGATGTGAAAATGCAAACACACTTAGGAAAACATAATTCGGATAAAAAAACATAATTCTTAATTCGGACATCTATTCCTGACCATATTGAATCGGCGCAAAAAGACTTAGATGTCCTTTGCGGCGCAAAAAGACTAAGATGGCTACAATAAAATATCTTGACAATTAATGTCTCAAAAAATTCATTTATTATATTTGAAGGCAAAAACAAGAACATACCGGAGTATAGGCCTCTTATTGTAAAAATTCACCCTAACAAGAAAAACGGGGTGAAAAATATTTGGGGCTACGAATGGATAGCCGATTATCGTGGGATGCACATATAGATTATATTTAAAAAAAAGCTATCGGCACTAATGGGCTCCCTACGTGGCTCAGTACGCTTTTTTTGGCCATTTTTGACCATTTTATCGAAATTCAATAACTCTTGTTGTATATTATATTTAGAGCTGAAATTTGGACTGAAGGTAGATATTACAGCTTCTAACATCTGTACTAAATTTTAGCTCGCTCGCATTTAAACTTGTTGCAAACCGCAGCAAAAACTGAAAAATGATCCTCTCGTAAAATGGCCCTAAAAAAGTTTGTAGACTACGTAGAGACTTTTGAAATATCTCATTCTCTTTCCCTAATTCTTTTCTATAATATGTCAAAGTTTCATAAAGTTAGTGCAAGTGAGTGAGTGCAAGTCCCTAAAACCATGATCACAAAGAGGATTATCAATTACCACCAAAACTCATATTCATAAATGCTCAAAAGAAAGAGAAAAAAAAATCGATGCCAGGTAGAAATTATGAAAAAAGTAATAAAATGCCTTGTAACTTCTAAACTACAAAACGTCGTAGAACATACATGAGGGTGATTCGGATGCCCCTGGTGATGGTCTACCTCAGGATTTCCGCTTGACACTAATTTTTTGAGACACGCAGTTTAGGACTATGTCAAATTTCAGCTCTGTAGTACCAAGGATCGAATAATAGTAAATATATTCTTTTTAATCCCAACAATGTTTGGCACTTGGTCGACTATTACTCGCTAACTTGAAGGGCTAACTTATCTGTGATAGTTTTCCTTTTAATTTCGTCGTATATTCTACCATTATGGGTTTTCCTACATTTTTAGTAACAACAGTTTAGCTGGTGGAGGGGAAACTTGTGTTTGAAAAAAATTTTTACTTTAAAAATTAATGTTCAGCAAACGGAGTGCCGATTGGAAAAACGTCCTGAGTAAACACCTTCTATCTTAAAAAAAACTATCCTATGACACCCCATTTGATTATATTGGCGAGAAAAAAAAACCATCGCACTTTCACGTGCATAGGAGACACCCAAAAAAAATATTTTCTAAAATTTTACTCTACAGTTCTGTTGGTGTGATTAATATGTATGACCATGCCAAATTTTAGGTAGCTCTGTAATACCAAGGGTTACTTAGGAAACCTGCAGACAGACGGACAGACGGACATGGCGAAACTATAAGGGTTCGTAGATTACTATGGAACCCTAATAAGGAAAGTCTGAAATCATTTGTTTTGTTCATCATTTCAGATAAACAAACATTAGGTAAATTTATATTGCTCTTAAAATTATATCTGTTATGGACCAAGTGATAAATTGGGCATTATTCATAATGCCCAATATGAGAGGGCAATTTGATAATAATTATTCAAACAATCAAACTGACCGGGCATTATACATAATGCCCATCACCTTTTGGGCAGAGTAATACAAACATATTTTATTACTATTTTTCTAATTATTATAGTGATATAGTCATTTAACTTAAAATAAACTAAATGTTAAACAATTTAAATAATCAGACGAGCCGAACAGGCGAGGCGAGGCCGTAGGCCGAGGTGAGCCGCGTATAGGGTAAGGCTGAAGGCTGAAGTATGTATGTATGTAAATTCTTTATTATACAACAAACAATATTTATTATGAAACACTCTGTATTCATATTTATATATTTAAAGTAAATATATTATCAGTTACCACGCCCTATGCCTGCTTGATGCCATCAAGCAGAATATAATTGTCATTATTAAAACTCGTTGTACAGCAATGAACCTGACGCCGCCGGGATACGTGTAGGTAGGTGGTAATTACTTTATGTCAAACTCGATACTTTTTTTAATACTCTTAATTTAATTGGCAAATGCAAACTGAGTAAACACGTAATACACAGATTACACCGTAAGTATTGGTTCTCACTGTAGGTAGAAATAGTATTTTATGGATTAACAGTTCCTAGAATATTTAAGGGGGCTCCCATACAAAAAATTGATTTTTTGCTCGTTTTTACAGAAAGTCTGTCCGAGGCTGTATCGCATGAACTGTGATAGTTACAAGATATAAATTTTCACAGATGATGTATTTCAGTTTCTGCTATAACAACAAATACTAAAAAGTAGAATAAATTAAATATTTAAGGGGGCTCCCATACAACAAACGTGATTTTTTTGCCGCTTTTATAGAGGTAATGGTTTTTATAGACTCCGACTTGCACTTGGCCGGTTTTATAGGTAATGGTATGGAACGGAACCTTTCGTGCGCGAGTCTGACTCGCACTTGCCCGTTTTATTTATTTATGATTTCATGAAAATGTTCCATTACACGGATGGAAAAATAAAACTTAGTCTATTCATTATAGATTTTTAGCGGCAAAATTAATAATTTTGTTTTGATATTGCAGTGTTATACCTATCAATAAGTACATTATAAATCACAACTCTCCCGACCCCCCCCCCCTCCCGCATCCGGCATCACCCCTCCCCCCCCCCCTTGGAAAGTGTCCCGTTTTACAGATTTCCTCATTTTTCAAAAAAACTATACAAGCTAGGACAAAATGGCCAAGGCCTATTGTTTATTGATAAATTTCCTATAAATAAATTTTAACATTCATTTTAATGCGACTTATAGTTTCCAAGATATGATGTGTCAATGTTTACTAAAAATCTGCGCGCAGCATATATAAGTCGCTTTTTCACCCTTGTATCACAAATAACTATTCCGATGTTGATGACTTGATAAAGTAATTCTTTATACGTACCTACTTCAAAGCGTGATAAACGTAAGAGCAACGAAGTAATAATGGCACTTATTACGCATTCATCATGACAATTTGAAATTACACAATGATGTAATTTAAATAAGGATGCGGTATTTAATACAAGTCATAAATATATTCAGCAAAATGCTTTGTTAATTCTTTTGTAAACTGCAGCAAGCACTATTAGTTTAAATTAAGACGGGTCAAAATGTGTCAATTACTTATAAATAATGTAATTTTCGAGTTTCGTACCGTAAACGATCCGTGCTGGGATTTCCATGCTGAGTACCATCACAAAAACTTAGAATTTTCCAGCTGCCTACTCTTTCCCGGCATACTGTAGACGTCAGTAAGTGGAACGCGAGGATTTTTTCGTATGGTGAGCGAAAGGCTGATCTATCACCATTTTACCCATGTTCCATCTAATAACCCTAAAAATGATTGTCAATTGTGGCGTCAAGTGGATCTCGAGCTACATGACGTTCTACCTACCCCGAAAGGGATTATAGGCGTGATGGTAGCGTAAACAAAACACTTAAGTATGCATTTGCTTTGTTATCTTTTCTGTCCATCCTCCACTTTGAACGCTTTTTTCTGAGCAGTAACTAATATTAGTTTTATTATATAGGGTTGAAATTAATCTGCGATATTGGATATTTTGTACATATATTTCTAACATTATAGGTCAATAGAATAAAACCAACCAAAAATTCAAATCGGATTTAAATCCTACAAGAGATTTTATTGTTTTAATAGCTTCATTTGTTGCCAAATAAGACTATCCTACATTTTGTCCGCAAACCTCAGATTCGGATTCAGTACCCCAAAATACATTATAGAATGAAAAAAATCAGAACCACCTTATACCTTTCTCACCAGAGGCCCTTTAGATTACAATTTGACTGAATCATGAGTGGCTTGTGCCAGATAGCCCAGTTGCTAATGAGCCAGACTTGTAATCCGAAGGTCGTGGGTTAAAGTCCTGGTGCGGGCCTGTACCACTAAATTCGTCTTTACGGATTTATGTACGGATTTCTAATTATCACTTGCTCAACGGTGAAGGAAAACATCGTGATGAAACCCGCCCGTCAAAGAAAATTCATTTTCGAAAGACGAGCGGTCCACCAACCCGCATTGGGCCAGCGTGGTGGACTATGGCCTAATCCCCTTCGTGTTTCGAAGGGAGGCCCGTGCCCCTCGGTGGGGACGTATATGGGCTGGTAAGAATAAATAACTAGATGTTGCCTGCGGATTCATGTGAATTTGTTTATCGCGTTCTCGAAGGTACTTTATAATGTTTCGGGATAAATTTCTTATTCAGAAATATTACTTTATTACATATGATTCGTGAAATCTAAAAGGTGGTGCTTTTAATTACAAGACGCCTTTCTCAAGTTTTATTAGTTTAATGAGGACTTTACTTCTGTTTTAGGTGTTGGTCTATCAACAATTTCTAAAATTGTATCAGAATTGCAGCGAATCTGCTGCAAAAACTGGTACCAAAATAACCAAACCAAGAAAATCGAGACAAAGGATATGTGGCAAAATAGATGTCGACAGTTTTGATCAAGGAGTAATCAGGCGAAAAGTGTATGAATTTTATTCGATTAAAAAAGAAATTGCCTACTATCAATAAATTGCTTACGGTACTGAAAGACGAAATACATTTCAAAGGTGGCAGGGAAACACTTCGTTAATTGTTGCAAAAATTGGCTTTCGTTACCGAAAAACACAAAGCAACGGCAAGGTTTTAACCGAGCGTAATGACATTGCAGCGTAGAGAGCTAAATATTTACAAGAATTAAAACAGAACTCTTTATCAGCTAACCCTCGGCCAATTGTATACTTAGATATGACGTATATATTCTTCACATACCACTAGTAAGTGTTGGCAAAGTCAAGAAACAGATGGATTTCTGGAACCTGTGTCTAAAGGGCAACGTTTTATTATAGTTCATGCAGGTGGGGAAAGGGGGTTTGTAAAAAATGCAAATCTTGTATTTCAATCAAATACAAAGAGTGAGGACTACCACGATGAAATAAACAACACAAACTTCAGAAATTGGTTAACTGAAAAATTACTACCCAATCTTGAAAAACCATCCTTGATAATAATGGACAATGCTCCCTATCATAGCATTCGAGTGAATAAAACACCAACTACAAACACAAACAAACCTAAAATTCAAAAGTGGTTGACTGATATAGCCTCGATTTCTCATTGGAATTGACCAAACCACAGTTATTGGAGATTGTCAAACGAAACAAACCTGACCCTGTGTATGAGGTTGACAATTTATTACCGCAACATGGACATAAATGCTTACGACTACCATTGTATTATTGTGACCTCAATCCAATTGAGATGGTATGGAGTTCCATGAAAAGGAAAGTAGCAGATGTGAACATAGAGCACAAAAATGAAAATATGTCACAACTAATAACTGGAGCGTTCAGTTCTATTGACGCCTCAGAATGGCAAAAATATTGTGAACACGTACATAAAATTAAAGAAGAATATAGAAGAAAAGACGGATATTTAGATGAGCCCTTTATAGTCAATTTAGACAGTGACTCTGACACCGATAGTGACAGTGACTCAGATTTTGAAGAAATAAGTGGAGTGTATCCTTTAGACCACACGTATGGTATTAGTGCACATGCTTCAGCTTCCTTATCATAATTACTGCGTGAAAGGTTTTCAGTAATCCGGGTCTATTTTCAAAATTAATGTTAAATAAAGCTATTTTGGTTTATTAATTAAGTATTAATAAAATAAACGATTAATAAAAATTACATGTATATTTTAATGCCTTCGAAGCCAAATGGCTAAAAGACCTTTGCCGTCCATTCAGGTCCGATGTTTTTATCATCAATCTTTGTATTTACTTATAGGTATACAGGGTAGTCCAAAAGTTCGAATTTTCTACCAGCGCTAATTTAAAAAATCATAACTTGTTTAATATTAAGAATTTTCAAAATTTTATTTATGCAGCATGATCACCTTGAATCACCCTTTCAAGTAATAAATCAACTATGCCACAGGTTTTATTATAAGCTTTCAAAAAAACGGTCGAAAGTGAAAATTTTAGGTTTGCGATGAGCGGAGGATAATATTCAAAAATCTTTTAAATACACTAAATGGCTGTTTCATAGGTTCAAACTTATTTTAAAAACTTCAGTGATTCTTCAGCTTATAAAATAATAAAAAAAAAGATTGGTCTTAATTCGGGGTTTTTGAAATCGGCGTTTGAACTTAGTTAGGTGAAAACATTTTATGTTAGAAAAAAACCTATAAGTAAATATAAAGATTGATGATAAAAACATCGGACCTGAATGAACGGCAAGTTTTTTAGCCATTTGGCTTCGAAAGCATTAAAATATACATGTAATTTTTATTAATCGTTTATTTTATTAATACTTAAATAGCTTTATTTAACATTAATTTTGAAAGGAGATTCGGATTACTGAAAACCTTTCACGCAGTAATTATGATCTAAAGAAGCTGAAGCATGTGCACTCATACCATACGTGTGGTCTAAAGGATACACTCCACTTATTTCTTCAAAATCTGAGTCACTGTCACTATCGGTGTCAGAGTCACTGTCTAAATTGACTATAAAGGGCTCATCTAAATATCCGTCTTTTCTTCTATATTCTTCTTTAATTTTATGTACGTGTTCACAATATTTTTGCCATTCTGAGGCGTCAATAGAACTGAACGCTCCAGTTATTAGTTGTGACATATTTTCATTCTTGTGCTCTATGTTCACATCTGCTACTTTCCTTTTAATGGAACTCCATACCATCTCAATTGGATTGAGGTTTAAAATAATACAATGGTAGTCGTAAGCATTTATGGCCATGTTGCGGTAATAAATTGTCAACCTCATACACAGGATCAGGTTTGTTTCGTTTGACAATCTCCAATAACTGTGGTTTGGTCAATTCCAATGAGAAATCGAGGCTATATCAGTCAACCACTTTTGAATTTCAGGTTTGTTTGTGTTTGTAGTTGGTGTTTTATTCACTCGAATGCTATGATGGGAGCATTGTCCATTATCACAGAATAAATAATAGCCATTATTATCAAGGATGGATTTTCAAGATTGGGTAATAATTTTTCAGTTAACCATTTTCTGAAGTTTGTGTTGTTCATTTCATCGTGGTAGTCCTCACTCTTTGTACAAGTTCGTTCGGGCAATTAGTGTGCAGTACAGGCGCACGGTATATTGGGACCATTCTTTAACTTAAATGTGACTCGTCCACAAATGCAAATTTTTTAATAAAAATTAAAATTAAATAGCCATCTTACAACTTAAACATATATGCTATTTTTGTAGCATAAGTATAAAAAATCAATCTAGCTATTCCGAATCAGAGTCATCTGTATCACTTTGTGTGTTTATTATGAAAGTGTCTCCGTTAACATCAACATGCTGGTCTACATTAAAGTACTTATTCTCTTCTTTGATTGCGTGGGCAATATATTTACCCCACAAGTCAGATGTTACGTTCAACATGACCTGCCTGATCAATTGACATACGGCACTGCTGTTTTTGGGGTCGCAATTGTTGGCTCTAAGGTCATGTTTAATTTTAGACCACACTTGTTCTATCGGATTAAAAATGCAGTGGTATGGTGGAAGACGCACCACCTCACAACGATTCATTTTTGCTATTTCATCAATGACATATCTTTTTTCTATGCCCGCCTTTTTCACAATATCCAGCAGCACTGGAATGGTTGGGGTTGGCTCTGGAATGGAAATTTTGTACTGTCTCATAAAATCAAGGATCTCCCCTTTTCTGGTTGTGGTGTTTGGAATTCTGACGGATAGTCGCGAGTGGTAAGGAGCGTTATCCATTACTATTAGGCTATTTGGTGTTATGTTTGGCAATAATTGCTCCTGAAACCACTTTTCAAAGAGCACTGAGTTCATGTCGCAGTGGTAATCAGCGCTCGCATCGCTAATCTGTTTCGCAGATAGAAGCAGTCCATTTTCGACCCAACCGTCTTTGGATCCAGCATGCAATATGATAATGCGTTTCCCACGAGTGGAAGGCAAATCTGAAATGCAGTGACAACTACAATCAGTCCAACTTTTTTTGACGGTATCATGTGTGTCATACCACGTTTCGTCCAGGTAGATTATATTTCGCCCCTCTTGACGTGCTTATCTGAGCTTTGTTATATATTTATAACGCCAGACTTGGAATCGCGGCGTCTCAAGCAACACACTGCGTTTATTCACTTTTTTATAGTTGAATCCAAGTTTACGTAAAAGCTCATACAACGTAGTACGTTGATATGGGAAGTCCGTATTTGTCTTTAAATCTTGCAATATCATATCGAGTGTTGGAAGTTTCTTATCTGTATAGAATCTATATACTGTGCGTCGAACTAAATCGCATTCAAAATCATCTATCTTTGAGAATTTTTTCGTCTGACTTCCTCTCTTTAAGGGAGAAACTGGTCCTGATTTTATAATTTTGGCGACAGTGTTTCGATGCACATTAACCATTTTCGAAACTGTCCCAATAATTGTATAATTTTTAAATTCCATCTCTTTATCATTATCAGGCGGCATTGTGTTGACGCAGTATTGATGAACATTCAAAATTATTTCTTTGCAGTTTTTACAAAGCGTCTTCCTTTTTTTAATTGGAGCGTTATCGTCTTGAGACGTACCACCGCTGTTGTCATTATTCGCAGTGTCATTGCCAGTCTCCTCCAACATTCTCAACTATAATTAATAATGCCCTTTCTCAACTCCAATAAATAAAATAGCAAAATTTATTATTGAACTTATGCCTATTCTTTTAAATATGGCCTCCGCATAGTGATTTTGCCAATGTCAGTATTTGAAAGAAATTCAAATAATAAATGTCGAAACTCATATCTATCTATAAATAAATTAATCTATGAATATCACATAATGACCGAAAAGCTTTTATTCTAATGACCGTTACTGCAACTGGGTATTTGTAATGCAAGTAATACCTACAGGACGAATTATCTGAACCCTCCTTTGTAATTTATAAGTTAGCAGAACTAACTTCCTTAAGTACTTCTTTTTGGAAATATACGTTATTATTATTTTGTAAATGTTAACGATAGTGTCAATGAACACATACAATAATTTATTTACAGTTAAGTAATTTTATTTTCAAATAGGTACGAATATTTTTCTTTCAAAAAAAAGACTATACTAATCCATGTAAATATTTACAGAGACCACAAAATATTATTATTTTCGTATTATAACTAGTAGAAAGAGATAGAAGATATGAATTACCATTCAAGTTTTCTTGCTCCCTGTACCGCCATACATTTCGAGATGACAGCTGACAGCTACCCATGCACACTAATTGAGCGAACAAACTTTGATTGAAATACAAGATTTGGAGAAGAAAATTGAAAAATAAATAAACTTTTTAAGAAAAAAAAAATTCTACTTCAAGAAACCGAAAAATAAAGACAAAATACTGATCTGTTTGAAGTCGGTACTGTAGAGGTTCTACTTATTACCTCTACGCTTACCATCTTCTTGTAAAGCCTTTAGCCAATAGTTCCAACTTCAAATGATTCGGGTCATTTAGTGCCTTTTGTGCTTGTTTTACGTATTACCTTTCGCGGCTTCGGCCTTGAAGGTCAGGTTTCTCACTAATAAGGGGGGACTTCCGTTTGCGCTCATACTCATTAGCTTTCGCGTAAATATCAATATCCCTTTATAGTTCCAGTTTTACATAGCTTTATCAAAATTTTATATAAATGTGCTTCTTGTTTAAAGTTTAGGCGAGCTGTCGCAGTTTTTGTTGCGGTTTTTGTATGCGGAAGTTAGAAGGAATATGTCCTTTACTTTCCAGAATTTAAATGATGTTCCCTTCAAAATAGTTCTTAGTAATGACCTGCTCGGTTCCTCGATTGTCTGTCGTCCGCCATAGGTAGGCTAGGAGGCCACAGCAACGGAAGGATATTTAAATTTTCTCGCCTACGACAAAATTTATCCTCACCGGGAGGGATGTAGAGGTTCTATTACCTCTACGTTAACCATCTTCTAGTAAAGCCTTTAGCCAATAGTCCCAACTTCAAATGATTTGGGTCATTTGGCGCCTTTTGTGCTTGTTTGACGTATTACCTTCCGCGGCTTTGGCCGTGAAGGTCAGGTTTCTCACTAATAAATGAAGTCAACTAATAATTTGCCTTTTCCTGGTCCGCGACCCGGTCACCAGCTCCCTCAGAGCTACGCCACAGTACCAAGGCAAATAAGCTTGATAGGCCGCCTTCGCACCGACTTCAAACAGATCAGGTACTACGTAGGACATTAAATGATTTTGTCTTTATTTTTCGGTTTTGTTAAGGCGACTACAGCACCTAAATTACGATTTTATGATGGGTAGATAAGCATGACGCACTGCATTAAATCGAAGAAAAAAAAATACTACGGTAATATTTAGGACTAGATACTAGATAAGTAGTTTGCTGTAAACATGATTCAGCCCTTTTGGTTCGATAGAAAAAGCTCACAAAATTACCTCTAAATACCAATATTTTGTATCTTTTAAGCAGTAAAAACGATAGTAAAATGCACACAGAAACTTGAATTTGCTATGAAAATGTTCGTGATTGAATACTCTAGATAAGTAGTTAATGCATTTTTAGATTTAAGCTGTTACCTTTCCATAAATCTCATTTTTCTAACTTTCGAACATCTTTTTACGCACGCACGCTTTCATAGTCCGTAAACTTCGTATATCGACACTGTTCGGACTGCCAGCTCAGGCCTGTTGAGAGACGGAGATGGCACTATTCCTATGTGTACTGCCTTTATCGGGTGCTGTAATCGCCTTACGTCGCTTTTTTTCAATGTCAAGTTTATAAAAAGCTGTAAATAAATTGTCAACACAATACGTAACTCTTTATTGTTTACAAAAAAACGTAATTATAATATTATAATTTAATAAACACACCACTTATCTGATAGTGTACAATGCGGCAGCCTTAACACTAGAGCGCACGCGCTCTAAAATACTCCTAGAACGCTCGCGCGGGCTATGGGTGTAGCCCACTTCCATGTCATTTTCTGTCTTCAAATAATAATAAAATAAATAAAACACAAAATATTATTATTAATAAACCTTTTATTTATCTAGACATATTATTTCTTTAACAAAATTTTACCTTTGGAATTAAAATTTGGTGTAATTACGAAACTTCTAAAAATCAACATTATTTTGACAGTGCGAGATCAATCAGCCTTAATTCTAGATTTACAATAAATAGCATATTGCTAAATACTATTTTTACTATCAACATAGTACAGGAAATAAAAATTATTAAAAAAAAATATTCGCTCTCTACGCATTGAGGACACAGAGCCACCTGATGGTCGCTACAAATGCGCCTCATACATTTGCTGCACTGTTTACGAGTGCTGCGGTCTCGAACTCTGCTACAAAAAGAACAGCGACCAACATCACCCCGAATCGGCACAAGAGTATCTCTATCTCTTTGAAATTTAGTTTTTGGTATCTATGTTAATGTTTGTTGATTCCACAAGAATATTCAATATGTCCGCATCAAAGAAAAGGGTAAAGGACTGAAGAGCTGTTTTAGCGTCCTTTGCCACGCCTAATGCACCCGGGGGACGAGAAACAATATTGTGGGATCGTGTTCTTGTAGTAGGCGGTGGTACCTTACTCCATTTTGTTCCATTACGAGACTGATAACTGGCCAAAGCTGACAAAGGAATATCGTCGTCAGACATCTCTTGTTCCGCATCCACCTCTGAGCCATCTTGCTCACTTTCGGACTCGTGTGGAGAATGATAGGGTACATTTTGTTCCACAGGATCTTCTACTTCTTCATTTTCACTTGAACTAGAACTATCGCTGTCTTAATCGTCCTCCATCAACCATTCTTGTATCTGTTTTTCATTAGTTGCATTTGTTGCCATAATTGTCTAAAAAGATAGAAATACTATGTAGTTATACATTAATATGACGTAAACATAACCTATTATTAATATTATATGAACTTTGTATAAGTATATTACAGGAACAATCATATATTTACCTTTAAACTTGACGAGATCTTTATTGAAGAAGTTCCTCGAACGCTCGCGCGGGCTACATACGTAGCCCAGCAACTTTAAAGGCAATTTACGAAGACATCCTTGCGCTGCGAGTCTCGGCACGCCACTGACGGGTGCAGAGATTCCTACTAAAAGAATACCTAAGATGGCGACAGCGTGAATCGTTTTGACAAAAATGCCAAAAATGTCACTGTGGGCTACACTTGTAGCCCGCGCGTGCGCTCTAGTGTTAATGCTATAGAGCAATGTGTGATACCTACTAAAAAAAAAAAAAAAGATACCTACACCTATTATGACTTAACATAAAAACGATATATGAAGTTTCAACATTAAAAAAAATATATTTAAAAAACTGTTCATTATTTAATGTTGAAACTTAGCAGAATTGATCACACCGATATAAAGGCTATATTTTCCCAAAATTTTAGCCAAATCGACCGAACTGCTTTTCCCGAACGTTTTGTGCTGGGTTATTTCATTATTTAATGTGGTTAAATAAAATAGATGGAAAGTGTGATAAAATGAAATCCTTGCAGTCTGGGCACAACCAGCGAGACGGTCATCGCAGGTGAATCGCTAGTTAACTGCCATCTTCAGTGGCGCGACTTGCAGGTTGTGTTCGGGGAGTTGGGCTAGTATTAGGTATTGTTGCCTGGGTTGAAAAGCAACAAACAATGTAAAATACCTGTACTTAAATCACCGACTTTTGTAATGTATTGGCAATATATGTATAATCATAGGTAGATTCATCCCTCAAAGTTTGTCGAATGTTTTCAATTTCACCTTCTAGTTAATTAATTTATGTTCAGTAACATAATTTATTAGAATTAATTCTTCGTCTCAGAAATTAAATCAGAATTAATTTTAAGTTTGACGAAGTTTGGAATACTTTTTGGTTAGGTTGGAATAAGACTGCAAAACCATTTTATTTTTCTAAATGAATAGTTAATAAACAGCACCCCGAGCACAACCTGCTTGTTGCTCCACCCAGATGGGGCGGTGAAACTTCACGTTGACAGCGGTTGACGTTTAATTACGAGTTCACCTTGACTTTTGAAGTTTCACCGCCAGTGGCTCTCGCTTATCTCAACCGATCAGTGAGGTCAAGCAACGTACACAGAGTCATGGAACCTGATGGGAGACCAAAGTGGCAATTTATCACGAGCGTTTCCGTGCTTCGGAGGGCACGTTAAGCTATCGGTCCCGGCTATGTCGATTGACTGCAGTCGTTAAAACCAAGTCAGAGGCCATTGTGCGGCTTGAAAACTCTGACACCAGGGCCAGGGTTAGCCAAGTTCGCAACACACTTGACTATACCTACACGATAAAAGGAAGAGACTGCCAACTGGGTGGTGCGATCCAAGGGGTTGTTTTTATGTGTTTAGATCGTGAAATTAAAAAAAAAAGTTACACTAGAGCGTAGTGTGTTTTCATTGTAATATAATCGAAAATTACCATAATGTAGTTCATGAACTTTGGACAATGATACGATTACATCGTTACATCGCATTTGACTTATTACTTAAAGCAAGTAAGTATATCGTTTAATTGTGTAAAAAGCAGATGTTTGTTCTCGGGTCAGGGGTGTTCGTGTCTGTTTTTATGTATGTTCCAAAGGACTCAAGACACAAGGAAAACCTTTATTTCTTTATTTTAATGTTTTGCAGTGCAGTAGCAGAGGAAATAAAAACAAAGGAAGATTTATTTGCATTTATTTATATTATACGAAACAAAATATTTCTGACTTCTCTTTTTAAATCATCTACTCTGTATACTGTTATTATTTACTTTTTTCTTCTTCTTACTATGAGTCATATAACAGAATTTTGATCTCTGAAAGACCGGTGTTTGGGTTAATTTATTTAAATTTTTATATTTTTTTTTAGTTTTAAATACTTACTACAATTCAATTAAATGTGACCTTACAGCCATAATTATGGAACTATTTCAAAACACTCCATTGTAAAAAAAAAGCATTATGCATAACAGTATCGCACATTTTTGTATCCTGTTTTCATTCAAAGAGTCACAGTAGAAAATAAAATAGATTTCCTTAACCAGTGCTAAGCAGAAACAAGATATATAACTAAGTAACTTATACCACTGAATATAAAATTAAAAATACAATATAAACCATAAAAGAAGAGAATTGTTACAATATAGTGAGCGATTCTGAACCAAAATTGCTTCTTTGCTGCAGCTTTAGATCCTTCCAACGGGTCTCTTATGATATATTTTCTACAGCCAATCGTCCACAATGACAGAAATGTATCCCAGTTAAGGTCAGACATGTCGCAATTGTATATAATGCGATCTCTTGGGGACATACTTTCAAATAGTTTCCGCAAGTTGCTATCTCCGAATTTCCATTCATTTTTTAAGAAGAAACCAAGGGCTTTATTCAGTTTGTATGACAAGTTATACACTTTTGTAAGCCTAAAAATAAAACACGTTATTTTTTTACTAGGTACTCATTGTTAAGTTGAACGTAAATAGAAAATCGTTTTGTTTGACAGCCATCGTCTTGCACTGTTTTCGTGAAAAAACTGAAGTCGTAACAGTAACGCAGTGTGTAAAGGACAGCTTAGCAAATACTTAAATGATGGAATCTACTCATAGCTATCATCAGCTATAAGTAATTATTTTTTCCCGGAAACGTCACGTTAAGGAGTTTTCATTATTTACCTACTCGTACTTTGGCGCTTCGCAACGTATCGTGAAACCGCGCCCCACGCGCGATCCCCCCGCGCTGCGCTGCTATCGTTGTGCGATGTACAGGGTCAACAGCACATCATTCTATCCAAACCTGTCAAATTTCTTCAATCAATTTTCAATTTTATCTCCAAGCATTGGAGTTTACTATCCATTGGTTCCCCAATTGGTCAAATTTCCATTTGACAGTTTGTGGTAACCTGATGTGCCGTTGATTGTACATTGATGGTTTTCGTGTTTTACGATGTTATGATTGTTATTTATTACAACATGGAGTGTATTCGATCAAATAATAAAAAATGTAAGCAGAAAATATTAAAAAAATATTATTGAAAATTTTCCGGAGAAAATTCCACTGAGAAATCATTTAGATTAGAATGATTGTCTGAGTCCAGGGTTTTAGTTTTTGCTAAGCTGTCTTTTACACCCTGTATATTTAATTACTAACGTAATAATTGGTTCAATAAGACAAGTAAATTAATATTCATATATTGTTAAAGTGAGTTAAAATCAAAGGTTATAAATGTTATAATATTTTTTTTAAGTCAACGCACGTAAAAAGAGCTCTGGCCGCCAGTGGCAGTTATTGTATTTGCGCGAGAGGACAAAACATGTATTTTATTTATTTAACTTAATGCACTAAAAGTGAAAGGGTGGACTTAATGCCCAATGGCATTATCTGCCAGTCTACCTTAGGGTAATTGGTACTAAGTAGCTGGTTCATTGAGATTGTCGACCACACAGTCTAATAGACGCCTAATGTTTTAATTTCTTGGAACAAATAACTGTGTCAATGCGCTGAGGTAAGCGAGGGGCAGGGGGAGAAGGAAGAAATGTATGCTGATTGACCGATTCAAGGTCACAATAATCCAAAAAAGGATAAGCAGTACTTATTTGTATTTGAAAGAAAGGGATGTACTGATAAACAAATGCTTTCGTTACGTATTCGAACCAGTGTAATTTGAGCTTTGAATAAATTGATTCTTGAAAATAATAATCTTGAAATTGGCTTACCTATGAAATCTAATTTCATAAAAAATAATTTATGCCATTTTTTATGAAATTAGATGATTGGCTACATTTTCCACACCATTTTATTTTACAGGAAGCCATGTTTCTCCTCTTTCGTATTTTATTTTATAATAAACGCACGAAATGTACACGGGTCACGGATATGGTCGATACTAAAGCAGATTTCGCGATCGGTGTCTTAAGTAAGACGTATAAGTCTAAAGTGTTGCCAGAAAGTGTTCGCCTTGCATTAGGCGTCTATTAGGCTGTGTGGTCGATTAGGTTGAAATCTATTTATGGATACAGGCTTCCAGCACCTAAGAGAGAAACGGAAGGATAGAGATTGGACAGAGGTGATTAAGAAGTTCAGGATTGGAGATTTTCGGAAGGGGTAAAACATAGGACTTTCGCCAAAGAGTCGGGATTTGGCCGCTCTCCAGAGAAAAGTTGATAATGTGCCCTGTGTAAGGAAGAATTTCATCGAGGGTTGTAACCACCACGAATCTCCCAATATTGTCAACACCCACAGTCTTCGACTTGATAGCCAACACACATTTACGAACCTCGTCCTGCTGCACAACAGCAAAGGCAAAAGGACTTGTGTTCATAGGGGGAAGCGAAAAAACAAAAGATATCGTGTCAAGTTTAACGGCCGCAGTTAGGGTCTCTAAAGTTTAAAAATGATAGTTTATGTCGATACTTCGGGGAAGAAAGGTCGTAAAAGCCATTTTGGCCAAAATGAGTTAATAATGTAATTTTGTTCAGAAATTCAAGCTCTATCGATCTGTATATTTAAAAAATCTATATTCGCAAAAATGATGGCTTTTACTACCAAAATTTTTAGAATAAAATGACTTTTACTTCCAGGATTTTTCAGTCTAAACTACATTTTTTAAATAATATTGGTGTATGTGACAACTTAGTTTCTCCTTTGATTAAGTAAAGGACGTATAAGCCAACAATTTCACTACACCAGTTCGTAACTCACAACATCATTGTAATATCGGCTTTTACAACCCTCTGAATAAACTTTATTAAACAGAATGTGACTTTTACACCATTCATTTGCTTTCATTTATAAACAGAAGTGCGAGTTACGTCCCGGTTATTTTATTGTTGTAATTGTTTCTTAAGTATCTCTTTTGTTTTTGTGATAATGTATAGTTTTCTTTTGATAACTTAAGATAGTTTGAGTGAGTATAGGTCACTTTAACACTAATTTAAAATGAAAAGTCACGAAAGATATAGATATATTTTCCTTACATTCGCAATTTTTTGACGGTACATGTTGTTGCCTGCTGCTGTTTTACTATCTGATAATCAAATTTTTGATTACCAAAATGAACAGAAAGAAGAAAAAGCTAGACTCCTTGCAGAAAAGGAAAAATATATTACAGTCATTGGAACAACGCCACCGACGATCTCCTTAAAGATAAGTTTAATTAAAAAATATAATATAATAAACCGTAATATACCATATAATAATATAAAAATCATAAACAGTAAGTTCCTGCCTAGGTACTTAAATAATCATGATCATGTGGAATATTTATAACAGGTGCTAAAATAACATTACAAAAGAAAGAAGAGAATCACTGTTCACTTTCTTTTGGAGCATAAACTATCAACGTTGCAGAGACTGGCTCATTATCTGTTCTCCTAAGAAAGATATACTCGTAAGCCAGAAAGAGAACCGATTCTCCTGTCAATCATAGAAGTATAATTTACATATAACTTTTGTTTCTTACGTTTTTGATTTGCTACTAAATGCCTATACATTGAATTGAACATAATAGCTCTATGGCGCAATAATCAGATATGTGGGTGACTTGTTTATTTACTTTTACAGCTACTATGGGGAAGCCAAAACGAACTTGAGAAGAAATTTTGGAGCAAGACAAGCTTAGACAGCGAATGATCGCGATCGAATGACCTTTGAAGTTCGAGTGAATCCCTTGAAAGTTTGAATGAATAGGCATTTTCGGGGTAAAGTTGCTACATCCTCATTTTTTATTTAAACATGGCATAAACCATGCACATGCCATGTGCACTTAGGTAATGTGGTCCAGAGTTGTCTCCTGTACTGACACGCCTGTACCATCTCTCTCTCAAGACAAAAACCATACTTAAGTCCTGGAACGTGTAACCAATGCTCGAAAAGAGTAGCCTTTCCGACCCCTTTAATTATCAACCTATCACCATCACCTATAGCTGACATTTTGAGTGAATGGTCGATCCAAGTAGTTATCGATAGCCGCTCCTCGACCTGATGGCTATTTATGCCGGAGTTTCTCAGGGGTCCGTTCTCTCTGCGACCCTTTTCCTGCTGTGTGGATGAAATTGTCTCAGAGAGTAGAGCACTTTTAGAGCGAATAAACTCAACCTTAAGTCTTGTTTCCCAATGGGATGATAAAAATCTGATTAGTTTGAACGCCACCAAAACACAGGCGTGTCTGTTCTCTGCTCAACGGAGTCCGTTTAATCTGACTCCTACTTTCCAATGTGCATCTGTTCCTACAACCAGTGAGCTTGAATTTCTTGGCATGAAATTATCTATCAATTTCAAATTCGGCACCTCCATAAAGTCCAGAGCCCAAATCGCGGCCAAAAAGATTGGCATCCTTAGATAAGATTAAGCGGTACTTCACACCCGATCAACTCCTGTCCCTTTATTAGGCACAAGTACCATGGTTCTTGGAGTATTGCCTTTGGGATGATTCAGCCAAATACCAAATAGACGCATTTGACTCGGTGGATCGCAAAGCCAGAAGACTCATCGGTGATTAAAAGCTGGTTGAAAATAAACTACAAAGCCTAGCTCATAAACGCAAAGTACTTTGCTTATGTATTTTTTTACAAAATGTACTTTGGAGAGTGTGCAAAAGAGCTCCGTGAGGTAATTCTTCTATCGGATTTCCAGATATTGCAGGGGATGCCGCGGATCCACACTGAGCTCTTTTCATCATCTTTTATATTGCGCACTTCCAAAGAATGGAATTCCCTGCCTGCTTCTGTATTTCCGAGCTCATATAACCTTTGAAGTTCGAGTGAATCTCTTAAAAGTTTGAATGAATAGGCATTTTCGGGGTAAAGTTGCTACATCCTCAACCGCATCTTCACCTTTGTGCTAGATTGTGGCCAATAGCAAACCCCTTACTAAATCTTTGCGCGCTTTTTAAATAAAAATAAAATCTTTATAATATATAATTTAATAGAATTACGTTTAATTGGTCCAGTGTTTTCTTGTAATTAAAATGATAAATGTCAAAATCTTATATGATGATAAAATGAATCTAAGATAGGACAGCATTTTTCTCATTCTTGTCGCGGTTAATCTTATTATCTTGACGGCCATAACTTTAATCCTTAATAAATCCCAAATAAAAAAGTTGTTTTAGGGCCAAATACATATATTTGTGTAATTTTATGTCTTTTCTAAGAATTTTGCCTATACAAAGAAAAATATTAAAAACAAACATCGTGCCTGTAATTATATGGAGAACACCTTGCCGCGAGAATGACCGATTTATAACAAAAATTTGTTGAAAGTCACTATATTTTCAATTTTCCATTATTTTCATAAAAAAATTATTAAATCATGCCTAAAATATTACAATTATGTGAATAAATAACAAAAATGCAATGTTTAAATTTATAAATTGTGTCTAAATATAATGTTTTACGACCTTCTAAAATCACATTAAGGGTTTTTACGCCCGAATTCAACCATACCACTTCCGTAATGTCGAACGTAAAAAACATTTTGTCAGAAATTTTGGGGCGTAACTCAAACCTAAGTTTTAAACCGTAAGGATATTTTAAATTTATTATTTATGTAGCTAAAGAATATCACAACTTAAGGATATTTCACTTTATAAAATTGCAATGGCTTTATAAACCAAAAAGATATGTGGAATTTTCAGAAAAATTTTTTGTTTTTTGCCTCTCCTGTGAAATGGCATTTTGGCTTTTACGACCTTTCTTCCTCGAAGTATCGATGTCATCAAGAGATACGTCCTTAGAAATAATGACGTTGCGAACCCTACCAATGCCTAGAGTGCTGAGGAACTTCCAGATGTTGGCAGGAGACGAGTTCAAGAGGTGATCATGAATAAAGCGCCGCTTGACACGCCGCACCATCTGATTGCGTTGGTTCCTCGCAATTTTAAAGGCATCCCAGTTTTCCTCGCAATGGTCCCTCTTAAATCTTTGGAAAGTTCTATTCCTGCGTTTCATAGCCATTTGAATAACCTGCGGGATCCACAGAGCCGAAGGACGCTTGACACGAACCCGTTTAATGGGGGCGTGGGCATCGTACAAATTGAGAAACTTCGTATTGAGAATTGCGACTTTCTCATCCACGGTTGTGGTATCTATTAAGTCACTCCATTGGATATTTAATGCATTTACCCTTAGCTTATCCACATGCATTCGTTTATAACTACGCAATGACAAGATCCTCGGAGGCACCTTTGGTACCTTCAAAGTGTAGCTAATGAAGATGAGGTCGTGACGAGAAAACCCAGAAGCCGGATTCTGACCAAATTCAAAGGCAAGCTGCGGAGCAGATATCAGGATCAGGTCAAGCCATGTGTCGTCGGTAACTATATTATGGTTAGCACATGAAACTCAATGGAAGCACATGAAGCTCAGCAGACTCAGTAATGTGTAGCAGACTGTGAGTACGAGAATCTTCTACAGCAAAGAGATCTGTGTTAAAATCGCCTATGATAATTTGATTGACATAATTGGCACTTACCAATTCCAAAGCGGCTTCGAGATCAGAAAAGTAATTAATAGCTGTTGGACAATATACCACGCCCAAGATAGTCTTTCAGCCACTCAAAGAGATCTCAAGGAAAATAAATTCCGCGGAAGCCGAGTAATCAGATTTGGAAAGACTCAGGGGTCTGTAACTTTGGGTTGGGGGGCCGGGGGGAGGGAGGGGGAACCCCTCCCTGCCACTCCCCCCCGCGGAGTTTTTTTTTAAATGAATTTTTAAAAATTGAGGTGGGCATTAGAAATTCGTATCCCGAATTAGGGGTTGGGGGGCAGGGGGGAGGGGGGAACGCCCCTCGGCCACTCCCCCCTTGCCACTCCCCCCCCCCCGCGGATATTATATCGGGGAAGAAACTGTAGGTTAGGTTAGGTTAGAACTGCGACCCCCAACGCACGAGCCGAGCGAGCGAAGCGAGCGTACCGCGGCACCGGCCGGAGAAGTGCCAGAAAAGACTTTGGTTGCGTTAAACGGTAAGCACAACAACAACATAACCCACAACATAACCTCAATTTTTTAAAATTCATAAAAAAATAAGAATCTCCGCAGGGGGGGAGTGGCAGGGGGGGTTTCCCCTCCTCCCCCCCAACCCCTAATTCGGGATCCGAATTTCTAATGCCCACCTCAATTTTTAAAAATTCATTAAAAAAAAGAATCTCCGCGGGGGGTGAGTGGCAGGGGGGGTTCCCCCCCTCCCCCCTGACCCCAACCACTTTTTAACCCCAAATTTAGGATCCGAATTTCTAATGCAATCCCTGTTTAGCTCTGCGTCATGGAATATTTCAATTTTAAGGAAAGAAGGGCTGCACTCCTATTATTATCAAAGGGTGCAACATCTACACGAAGATTGGCGTCTAAGGTGCGTGATGGCTACTTGGATCTAGAGAAAAACAAGAACAAACCCCAACTTTCACAAAACCACACAAGGGATGGGCAAAGCTACATTTACAAGAGACGGTATCACCAACTGCAGAAATTTGCACAAGTGGTGCCCTAAAGGCGAAAATTAGGGATTAAACCGGTCATCGACTTTTCAAGTCAGATTTTCGACAAATATTTGGGCTGGAGTCATCGATGACATGTTGATTGGACCAGTCGTATTGCCCAGAACGTTGACCGGTGAAATGTTTTTAAGCTTTTTAAGTAATGAACTTCCTATACTATTGGAGGATGTGCCACTGGCTTTGCGTCGAAGGATAATTTTACAACTGGATTGATGTCTTGCCCATTACGCCGTAAGTGTAAGATCGTTTTTAAACGAAAACTATCCTAACCGGTGGATCGGCCGGCAAGATTGATGATTGATAAGGAAAGTGGTGTGGTGACTGGTACCTAGAACCTACCGAATTATTTTTTCAATTTTAGTATACTCTCTACATTATTTTAATATTTATCTATACTAATATTACAAAGAGGAAAGATTTGATTGTTTGTTTGTTTGCATTGAATAGGCTCCGAAACTACTGGACCGATTTGAAAAATTCTTTCACCATTAGAATCCTACAACATCCGGGATGGACATAGGGTACATGATTTTCCCTAATTCCCACGGGAACGAAGTCCCGGATGGAATGCTAGTTTTTGATAAAACGGTTAAACTTTAAAAAAAATTGTAACTTATTTATTTTTTTCAACTTTTTAGCATAACAGTATTCTATTACTCAAGTCCTTTCATTTGATACCCTTATTGAAGGGGTAGTGAAAAGAAAAATTAACCTGCTATTTTGTTGGCGACCATATTGGATTTTCATTTTTATTCATAGTGTAATCTATTCTATTAGTCAAGAGCTTTTATTTGATACCCATTAAAGGATATTGAAGAGGTTGTGAAAAGAAAAATTAACCTGCCTTTTTGTTGACTTCATTTTTTTTATTGGATTTATTGTATTTGTATTTTATTTTCTCAGAGAACTCTTTACTAATCAAGCCCTTTCATTTGATACCCATTTTGAGAAAGTCATGACAAAATATGTTCCTAAACCGTTAAAAAATGATATATAATAATTCTTCAACGCTGGACTGGAAGTGAAAGGAAAACTTTGAATGTGCCAGTCTTCTCTTCCCAGGTATAAAGTAAAAGTCTGTAAGTGGAATTTTTTTTACATACACTTAATTTTGCATCCACAGACTTGATGTCCGTGCCCTTGTCTTATTATAATTTATATTTTTTAATACTTATTTTACATTTTTAACTGATTTTATACTCTCCATTTGAGTTTACAATAAATACATATAAATATACTAAAATATAAATACAATTATATAAATACAATGTTTATTTACCTAAGCCAGCGGTGGTTTCTGACTATTGTCTCCAGTCCTTAAAGTATCGATAACAACCTTACCCCGATTTTTGATGGCCATTTTTAGGTTATAATAAATCACTTTTCCTCGGCCCGCCGCCTCTGCTTCTTTAATAAAACTACCTATCGCATCATTACCGTCATCTGCGTCATATACACAGCTGACGGTATGGCGCGATACGGCCACCACTGTGTGTGGGATGCTATTGTGTAGCTCCTGCCTTGTTGTTATACTGCGAACAATTATCACGTTTTCGTACGTTAAACCCTGTGCTTTATGTATGGTGAGGACGCGTGATCCAGTTCCCGACCCGTATCCTTGGCATTTCAGGGCTTCTTTTTCTGCCTGTGTGTGAACAAGGTACAACGTTTCCGGTTTGGTTCCATTGATCGCGCACCCGTAAACCTTTCATGTCTCAGGGAGTGAGCACTAAGTTTCGACGAGTAGATGCCGATGTAGACTTCTCTAAGAGCAAATGCTACGTCGAGTGGGTTTCTATGGGTGCACAGGAGCTCTTACGTGATGTTACTTATTAAGTCAGGATGGGTGTATTTCAGAGGAAAGAGATTGTTGGGGTCAATATATGGTAGCTGGTTTATGTCACCGATGAGAAATAATTCGCATGCTCTCGTGATTACTGCCGCCATTATGACAGCTCCAAAGTGGCTCATGAGTGCTTCATCTACCATGAGTCTCTTGCATCTCTTCCTGTTCGGCTCTTTGAGTCAATTTACGTAAGTCGGATACGAGGGTTATACAATGGGCAAAAAGCTGATGACGTTGATGTTCTCAACATTATACAATTTGTTCCATCTGATAACCCTCACAATTTGTGTCAAACGTGGCATTACATAGTTCGCTAGAACAATTGATGCTCTGCCTACTCCATTAAGGATTATAGGTGTGTATATATTGCAGCATTTCTGCTTGCGATCTTTTTTATGTTATCTTATTCTTTCCGGTCTAGTTTTCTTTTTAATTCAATAGATTTAGAACTTGCTCCATTTTTGCATTTTGTTTGGGATTGCAGTTGACATTTTCATTCGACAATTTTTTTTTGAGTAAATATGACCGTATATTGTGTGTAAAATACTACTTTAAAGGAATTAAGTGAATTATTAATTATTAATGACATCCTACAACTATTTTTAAAAAAGGACTTAACCATTTAAAAAGTGGAAATCGATTTTATTATCAAAATGTAAGTTTTTCACTTTTCTTTTTTTTTTGTTCTCACACGCCTACTCTACCTTACCTACGCTATACAGTACACTTTTACAACATCTTCTTCACGCTCAGACAAATACTCTATCAGGCTGTTCTTGCAACAGTTACGAGAATCCTGGGTCTTATGGTTTAAATCAAATCTGGTTATCATTTGACCTGGGGGATTGCTTCACGACCTGCAAGGGGAGAATATCCTTCTTGTATAGGTTACACTAGCTAGACATCCTTACTATTCTAAAAATACTCATATATTTTAATTTTTCTTCCTTTTGGTGCTCTTTCGGGTATTGTGGCCTTTTAGGTATCCTAGTCCAATTTGGAATTTTTGTAGTTGCAGTGTTTTTAACAATGACCTAAAGAAAGACTGGGCAGCAGTATTTCGCTGAGTGAACTGTCAGACGAATACCCAGTTTGCAAGCACCCCAAACCACCAGTTCCAGCCACAATTTCATAGCAGATTTACCAGCGGCCCCAAGAAGACCTATATTTAGCTAAGTCCTTTAGTTCCATTCCCAAAATTTATCAATTTTTTTTACAAATAGCCAATTGTGTCAGCAATAGATTTATCTGACAAGTAGGTGGGGTATTTTATTCGTTAACGAATTATTAACTTCCTATTTGCTTCAGATAATAATTTATTATAGTTAGGCCACGTGTTTTAATTTTATGTATGATATTGTTACCGTTTTAAATTAACCAACACTTCTTTCCCAAACAAAAATATCCGTACGTTAAAAGCGGCTTAAAAAGTTAGGCCTTCCCATCTGTTAAGTTTTAGTTTACTTCTTAAATTTAATTGTGCAATTCTCTTTCTTTTTAATTTTGGTCTGTGTCGAATTTTTGTAACTGTTTGTTTCCAATTAAATCCTTTCTTTCATTTTAAATCTCGTCTACTTTATTTACTTTGTGTTTCGGCGATACCACCACCGTAAATTGATCGCTGAAAAATGTAAAGTAATAAACAATGTTGATTGAATTATTTTGTATTATTTATTACCTCAAATAAACTATTCATGAGAGAAATAATCAAATGTCCAGAGCGTCTTTATCACTAATTAATTAATGTTGTAATTAAGTTACAAAAGTGAAAATCTTACTATTAGATAGCTAATAATAATAATAATAAAATCATACGATGTAGAATAAAATAAAGTAATAAAATCATGAGGTAAATACAGCTTTTTACTGAGAAATTTTATATTTTCTTTTTTATTTTCAGTTGAGGCGGTTGTTTTCATCGCTTTTAATTTTATGAGAACACACCTTGTTATTTTCAATCGTTATTGAGTTTGTTTTCAACGTGATAGATCATTTAGTTTAGAAGTTATACCGTTTTGTTTACACAGGGGGCACAGTAATAAATAAGAATTTTAAAAATGTCATAAAAAAAATAATATAAATTTTTTAAAGTATTTTTTCCGTTGATAAAATGAAGCATAGCCTCATTTTAATATGTGCACATTATAAAGACTCACATTGTATAATAATAATAATATAATATATTAAATATATTAGTTTATTCTTAAATTCTAAAAGTAGATTTAAGTCTTTTGGACAGGCTTCTCTTTCAAATAAAATTATAATAAAACTATATCAATAAATAAATTTTGGTTATGCAAATTTTACCTAAGAGACACGCGGTAGCGTGTCAGCCAAGTTAAAGCAAAAGAAACTGGCGACTCAGCACCGTGTGTATATTTACACGAACCATTTCGAGCGACTTTTAACATCTCCATAACTCAATACCTATTCAAGTGAAACACATCAAATTACGTACGTTTATTTATATCCATAAAGAAAACTAAAACCCCAAATTTCATTAACCTAGCTCAAATGATTACAAAGATATGAAGGTCTAAAAGTCGACAATTTTCCACTGACTGACTGACATATAGATCAAAAACCTAACCCACTTCCAGATGACCTAGGCAGTTGAAATTTGGCATCTAGCTAGGTAATTGTGTAAGCGTAGGAAAAAATCTGAAAACAAAAGAAAAAGTTAAAAAAAAGGGGAACCCCATACAAAAAAAAGTTTTTTAATTGTAGCGTCTGAACCGTTATAAGTGGATATTTGAATCTTGCACAAAATATCTATAGTTACATTTGCTATATAAAAGATGCATACAAATAAAATAAAGTCAAGAAATAAAGGGTGTCCCCATACAAAAAACTTGTAACACGCGCTAAAGAAACTGCAAACGGAGTGTGTCGGCGAAAATGACATTACGACGATCGTTCGACACGAATTCCTGTCAAAGTTTATGTTTGACATTGTAAAGTCGGATTCTGACGTTTTTGTTACCTAAACGGACGACAAGTTGAGCTTAGTTAGGGAATGAGAAAATTGAAGGCACGATTGCTCATTTGGTTGTAGTTAGAAGATATATAGAAGAAAGGGGCAGGCGGAATGAGCTCGTGCAGCTCATGAGCACACTCCTCGAAGTACATCTTGTAAAAAACACACAGGCAAGCTACTTTGCGCCAGGCTTTGAAGACAGCTGGATACACAGGCTACTCCAGCTGCCAGTAGAATACGGAAGTTGTCCCAAGTACACTTCCTTATCAGACCAAGTTCTAAAAGTTTTGAGAAGTGATTTATGTAATGTAGTCCTTTTAATAATTAACGATATCCAGTGTCACATTAATGTTTATTAGTCTTCGTTTAGCAGAAATTTATGATACAGGTGATGTTGATGATGGATGGTTTGGTAGGATTAATATAGTATTATTTGGAAACCTGCTCCAGTTACCACCAGTGAGACAACTTTCTCCATTCGAAGATATGAAGTCGACTGATGTGCAAAAATTGTTAGGTTCCCTTAGTGCTCCGAATTTGTTTAGCTTATACCATCCACAAATCACAAGAACTTAGTCTAGACAGCGCTCTACTCGACATAGGCACTTCGATATTTAGTAAAGGACAGGCTTATGTTACACTCTCCAGAGTTAAAACTCTAGACGGAGTACATCTTATTCATCTGGATCCCAGTCAAATTAAGGCACAAGAAAGTTCTATGTAGAGTATAACCGGCTGCGATTTTCGTACCGGCCCGACTTAGCCAATTTAAGTATTAAACGTGTTAAAAAGTTATAGATAATGAATGGGCAATGCGCACTATTATTTTCAATGTTTAAGAGTGTGTAGACAATGGCACCAAAAAGAAAACTATGCAGCGCAAACACAAGAAAAAATAATTTCAAATAAATATCTCTACAAAATGTAATGATATCCCACCAAAAACATAAATGTGAAAAATCACAGCCAAGTTCAATAATAAGAAAATGTTCGGTTGTGGACTTCGCCGAAAAAAGTATTGAGATCTAAATGAGCGCTAAGTTCCACTGAAAATCCCGAAAATATTTAAGAGAACAAAATAATCATTATAAATAAGCAAGTATGCAACCCTATTTCTTGTTTTATATTATCAACTACAACAATGTCTGTTAATAAAAAATATGACATTTTAAATTGAATGTAGAATAATTTACATGTACTAATTAGATATCACATACGATGAAATTAAGCTTAAAATTTGGCTTGGCTAGTTTTTAACCTAAAAACAACATTATAAAGCTATTAGCCAAATAAAAGATGAATTATAGTGAAAACTAGCCAAGTTAAATCTTAAGCTTAATTTCATCGTAAGTGATATCTAATTAGTACATGTAAATTATTCTACATTCAATTTAAAATGTCATATTTTTTATTAACAGACATTGCTGTATTTAATAAGATAAAACAAGAAGTAGAGTTGCATACTTGTTTATTTATAATGCTTATTTTGTTCTCTTAAATATTTTCGGGATTTTCTGTGGTACTTGGCGCTCATTTAGATCTCAATACTTTTTTCGGCGAAGTCCACGACCAAACATATTCTTATTATTGAACTTGGCTGTCATTTTTAACATTTATGTTTTTGGTGGGATTTCATTTCACACCACCCTCCAGCAGACCTTACAAAACAACAATAAGAATAACAAATCCATAAACAACGTTATAAAGGGCTGGAATAATTTACCTAGTTCACACTGAAAGTTTTGCGTTGCTAGCCGCCCATAAATGTTTGAAATTCGAATGTTATACTTTTTTAAAACATGAAATTTCATTAGTTGATGAAAAAAAATTTTGCCTGGAAGTCGCTTGTCAATTGTTTTTTATCTTAAGTTGAAGTTCGTTGTCCGTAGCAAAAATTGAACTAACACGAAAAGATTTTAGGGCGATGATTTTTTACGATTTTAAAAGTTCGCTTTCTCCGCAAAATTGCAATGCTCGTCTTCGAAATGCTTTTGGGAGGGAGGCACCACATTTGATCACTGTAAGGCGTTGGTATGCCGAATTTCATCGCGGCCGTGTTTCTCTCCATGATGAAATTCGTGAAGGTCGACCCTCAACTGCGATCCAGAGGAAAATGTGGCTACCGTCAGACGATTTCTTGAAGAAAATCGGCGTATCACTTATGAGGAGATTCGAGGACATTTGGGGATTGGTATGAGCCAAATTCAGAAAATGTTACATTAACATTTAAAAGTTAGGAAACTTTGTTGTCGGTGGATTGCTCACGAACTCACTCCAGAACAAAAACGGTATCGAGTAGATTGGTGTAAAGAAACGCTATTAAAGTACAATCACGGACATTCTAATGCTGTGTATGATATTGTGACAAGAGATGAAACATGGAAATATTGTTTTATTTAAGAAAGAAAGCAATAATCTTCTGTGTGGGTGTTTGAATGTGACAGCAAACCAACAAAATTGAGGCAGGCGAGAAGCATGGGCAAACAAATGATTGCGTTTTTTTTTCTCCAAGACGGGACCTGTCTGCACGATCCCACTTGAGCAACAAAAGACCGTTAATGTTGAGTGGTACACCACTATTTGTTTGCCCAATGTCTTAAAAAAAAGTAAGGGAAAAACGACCTAGAAGTCGCATCTTGTTGCACCATGACAATGCTTCGGCGCACACCGCGAACAAAACAATTGGCTTCTGAAAACATAGAGCTCGTGACCCATCTCGCACACAGTCCAGATCTAGTACCATGCGATTTCTTCATTTTCTCAAAAATCAAAGATTTAATGAGAGGTTCGACATTTACGGGGCCAGAAGAGTCTGTGATTGCTTTCAACCTGCACGTAAAAAACATACCCTCAGTGTTGTGTCCCTCCTTTAATAATAAGATCGATATTAGGTATATCGGCTCGCTGAGCGCATGCACCGCACGGCGGAATGTCCTCACTCGCTCCCGGTCGTGCATCGCACGAGACGACAGATACACTACACTCAGACCAATGGTCCTCGTGTTTCCAAAAATTGGTTTGAACGGATGAAAAAGTGTTTAAAATGTAACGGAGAATACCTTGAAAAGCAGTAAATATAATATTATACAAATAAAATGTTTTATTTATGAGTTACGCAAAACTTTCAGCTTGGCCCACGTACAATTTTCGAGTGGTTATCAAACAGAAACAAATGAGAAATAGCACTTTAACAAAATGAAGAGAGGCAAGCAAGTTGGCTGTACAGGCTACCCATTGGCACTACGAAAGCAGGTGCTATTATGAGCAAGATACGAACGACGTCAAGTTCAACATGTATAGCCTGATGCGCCGCCTTGTGCACAACTCAACTATAAAACTGATAAAAAAAACAGTGAGAAAAAAAAGAAAAAAAATACAACAGGTATAACAACAAAAACAACAATCTCGGCATTGACTTCATGTTTGTGAATCACCTTTGCCTGCCAGCGTCGCGTATTTAGTCACGAAGGAAAAAAAATTGGTATTATATTGGGGTATTTTATAATTCGCACTGCTCCGCAAGATTGTATTATGCTACTAGTGATACTACAAGCTGTGAAATATAGAAGGCAATATGCTATGACAATTTTGCCGTACCGTTCAAATTATAAAAAGGCCCATTGGGCCCATAGTCGAATCATAAAAAAAATATTTACCTCTCTAAATATTAAAATCGTGCGATCAGCTGAGAAGAAATTTTTTAATGAATTTTATTATGGGTTTCTTGGGGAAAGTTTTACAGTTTCATAGGGAGAATTACAAACTATTTAAGACGTCCCATATGGTTGCACTGTCTAAAATTTAAAAAAAATAGATCAATGTTTTTAAAGCACATTAAAGTGTCAGTCAATAAAGGACACATATTGTTTTCAGCATAGCTAACATTAGACGCGTGATATAATTTTTTTAAATCGATGTCGTGCTGTCTGTTCCGTACAGACGCTATGCGACAAAACGAGAGGGCGAAACGAGATACTTGTTACGAAATTATTTCATGCGTCTCTGCCAGCTATGCTGGAGCT
The DNA here is from genome assembly GCA_949987775.1 of Aproaerema taeniolella. Lineage (NCBI taxonomy): Eukaryota > Metazoa > Arthropoda > Insecta > Lepidoptera > Gelechiidae > Aproaerema > Aproaerema taeniolella. The sequence goes on from OX465253.1 coordinate 11,579,174, forward strand.
CTTCTAAGATGCGTTGATTTGTATTTACATGCAACCCTTATGTTATTTAATTACATACTTATTATGACAATAGTATATTATGCTGTACTTACATCGGTTTTCTTCCTAATAATAAGAGAATCCCATCGACCATGTAACCAGGAATTTGATGGCAGATCATGCAAATTAAGAAAAATATGATTTCATTGTTTGTAGTTATAGCATACTGATACCACAAAGTCAATCTAGTCTGGTATGTTGGTGCTTTGTTACGCATAAACTTATCTAATTCACCTGAAAAAGTAAAAACAAAATTATAAATAAAATGATAACGTTGAACATGGATAAATATTATTTGTATTTACAAATTAAGTAGATTAAAGATTGAAAGCCAAAACGTCACGTTGTCGATTCCACACAACTTCACTTGTTTTTTGGTTATTAATTCAAGTCTAAAGTCACTATGACGCAAGTTATTTGGAATAACTTTAAAAAAAATTTGTTCCTGACCCTTCACTACTATGTAGATTCCCGCCCACCATTGTTTCCATTTTGCCATGGTTTCAGAGTTAAACAAAAAGGATAATTTACCGAACACGATGGGGTTTCTAGTGCCTGTTACAGTGTATATTTGAATATCAGTTCTTCCTCTCTGCCGGCGAACTACGGTCTCATGAGCGGCAGCTATAGTCGCGTTGTTTACTAAATCGACGGGCACTAAGTCAAGATGAAAGTTTAGTTCACAATATAATGTGTGTAGAACTCCAAGTGCAAGGCCAACGATAATCTGAAAAACAAAAGTTGTAATAAGTTAGCAGCTAACATCTATATATATAAAAGAAAGTCGTGTTTGTTACAACACTTATAACTCGAGAACGGCTGGATCGATTGCCATGGTTTTTGATTTGTTGTATTTCTCTCCGTCCCGAATAGCAGAATAACTATTAAAAACATTGGAAAATTAACGGGAAAATTCCCACGGGAACGAAGTCCCGGGCGAAAAGCTAGTACTATATATTCCAGTAAACCTAACATAATCCCAAAAATATTATCAAATGTATTTATCAAATCTCGGGTTCGCTGTGAATCATAGATGGAATCTTTGGTGAACATTGACTTAATGGCTATTGTTATCAAAAAGTTGACCCACGGTTAGCAGATAATCAGAAAATTATAAAAAATCTCTGTAACATAAATTGACTTTTAAAATACAATTATAGTGTTATAGCAGTTAAAACGTTTTAATATTGTTCATTGTGAAGTAACTCATTCGTGCTAGTGTTTGTGACGATTTCTAAACTGTACTATGCGAAATAATAGTGATAAAAACATTCGACCGGTTTGAAGCTATTAACGGCTTATTTTCACTTGTAAAGAAAACTTTCAACGCAAAAAGTTTCTCACTTTTTCTTTTTTTGTTCCTGTTGAAAATAATCTCAAAATGATTACTAGTAAAACTGGCAACTGTTCGAAATGTAATAAGAAAATTCACAGAAGAGAGTTATTAAAGTGTTCGACTTTCAGTAAAATATTATTTGCTAAAACCATACCTGAAAAACTATTTGACATCATGACAACAGAGAGAAAAAACTCCTGGGTGTGTCGGCAATGTACAGGTGGATTAGCTAAGAAAAATCTCGTTTTGTCAAGAAAAGCTTCTCCTGCAACTGCAAAAGGAAATGCTGTGGTTCTGGAGTCCCAGCAAAGTGTACAAACCTAACATACCGGTTAATAATTCCTTTGAGCAGCTTCCAATTAAAGATGATGAAAGGGTGCCGCAATTTTTGAACAGTACAATGAAAAGCTTGCCAAACCTGTCTACTGAAAACGCAGAAGTTGCGGAACTCAAAAGAGAGTTGATGATACTTACTGAAGAACTTCGTAAAGAAAGAGAAGATTTTGCCAATATCTATGAGGTGAATCGAGAACTCATGAAAGTTATTGAGAACCAGAAAAATTGTATAAAAACCTTGAAGAAATTAGTTATAGCGGACAGCAGCAGTGCACGCACACTTGAAACTACCCCTAAAGCCAACAATACTCCGGCCCGGACTACAACGTCGTCTAGAAAAAAGACGTATAAGCAGTTTTTTTCGGATATTGAGAAGAAATTAGAAATAAAAGAAAATGAACAACATGATATCTCCAAAGTAAATGCGGAAAATGAGAACACAATTTGCGTGATGAAAGACGATGACAATGTTTTGGGTTTAAATGGGAAATTCCGTTCGGAAAACACTAACGCCGGAAAGACTGAAGCTAAAATTCTTATACGGAGAAAAACAAAAAATCCTGTCAATATCAAACAGAGTTTTTGATGAGACATTTTCAATCTGCCACTACCTTTTGCCACATCGTGGTCTGCTGCAACTGGTGAAGGATCTTCACCGTAAATTGGAAGGATATACAACAAATGACTACTGCATTATTTTGACACGAGAAGAGGATTTCAAAACATCGGCAAATAACGTTGATATTATTCGATTGTTAAGACTATCAGTACAGAGAATAAATTTTACAAACGTTATACTGTGTCTGCCAACTTTTAAGTTTAGTAGTTTTAGTGACATCTATAATGCCAGAATCGATCAATTTAATGAACTATTGTACAGATATATGAATGAAAATGAATTTAATGCTTTTATTATTGACTCTAACTTAAATTTGACGTATGAGTATGACGAAACCATGTTGCATAAGTATTCAGGTAGAATAAATTATCGCGGAATGTTAAGCATATTTGATCAATTACATAGTCAGATTGAATATATTAAGGAATGTCATAGTTTGCCTGTCTCAAACCCAAAAAAAGTGGAAGGAAGCTAATATTTATATAGAGAGACGATGTTTTAATAACAGGAATAAGATATATTTTCGTAAAAGGATTTTAGAAATCCATTGGGAAAGTCTAGGTATAAATTCATTTCTAAGTGCATTGAATAGGATATTTCTTACATGTTTCAAAAAAACTAAAAAGAAAGTTAATCTAAAAAAGTATAAAAAGATTAAATGGGTTACGAATGGCATTCACATATCCAGTAAAATGAAACGGGTCTTATGTTTTTTACAAAAAAATAATAGCGATGAGGCTTTAATGCCGGTTTGGTCGAGTGACGGCCGGTTTGGTCGAGTGGTAAGTGACGCTGCCTCTTGATCGGCGGGTCCTGGGTTCGATCCCCAGTCGGGGCAAACATTTGTGTAAAAAGCAGATGTTTGTTCTCGGGTCATGGGTGTATGTGTTTGTCTCTATGTGTGTTCCAAGGGACCCACGATACAAGGGAAAACCTTAGTGTGGGCCTTTAAGTGCGTAGCGTTTGAAAAAAAAAAAAAGACCTACAAATTAAACTACGTTAGAATTTATAGAAAAGTATTAAAATATTCTAGATCATTAACGGTGAAATCTGAGATAAATAGAGTAGGCAATTCGATAAAAGGTATCTGGGGAATTGTTAATAAATAAACATATGGAAAAACTTTTTACAAAAGATGAGAAAATAAATCTTAAAGTAGACAATAACGTTGTGACTAATCCCAAAGAGGTGTCTGAAATTTTTTGTGAACAGTTTCTTCACACAGCTAAAAATTTTCCTGTACAATCAGCTAATGCAATTGTCATTCTTAAAATAATGCTACGCGAGTAAAAGCTAATATGATTTGTGAACCAACTAATTGTAAGGAAATTACTCAACTAATCATGGCTACGAAAACTAAATACTCCTGTGGCTACGATGAACTTCCTATTTCCCTATTGAAGGAAAACATTGACATTTTTTCTGGGCCTCTAGCATTTTATTAACAAATGCTTTGAAGAATGTGTTTTCCCTGAGCAACTGAAATTGGCAAAGGTTGTTCCAGTACACAAAAAAGGTATCAAAAGTGACCCTAAAAACTACAGACCGATTTTATTGCTACCTACGTTATCAAAATTACTGGAAAAAGTCTTAAAAAAAAAGATTAATGACTCATTTGGATTGTAATTCATTATTACATACGAACCAGTTCGGCTATAAAAAGGGTGTGGGTACGGCGGATGCTATTGATAACCTTATGGGTGATGTTCTACAAAGTATAAATGATAAAAAGAAAACAGCTGGGTTATTTTTAGATTTGAGCAGTGCTTTTGATATTGATAATCACGATATATTAATACAGAAACTAGAGCATTACGGAGTAAGAGATAGCAGCCTTAAACTTTTTACTTCTTATTTATACAATCGTTGACAGTTTGTTGAGATTAAAGGTTTGGATGAAGATGGAAATGAAATACTCCAAACTTCTAAACATGTGACAGTTAAGAAAGGAGTTCCACAAGGATCAGTGTTAGGACCCATTTTCTTCATAATGACTTGTTTAATTATATGTATAGTAACAAGTCATAATGACTTGTTTAATTATATGTATAGTAACATTAATGACATAAAATTGACAATTTTCGCTGACAATACCAATGCTATAATTTCTAATAATGACATGAATAACTTAAATCTGACAATTAATAAAACTTTGACTACTTTTAAATCCTGGTTTGAGGCTAATAATTTAAAAATAAATACAAGGAAAACGAATATATTACTGTTTAAGACTACAGCAAGGAAGAAAGAGACGTTGTTAGTTAATCTAAAAGGCGTGAGTGTAAACACTGTGGAAGAAGTAAAATTTTTAGGAATCCATATAAATTCGTTACTCACTTGGAAATCAGAACTCGAAGCAATCACAGATTTCGTTGGTTCATCTTGTTACGCTTTGCTTAAACTTAGGGATGTTTTAACCCTACATCAATTAAAAATTATATACTGCGCTCTTATTGAATCCAAATTTCGCTATAGCATAGTACTATGGGGTAACAGCTATAAGTATAATATGGAGTGGGCTTTTGTGGCTCAGAAATGTGCAAATCGAACGATGGTACGAATTGCACCGTGGGAGTCATGCAGAGATCATTTTAAGAGCCTAGAAATTCTCACTCTCCCCTCTCTCTACATCTTAGTTGTATTAACGAGCTTAATTAAGCGTAGACATTTATTTGAATCTGAGACTTAAATGATACAAAGAGAGTCAACAAGAATGAAAAATTTGACACCAAAAATTAGTCCAAATTTAAACATAGTAAAGAACAGCTATCATTGTCAAGCAGTAACCTTATTTAATAGATTGCCTGTGGAGTTGAAAACTATAAGAAAACTCAGTGTGTTTAAAAATAAACTAAAAGCCCTATTGTTGGAAATGTGTTGTTATTCTCTTAATCAATTTAAAGTGTGATGATTATTTTGTGACAATTGTATTGAACGGTACCTATGTATTTAGATTGTTGTTTGAAAAATCGTTTTTTCTGTTTTTCTTTATTTATTTATTCTCTTATTTTAATTCGCATACTATGCAACAATTGCTTTATGAATAAATGATCATAATAATAATAATAAATGCTGTCAAATCTTGGGCAAGCCTCTAACCGAAGGTTAAATATTGGAACCTTGACCTTAACTAAACAGGGTTTTATTTATTGAGGGACTTTTCCCAGCTTTATTTGTGGTCGGAGCCTCTTTTGTGCCTGCGCCTACCAGGATGGTCTATTGTCGATTGTCGACAGTGGGATATCTTGAATTTTCAGGTCTCTCTCGACCGTGGATCACCAAGAAGCCCTTTGGTCTGCCCCTTGCGTTTTGCCTGGTGCTGACGATTTGCTCTGTTTTCGCGGAGTAACTTTCCTCTCGCCTCATTATATGGTCATACTATCTAAGTCTGACCTCTTTGAGCATTTTGGGGTCACATAAAGGGAACTCTGCAATTTTTAAACAACAAAAATGTCTTCAGACATGTTTAGGGTTAAAACTTTCAATTTTATTAGACTTTAATATGGTAATTATAATTCTAAACGAATTTTTTGTAAGCATAACTCTACGATTAAAAATTATTGTATCACCCCTGACTTTCAAACAGCAGAGTTTATAATGGTTCAGCTGTTTATGTTTAAAAGCTGAACCATAATAAACAACATAAACAGCAGAGTTTACATATATACATACTACTACTGTAGAGATAGCGATGACTGATTGCTTAGTTAGTTAATTACTTAGTAGCACTGAGTATACTTGTTTATTTATTTGTAAGCATCCACATCTGTTTCTGTTAGCATCTACTTCCTTTTTTTTTACTTAACCTGTGAATAGTGTTGTTGGTTGTATATAATTTAGTTTTAATTGTAAGACTGTCTTATATCAACTTCTGTACACAGCTGTTTTCTATTCCAAAAAAAAAAACAATTTTGATTAAATACAGATCACGTAAGGTAATTAAGATGGCTCTTAGGTATATTTAAATAAAATTTCTTCATGTAATCCAATCAAATAAGACATTGAACATTGCATTAAATCAGATACATTTGGTTTTTGGATATACCTGATTTGAAGTAACGTTCACGCCCTTTTAATGTCTAATTTGATGGTATTAGTAGAGTTTTTTAATGTTTTAGTTGATGTTATGGGTTGTAGTAAGCGGTATAATTATAATTCACTTCTTGTAGGTTGCTGATAATTATAATTACTTCACTAACTTAAGACTAGCTTTAATTTTATTTATAGGAAGCAACAGTAAAACAAAAAGATTATTAAAACTTTATGTCCATTGTTTTTACGATACGCCACTGGTGGCTAACACACCTTAACAGTTATATTGCAATCATATTTTTCCAGTTGTTTACTAGTAGGTATGTAATTATTACGATTAATTATTTACTTTGTGAAAGTTTAATAGAATTATTTTCTAAGCTAAAGATGAGTTTTCTTTCTTACCCCAGAGGGACCAAGTACAGTGCTCCTGTCGATCCAACCTGATATCGGTTCTCGGTATGCACATATCACTGAAATATTTTAAAGTAAGTTAAGTAAAGTAATGCTTAATGTGTGGGACATCTATTGAATTCATTTTTTTTTATTACACGAAATAAAGGCGACTTTATTTAACATTTACCAAGATTAAACTTTGTACTTTTTGTAACAAACATCTACCTACCTAATTATGCTTGCTATAATAGAATACTACTTGCTGTTGTCGTTATACATATGAAATGATTAGGTGTATTTTATTTTTTCCTGTTTTGTATTACTAATTAAGTTACTTTAAATAATAAAAGTAAGCAATTTAATAAGGAATATATAAAGTACTAGCTTCCCGCGCGGGACTTCGTTCCCATGGGAATTCGGGAAAATCATGTACCCTATGTCCATCCCGGATAATGTAGAATTCTAATGGTGAAAGAATTTTTCAAATCGGTCCAGTAGTTTCGGAGCCTATTCAATGCAAACAAACAAACAAACAATCAAATCTTTCCTGTTTATAATATTATCATAATAAAATAATAATAATAATATAATATGTATAGAAGATAATACCTCACATAGATTTGTAAAAAAACGGATTTTTATTTGTTTCCAGTTGAATAGTTTCTATAATAGAATTTCCATAATTAGAGAATTTAAATTATTTACTTAGTTACTGAGTGAATGAGCTCACTAAACTGACCAACTACCTCTAGGAACACAGGTAGACAAATAAAACAATAAATAACCCCTTACATTTAGGTCTTTACAAAAAAACGGGCAAGTACGAGTCGGACTCGCGCACGAAGGGTTCCGTACCATTATTTATAATACCGGCCAACTGCGAGTCGGACTTTATAAAAACCATTATCTCTATAAAAACGGCAAAAAATCACGTTTTTTGTATAGGAGCCCCATTAAATATTTATTTTATTCTGGTTTTTAGTTTTTGTTGTTATATGAATAATAGAAAAATTATTATGTGTGAAAATTTCATTTGTCTAATTATCATGGTTCGTGAGATACAGCCTCGGACAGACTTTCTATAAAAACGGACGGACGGACGAACGGACGGACGGACGGACGGACGGACGGACGGACGGGCAGCGGAGCCTTAGTAATAGGGTCCCGGTTTTTCCATTTGGGTACGGAACCCTAATAAAAATTAAAACTCTGATAATTTTTAACAATGGCATAGAGTCTTTTGCTTGTCTCGAATGGGATAAATTAAACAACAAAAAATGACATATATCGATCACTTGAGCTTTAAAAAAAACCGCACCAAAATTGTTCCATTCTTTTAGGAGCTACGATGCCACAGACAGACACCCAGATACACAGACATACAGATACACATTACACAGATACACTCGTCAAACTATTTACCAACAGCAGGTCGTATGATGCAAACTGGTAAATCACCAGCTTTAGTTCGCACTACTTCTTCTGCAACGGCTTTTGTGTAGGCGTATGTGTTTGGCCATTCCTTTAACAAGCTGTGAAATAACATTGAAACTGTGAGTTTGAAGTAAGCAAACATATTAGTTATTGAAATCTCAATTGGTACTAACCCTAAAATTACAAGATTTTGTATAACCTCAGACATTTAGGGCCATATTACCACAAAAAATGAAACTTAATCTTAGACAATATTTAAAAATGAATCCTTTGCCTTTTCCGAAAGGGATTAATTGTCTAAGCAGTGTAAGACATTATTATCTAAGCAGTGTTTTGATGTTTTGTGGTAAATTACTTATTGCTTATAACTTTTAAATGACTGAACCAATTTTGATCACATATAGATAAGAACCATCTCAATTACGTCGGCTTTCAAGCAAAAAAACCGCATTGAAATCGTTCCATTTGTTTAGGAGCTATGATGCCACAGATAGACACACAGATCAAACTTATAACACTTCTTTTTTTGTCGGGGTTAAAAAGTAAATACTTAAACATATTTGTCTAGCAAACTATACAACACGTTAAAGTCAGCCAAAAACATTTTTCAAAATTTGTTTTTAACTATAAAGTTGATCTTTTGCCTCCTAGGTACTTAGTAAAACGCCTTATTAACCTATTTTTTTTATCACTATAAATTATTTTCCATCGTATCAGCTATCTAATAGTAATAGTTTTCCACTTTTGTGACTCAATCACAACATGACCTAATCAACCGCTGAAGAAAGGCCTTGCACCACTGTTTTGCAGGTAGAGAACCTTTTTTGTGAGTTATTTATGTAAAAGCGCGCCGGGAAGAGTAGGTAAAAAAGCAGGGCCAAGCAGGGCCAACTTGGGGGAGGCCTATTTTAAGCAGTGGACTGCAATAGGCTGATATGATGATGATGATGCAGAAACGTCCAATAAAGTTTATGCTACTTTAAATATCATATTGTCACTTTCGATCTTGTTGGCGTAAACAAGGACGGCATTACATTTAAAGGAGCTTTAACTTTAATTAAAAGTTTTGCTTCTGAGTGTTAGCCAATTATTTTCCTCAAAAGTTTCAGAAAGAATGAGATGCTATTACTTACTTAGGAGTTATTTTGTCAATAATGTCTTCGTCAATATTAAGAACCAAGTTTATAAGAGCATCTGGGTCCATAGGTGTATTATAAAACTTTTCAAGAACGTCTTTTCTGACACGTTCAGGCGTTGCGTGACTGTATGCTGTTGATATATGCACAAACGATCTGTAATTGTGATAAAAAGTTAATTATTTAATCATAACAACGCTTGTCACTCTTTAATGCCAAAACTACAGATTTGATAATATTTTGCAGTAATATAGCATAGACTTCAAAATAACACACAGTTTTTTTCCCAAATTCACGCGGGATCAAAATTTCGGGCGTGATATAATAGAAATCACGACTTAGGTCCGTATTACAAAAACGCGACTATCTTGTATAATTAAAAAAACAGTTGTCATTGTCATTTTGATAGTTAGAGAAGACAATCAATAGATACATAAATATAAATCAAGACTTGAGTCATCTTCTGTAATACGGGGCCTAAGACTATAAAATAACGTAATTTTTGCGATCACTTATAAAAATTCAAACTGTTTATTCCAACAAAAATATTAAATTACGATCTATGACAGAAATGTAATTGATTCTGTGTATTTGGGGTATGGGTTTAGAAACGCTGATTCATCAGATTGTTTAAAGAGATATTTTACTTCTTTTATTGACTAAATAATAATCATTAAGGCGACTACAGCACCCAATAAAGGCAGCCACATAGGAATAGTGCCATCTCCGTCTCTCAACAGGCCTGGGCCAGCAGTGCGAACAGTGTCGATACACGAAGTTTACGGACTATGAAAGCGTGCGTGCGTAAAAACATGTTTAAAAGTTAGAAAAATGAGATTTATGGAAAGGTGACAGCTTAAATCGAAAAATGCGTTAATTACTTATCGAGAGTGTTCAATCACGAAAATTTTGATAGCATATTCAAGTTCCTGTATGCATTTTACTATGGTTTTTACAGCTTAAAAGATACAAATATTGGGTATTTAGAGGTGACTTTGTGAGCTTTTTCTATCGAACCAAAAGTGCTGAATCATGTTTTCAGCAAACTACTTATCTAGTTTATGTCCTGAATATTACCGTAGTATTTTTTTCTTCGATTCAATGCAGTGCGTCATGCTTATCTACGCATCATAAAATCGTAATTTAGGTGCTGTAGTCGCCTTAAAAGCTTTGGCTTCAGTCTTTGCCCAGGAGTGAGACTCTTTTTCTTCTCTTTTTCTTCTCTTTCTCAACTTGTAGCTTTCCAATGCTTATTGTAGGTCTCTTCCATTGCACTTCATATTTCTTGATCTTGAGCCTTGCGTATCCAGTTCTACATACCTATGCAATAGGTATGCACACAATTGCAGCACATAAAAGCACTATTTTAGCCCTCACATTTTGTTCCTCAGAACATAAGAATGTCTAGCGGTCCTGGGATCTTACTTAGTCGTAGATTCACGGAACAGAGGCCTGCACTTGCAGCCTCAATAATGGTCATGCTTATCATTTAAGCTAAATGAAAATCGAATCCATCAGAGGATAGTTACAAAACATTACCTCAGTTTTTGGCATTCTTTAGCTAGTAACAGAATTTCTTGAGTGCCACGCACGTTGGTTAGCGTTGCCTTTTTCAAGGGTTCAGTAAATCTTATTGTAGCAGCAACGTGAAATATGAACTCTACCTGCAATGAAGTTAGACTTGATTTGTAAAGCCAATATTTTGCATAAGCATCTCGTGTAATTTCATTAAAATTTATTTTGCATTTTTTTTCAAATATAAACCATTTTGTGTTTCTTATTAATTACTTTTTTACATAATTTTATTCATTTAATTATTAATAAAATTCATTACCTACTTAATATGAAATAAATAATAAAAATATATAATTATCACGATTGAAGGGATGTTATCGGTTATCAACTCTGACAAAAAATTTCTAACGCTTTAGACTGCTTTCCCACCACAGCTGTGCGATGAAAATATTTCGCACGAGGATGCGTAGCTGCGCTGTGGAAATATGTGGAGGTTTTCACCAAACATATGCGAGAAAAATGTCACATACGAGGATGTGTAACGGAGCTGTGAAAATGCGCATTAATGTACGGTGCGAAGATGCGTTCCGAAGCTGTGAAATGTGTGGGTGGGGGTGCGGTGTGCGAGTGCCTGTCGGCCGCAACACATCCCTCACATACATTTTTCGCTTGTTATGTACAGAAACGTCGCTAAGCCCTTTTAAACCTGGGCTGGAATAAGCGAGGCTAGGAAAATTAATTGATTATATTAGTGGATTTTTTCCTCGCACACCGCTCCGCTTCCTCTTCCGAGGTTGTATCTTATGAACCGTGATAGTTAGACAGATAATTACAGATAATTTATTTCGGTTGCTGCTATAAACAACAACAAGTACTGAAAAGTAGAATAAATTAAATATTTAAGGGAGCCATACAGCAATTTTGATTTTTTGCCGTTTATATAGAGATAATGGTTTTTATAGAGTTCGACTCGCACTTGCTTGTTTTATTATGGATTTAGCACATTTGTTATATGGCAAGTGTATATGCATGCGTTTGGTATTCAATAAGTTTAATATGATGCCATTATCGTGTGCCCATTTTGTGATATTTTCGAATTCTTCTTGTATGTTTGTCTGTATCTCTGAGATATCCTTGGAATCATATATTGATAGCGTGTGAGCTGATGAACTGTTGTTATTGCTGGTGCAGCCAAACGAAACACAAGATGAACTTGAACACTTATATTAAATAAAAGAAAACCTTACAAATTGCCGCTTCAGCGGTCGTTCAGGAAGAGAGCCATCTGACATAAAAAACAAAAGACTATAAAAATGTTGGGGTTGCCAACATATATACTAAACACATGTCATCTGCATACATATTTACTCGACATTTTCATACAACATTTATCACACTGTTGACATGCATTACGTATCCAAGTGGTCCAAACACCAATCCATCGGGTACGCCTAGATTAACAAAAGCCTGTTCATCAGCCACTCCATCAACAACAGTACGTATTTTTCAGTTGGTTAAGTAGTTTCTAAACCAGTTGTTCATGGGACCACGTATTCCACTTTCATCCATCGCCTGTAAGAACATGTCATGATCCAGGGTGTCAAAAGCCTTTTTATAATCTATAAAAATTGCTATCAGCTGTTTGTCAGAGTTCAGAAATTCGTTAAAATGATCTGAGAAGGATGACAAAGCGGAAACTGTGCTGCGCCTTTTCCTGAAACCGTGCTGTGCTGTGTATCAGACAACATGCTTTGGAATTCAAGAAATTTGCTGATTTGAATGACTAAGATTTTTTCAATTATTTTGTCTTCTACAGATAAAATAGCTATCGGTCTATAGTTGACGTACTCCAAGTGGCTACTAGATTTATATATATATTGGTCGTATTATTGCACTTTATAACTGGTCAAGATATAAACTTCTATTTAAACACATATTCATTCTTCTTTATTTTATCGTGAGGGTATAGTCAAGTGTGTGGTGAACTTGGTATAGTCCACCACATATTAATTTATTTAGTGACTAAGGGACCTAATTCTTTTTTTAGATACTTTAAATCCTTCACTCCGATTCCATCTATGCCTGGTGATTTCTCACTGGACATCATATTAATTTTTTTGCTATGTGTAAAGATTGTACTTTTTTGTATCTAAAACTCACATCACACTGTTTTACATACTTGTCCCGGTCCAAGAACTTAACATTATATACATGCTTGATACCCCGTATTTCCTGAGTAAGCGTTTTACTAAAATTTGTACAAATCTGATATACACTTTCTGTCTTACCCAAATGTCTCAAAATATTATCGGCCAATTTAGTTTTGTTTCATTCCAGCTATGAATTAATATTTGCCTAATTTTTTCTAAAATTCCCGTTACACAAGTTTATTTCTGTCTAAATTTATTTCTCGCTTTGTGCACCACTTTATTAACATTATTTCTAAACTTTGTATAGACTAATCGTTTATTCATACTTTTTGGCTCATCCTTCCACAGTTTAAATAAGTGACCCCTACGCAATAACATTGAATAAAGGTACCTATCTATCCAGGGTTGTGTTTGACGTTTAGTACTTACTTGAACTGTTATCGTGCTTTCCTTATAAATAAATACAATCGAATACATTACACAATGTTTGAAATAACACCAATGAACATTTGAACAATTTATTAAAAGTAACTGCGACCAGAAAGATGTAATCTTTTTGTAATGTTTCGATAAAATCAATAAATATTCTTTATAGTTCTGATTTTATTTGACTGGTGGCGCCACCGCCAACCGAATTTCCAGTTGCTGGGTAGTTTGCAACTTTACGTTCGGTTGGTGGTGGCGCTGCTGGTCGTGGTGGTTTTGGCAGCAAGTATATGAAAATTAAATAGTTCTCAATATTACCACCTGAACAGATAAAATGTATTTTTTCAACGTGATTGGGATGCTACCGTTACTTAACCCACCTACCGAGCCGCGGCAGACCTTCATAGAGCTTTATGATAAATCTATCTGAAGCATTTTACAAGTTATGGCCCATGAGGAAATTGGTCATGAAAATCTTTTCCTAGCTCGGGTACCATAACTGCTTAATCGTTAATTAACTAACCAGCAGATTTAGTGAAATTGGGTCTGAATCACATAAGATAACTTACTCACCTCTTCGCTTATACATTTCCAGTCCTCCTCGTTTATGCCAAGTCGTAATTCAGTCACATCTCCGACAACTGGCATCAATTTATCTATGCAACCAGGTTTAACTCTGTTCACATAATCAAAAGCCTGAAAATTTTATTGAAAAAGACTTATTTTATACCACGTATACGAAACAAGAGATAAAGTGAAACAGGTCTTAACCATCAACAGAACAGCAAGATAGTTTAGGTAAATATTCATCAAAAGTATAAGCGTATGTAAATTATTGTTGAAATCAATGAAATAAAGTTATATAATAGACTAGCAGCCCGGCCCCGCGTTGCCGTGGCGCCAAAATTATTAAGGCCATGAATCGAAATAAAAACTATCCTATCTCTCAAGTTGGATCAAACTGCACACGGTGTACAAATTTGATTAAAATCAGTTAAGTAGTTTAGGAGTCCATCGCGGACAAACATCGTGACAGGAGATTTATATATATTAAAGATGGACTTGTACCACTAGGTGTTATATATACCTTTTTCAACAAATTTGCTCATAAAGTGGGTCTTATGTCATTAATTTAAGGTTCATAATGATATGTATTACCCAGCCCGTGAGTAATAAGCACTAGTAAGTAATGTTTTTTTTTCTAAATTTCAGCAAAAAGAGATCAGATCTTATTTTATATTTAAAACTAAGTGTAAATATTAAACTATTTGTAAATAAAAATATGATTCCATGAATTAAATCATTTAAATTTAACAGAAAATTATCATTTATTTATGCTAAAACGTGAAAATATATAGTTAAGTTTTTTTTTTATTATTTGGCTGTATCTCATTTTGCGAGCGAAAAAAGAAAAAAATAATCGTGCCTCTTTTCAGAATTTTCAGATGTTTTCACTTTGTTTTCACAAACGGCATTTGTATTCACAGATTGTTATTATTGTCAGAAATAGAAAACAAAAAATGTCTTCTTCAAGTGCAGAACAGGAAAACTACGTGGGTACACCGCCAAAAATACTTTCCGAGGCGCAACATGCAAGTGATAGCTTGTTGCCGTCAATATCAAAGGAAAGTTTTTATTTCTTTCTTTCCTCGCAAATGTGTTGAAAAACGTATGACACTCGTGCGCATTGGATATTACATTCTCGGCTCCATTGATCCCTCGCCTTCGGCTCGGGCTCTAAACTCGCCTGTAATATAATATCCAACTTAGCACACTTGTAGCATAATGTACTATTATGAATCAGAGAAATCTAAAGAATGTACTAGTAGCCCCGGATCTAAGGGGGGGGGGGGGGGGGGTTGGCAAATCGGGGCACTTGCCCCGGGCGGCAGTTTCATGGGGGCGCCAAATCCTTGAGGTTTTAATCAAGTTACTAGCTTTCCGCCCGCGGCTCCGCCCGCGTGGACTACAGGTTATATCGATTTTCAAGATTTTCCCGCTTTTCTGTTGAAATTTTTCCTGAATTTTCTTTGCTATAAACCTCACGGAGCCCGAGACCTTTCCAACGAATGCAAAACCGTGGAAATCGGTTCGTGCGTTCTGGAGTTATAGCGTCAGGAAGGAAAACCCGACTTATTTTTAACCGACTTCAAAAAAAAGGAGGAGGTTATCAATTCGGGTGAATTTTTTATTTTATTTTTATTTTTATTTTTTATGTTTGTTACCTCAAAACTCCGTCATTTGTAAACCGATTTCAAAATTTTTTTTTTTAGTTCGGAAGCATCTACTTCCAGATTGGTCCCATAAATTTTTTATCAAAATCGCTTCAGTAGTTTAGGTCATCAATAAAAAAACATGAAATTTACGGTCATATATGTGGATGATAATTGGTCATCAATGTAAACGAAGCAAAAACGAAGTAGTTCCCTGAGACTTTTAAGTTGTTTTTTGGGGCTCCTTTGTGGGGATCTACCGTTTAGTGACCGGTAGCGTATATTAACACCACACATCTTCCCTGCTGTCTGGTAATCGGTTGATAATATCACCCACCACCCCATATATTTCATGCCATCTGGCGATCGGCTTGAGAATTGTTCTTGCGACTGGTTATGAATATCACCACCTCATATCTTTCCGTGGGGTGAAAGTAATTGATCACTATATCGTTCTTTAATCTCGAGTGATTTAGTGCTTTATAATAAACTAGCTTTCCGCCCGGTGCTCCGCCCGCGTGGACTATAGGTTATATCGTGCCCAACTGTGGGATAAAATGTAGCTTATGTCCTTTTCCAGACCCTAATCTATATCTGTACCAAATTTCATCAAAATCGGTTCAGTAGTTTAGGCGTGAAAGACGGACAGACAGACAGACAGAGTTACTTTCGCATTTATAATATTATTATGGATCTACGAGGGAGTTATATGAACGATAAATGATAACCTTTAAAAAAAAATATTTTTTTTAAAAAATAGACCCGCCTTCAAAAAGGATGACATAATTTTATAAAGGTATAATCACAGTGGTTACAGGTAAAGCAGTAAGTATATTCATAGCGGAATGTGATAAATAGAGAGGAACAATATTTTTTGACGTCGGCGCCGAATAATTAATTTATTTATCAATTGATATTTCAATAGGATTTATAAAAGAAAAAAATAGGCTGATTGATTGACTAATTCATATATGAATCAACAGCCGAAGTGGCTAAGTATAATCGTATGAACTTGGCATAAACGTTCCTTATATACAACACACTATGGTATTCTCTTAATATTCATAGAAAATTGCACTGCAAAACTCATCATCATAGCCCTCTGCATTGTTGTAAAAAAGTCGCAAGGTTTAAGTGAAATCAGCCTTGCAGGTATTGAAACACATGAAACACGCCTTGTATGTGTATTGAAAACACATAATCTTCTGCATTTTTTTCAGAATATTATCATTAGTTCTGCAACTGTAATCTCCTAAGATACCCAGTTATAAATAAATAAATGTACGCATTACCTATTTTCTGGGGTAGCGATAGTTTTATTAGCACGGCGCCGACGTCAAAAAATATTGTTCCTCTCTATTTATCACATTTCGCTATGAATATACTTACTGCTTTACCTGTAACCACTGTGATTATAGCTTTATAAAATTATTTCATCCTTTTTGAAGGCGGGTCTATTTAAAAAAAAAATTATATAGTAGATTGAATCTTAATATAATTGAAAAAAAAACTTATGTATGTTCATACGCCCAGTTAGTATTTGAACACATACTAAGTGATTTATGAATGAATTTTAACAGATCAATTTTTTTTGAACGTTTGCATAGTGTGCGTGATCTTTCTGCCAGGGGAATCCCGTCGTATTATTTTCACAAATGGTCACAAAAAATTCTACTCATTTGTCAGTTTCAAAAGTTTTTCTCAATCACTGAAGCGAGGAGGCGCCACTCCGGGACGCAGTACAACCGGATTACAATAAACTTTTCAACACATTTGCTCATAAAGTGGGTCTTATTTCATTGTTTTAAGGTTCATAATGATATGTATTACCCAGCCCGTGAGTAATAAAAATAAAGCACTAGTACGTAATGATTTTTTTTCTAAATTTCAGCAAAGAGATCCGACCTTATTTTATATTTAAAATTAAGTGTAAATATTAAACTATTTGTAAATAAAATAGTTTAATATTTACTAAATCATTAAAATTTAACAGAAAACTATCATTTATTTATGCTAAAACGTGAAAATATATAGTTAAGTATTTTTTTATTATTTGGCTGTATGGCATACTTGTCAATGGGAATCTCATTTTGCGAGCGAAAAAAGAAAAAAATAATCGCGCCTCTTTTAAGATGTTTTCACTTGGTTTTCACAAACGGCATTTGTATTCATCAGATTGTTATTATTGTCAGAAATACAACACAAAAAATGTATTCTTCAAGTGCAGAACAGGAAACCTACGTGGGTACACCGCCAGAAATACTTTCCGAGGCGCAACATGCAAGTGATAGCTTGTTGCCGTCAATATCAAAGGAAAGTTTTTATTTCTTTCTTTCCTCGCAAATGTGTTGAAAAACGTCGTATGACACGCGTGTGCATTGGATATTACATTCTCGGCTCCGTTGAGCCCTCGCCTTCGGCTCGGGCTCCAAACTCGCCTCTAATGTAGTATCCAACTTAGCACACTTGTAGCATAATGTACTATTATAACACATTTTCTCGTAAAGGGTCTCTTATTTCACCAATTTTAAAATTGTATTGTATCTTGTGCGGTAATGTAATGTAAAACGCAAGGTTTATCAAGATGCTCCGTCTTAAAATGGAACGGTACTTTTTAAAATCTTAGCAAAGAGTTTTTATGTCAGAAAAGTGATCAAAATTTTATGAGTAAAATTAACTTTGGTAGATAAAATATGATAAATAAACATTTAATTTTTTAATTTAATTAATTTTTACAATAAATTACTATCTGTTACAAGAATACAAAAACATTAATTTGCTTTATTAGTAATACTGGAAAATACTGGTGCGCTGATGCGTTAAAAGCGCTGATGCGCGCGCATCGCTAATATGTGAACAAGTAAAAATTATTACGCGCGCTTCTTCTTTTCTTTGTATTGTTTTTATTTATTTCCTATGTTATAAAACGTCGTATGACATACGTGCGTGCGCTTTGATAATTACAGCTTCTGCTTTCTTGTAGCGATATCGCCTCGGCTGTGATTTTTAACATACCGCACTTTTATCTTAATGTACTATTATTCAATCGGAAAAAATCACTAATAAAAGGAATTGCCAACATCATCAAGTTAGGAGTCAAGGTTCATTTACAGTACATTATTCTTCACGCTTCATCCTCGAGATTAGCATTTGGTTACTTGTGGATTGCCTAGAATCAGACACTTTTTACACTAAAGTTGAGATTAGAAAAAAACTCACAACCACTCTAAAAGATAAAACTAAATAATTTTCACAAAAAAAACCTACCTGTGCGGCGCTTCCTACTCTAGGCATTTCTTAGTGTCGTCATTCGCAGAGAAAATGTAGTATCTGACGTTTAGTTATTCGTTTTTCAGTGCTCCGTTACTAAGCACTTCTTCCTATGTATAAATAATGTTTAACTAATATTATACAGTAACTATGACCGCACCGAATTTATAATCGTATTAAATCACAAATGACCCGTTTGTGATCGATAATTAAACATTCAAATGGAAACACGTTAATAAAGGTATCACACATACTTGCGTCATAACATAACTAGACAAATTTTCTCAACTTTGGCGTTTTAAATTAAATTTAGTTTCTCAAAATAAAATGGAAAATTTTTTACAAATTTCAATAATATCGCCAAAATGATATCAAAAATTTTTCTGAAAAAAAAACAAATTTTTGAACTTTCCAACGCAGTGAATACAATTAAACTAAATACTTGACTCGTCCGTCGTGGAATAAAAAGCACTCTGCTTAAAGAACGAGTATAAAATTGGCTGTATAATCTAAGACTAATAATTCTCTAGAATAGCTTCAGGAGAGCTGGTTTTCTTTTAGTGGTATGCTAGAGTGGATCAAGCGCATAGTTTCAATTGAATAGTCACTGACCTTTCAGAGAGTTGCCTGATCATTAAAAAGTATGAGTTTAGTTAAGGAGCGTAATATCGTGGAATCCTTAGATTAAGACTGTCAAAAAAAAAGCGGAGTAGAGCCGAATCCTAAAGTTACGTATGACAGCTCAACCACAGGTCGCTATAACCTTGTTACGTCGTCATCTTTTCAAATCAAAATTCAATAATACCATATCTCCCTAATTAATTACATACAAAAGATATAGGTACATTATCATAACTGTAAACTAAAAAAATTGTTTCCTAATATTAATATCTTTTGAAATGCTAGAAAACATTTTATTACTCATTCTGTAATACGCTCCTGCTAGGTTATATCGTTCGGATACATATATTTTTAATTGCTAGTGATGTCACCTCAAATAGCAGTACAGTAACAAATAGTAGTAATAGCATCCTGTCAATATTGAAAATAATAGTATAATTTGTTTTTACATTTGATTTGCCTTTTTATTGAAAATAATAGTCGGTCTTCTCATAAAATTTACTTTTCCATAAAAAAAATATATTGAACCATTCATGCTTCTCAGTCGTCCGTTACTCGTTATCGTGTACAGACTACGTTCTCCTGCTCTCGAAGTTCTTATTGTTTGTGACCCGGCTGTGTTTGTTTATCTATTCCCGCTTAATACGTTGACCCTTGGCGCTAATTTGGACTCTGTTTTTCTTCATAGTCGGACTTGTTTTGCTGTGTGTGCAATATGTCAAAACGCACGCGTGGAAACACTTTGAATAGCCAGAGTCGTGAGTTAATAATCTTCTTGCCAGCCCATATACGTCCCCACCGAGGGGCACGGGCCTCTCTTCGAAACACGAAGGGGATTAATAATAAAACTTCAAAATTATTTTGAACGCGAATACCAAAATGGTGGACCCTTGATACCACTAAATCGTGTGCAAGATCGAGTTGCTGACGCGCTCGAAATTTCAAGACAGACAGTGTCGAAAATAAATAAAAAAAAGTTCGGCCCATCTGGAAGTGAAGAAAATAAATTGCACACGCCCAGGAAGAAGTGGAGGAAGACGTCAACCATGTTGGATATCGACAATTTTAATTCCGATGCCATAAGAAATCATGTCTATGGCTACTACACCCGTAACGAATACCCTACAAGAGCAAACTTATTTGCGTCTTTGAAAGAATCCGAATAATAAAAGGATTAATATTATTTTAACTTGTTTTATTTTATGTACAAACACCTGTAAAACAAAATATAATAAAATTAAGCCAAATAAATTAAAATAACCTGTTAATGACTTACTTAGTATCAAATAGTTACAGCGATACATATAGAGTATGTTTAGGTACATCACTAGTAATGCCAAATTGACATACGTCATACGTGACTTTAGGATTCGGCTCTACGTGAAATTTCCTCTGTTTTCAGTAGCTTACAAAATGTTGCCATTTTGTTGCTATGTAGAGTTGTAGTTTATACAACTCTTTTTAGGAAAGTAAAGTTTAAATAAAAAAACGAAAGAGTGTGTAACGATAAAAAAAATTCAAGGTTGTGAGAAGACAAGTAATAACATAGATGTATAGATGGAACAGTGAAACTTACCGGATCTGAAAGAATTTTTTTCAATCTCGCCGGTACGTCTAAATTCTTTTTGTTTCGTAACAACAAGTAAATCTTCTTGATTTCACATGATCTGCAATAAATAAATTATGCAACGCAATATTAAACCTTAATATGTAAAACAAATTCGGGTTTGTTTGAACACTTATAACTCGAGAATGGCTGGACAGATTTTGATAAAATTTCTGATACCCTAGATTAACACATAGGCTGCATAATTTTCTCAAATCCCACGGGAACGAAGTCCCGGGCGAAAAGCTAGTTATTTTTAAATAAAATCTGTTTTCATTGGTAAAAGGCATATTTTTATTATATGAATTATTTTTATTATAATTATTATTTTAGACAGGCAGGCAGTTGAAATAACTAATTATAGCCGCATCCAGTTGAACGCTATTTATTTAGACTTTATGTCTGTATGTGTTTGTCTAGCGAGTTTTTAAGTCTGTTGACGTTTGGTGCCGAAACTACTTCTTCTGGTATTTTATTCCATCTTAGCATGGTTCTATTGGAGAAGAAGTGTTTATGGAGATTGTTATTGGAAAAGCAGGTATGTAGTTTAAGGTGATGATGTCCCCTTAAGCGAGTGTTATGGTCTCGTCAAAGCATCTTTTATATCGTACTAGTGACCATTTAGGATCTTGTAGGTTTCGATCAGGTCACCACGCTATCTACGCTCCTTTAAAGAAGTTAGCTTCAGCACTTCCAGTCTTCCTTCGTATGATCGTCTCTTTAGTTGGTCTTAGTACTTTGGTAAAACTGCGCCGAACCTTTTCCAGTAAGTCAATGTTTTTGATGAAATATGGGCTTCAGACTTGGCAGGCGTCTTCAAGTACGGGACTAACATAAGTTTTATAGATTGTTAGCATCATTTCTTATGTCAGTACTCCAAAGGATTTTCTAATTAAGTAGATGAAACTCTTTGTTTTTTTAGTAATCGATGAAATATGCTCTTCTCATTTCAAGTCGTTACAGATAATTACTCCTAAGTCCTTTTGTTCACTGACTGCATATATAATGGAGGGCTGTTAGAACAAAAATCATCAAAACCTCGGAACCCAATTCCACTGAATGGATTTTCGTGAAACTTTTTTTATTCCACTGTTGGAGGTATAAATAATAAAGTTTACCTCTCATAATTTGTCGATCTCAATCATATCTGGTGTTTAGGAATTCCCATACAAAAGAAGAATCTAATTTTTTTACCCACTGACAAAGATTTCCGAGGTTTAAACCTAACGGCACTCCACTAGTAATTCAACGCTGTTCAAAATATATTTCAAATGAGGGTTGTTTTTTCCTATATGCAATACGTCAGTGCATTTACCGGCATTTAAATTTATAAGCCATTCTTTTGACCAGTTTGCAATCTTGTCTCGGTCTACTTGAAGGCCGTCAGAATTCACTAACGGGTCCGCAAATATTTTAGTGTCATCCGTAAAGATACGAAGGGTTAACTCCTGACCTCAATATTGATCAAGGTCCTAGATGAGAGGATGGAGCAAGTTATCCCAGAAAATGGCTATTACGGCACTGGTACTCCCACGCACCGAAGGAATACAGCAAGTTGTTTTGCGTCGGACTTCGGTAGAAGGATGAAGGCCGTCGTACCTTGTCTCGGTCTACTTGAAGGCCGTCAGAATTCACTAACGGGTCCGCAAATATTTTAGTGTCATCCGTAAAGATACGAAGGGTTAACTCCTGACCTCAATATTGATCAAGGTCCTAGATGAGAGGATGGAGCAAGTTATCCCAGAAAATGGCTATTACGGCACTGGTACTCCCACGCACCGAAGGAATACAGCAAGTTGTTTTGCGTCGGACTTCGGTAGAAGGATGGTCGCGAACCAGACGGCCCTTTACAGAGCCTACCACACCGCATGAGACCATTGGACGCCACCTCTGATTCTGAACGAATTGAGATGTCGTTGGCTAGGATGGATTGACAGGAGGTAGGTCTCAGGTTTTGTTTTCGCCTCTTGCGACACCCACGGTGGTGTTATTCTCAACCGATTACCACACGGTCAATATAAAAAGCCCGCGAGTCATTCGGTGAAACTTTATAAGTCGCAATTATTTTACGGCCAAATCATATAGGTACTGGGCAGCAAGGTGAAATGTTTTATATATACTTAATGTCTTGTAGATAGCTTCAAATTAATCTACTTCGTGAAAGAAGTGCTCGCATGATCAAACTAAACATACCTTAATAACTTTTCGATAAGCTGCTTGCCAAGGAATCCAGAGCCACCTGTGATAAATATAGTGGAACCAGCAAATGTATTTTGTATATTCGAGTCCCCGCGTTGGACTATCTCATTGATGTGCCGATGCTTCGATATCTCCTGCAATTCCAGCGCTAGTGCGGGATCCATAACTACAATAAAGTAAGTACATTCACTTATCAGGAATTGAAATTATCCACAGAAAATTATTAAGTTACGTCACAATTTGAACTTTATTCAAGAGACTCCGTTTTGCCAAACATTTCTTACTGCTTACGATTTGGATAACCTAAAGATAATTGTCAGGATACGAGAGAATATTGATGTTATATGGCAGGCGTCATTTCAGAAAGGATTTTTCTAAATTGATCGTCTAAAGGGGTGAAATAGGGAATGAAAGTTTGTATGAAACTCTTTCATTTCAATTTGAAATATATGAAATGAGGTACTAAAGCACTAAAATATGAAATAATAAAAAAACAACGGGTTGCACTCCGGGAGTGCCGGCAGAAGTGAAAACCTAAACATTACCTAACGTTGATATTTTGGAATGGTTAAGGAATAGTTTCGCACGAATTGCTTTAATAATCAGTACAAAAATACTATCATTTATTTGGTAAAATACAATATTCATTTATTGCGTTATCATACACAAACATGACAATTTATATATAATGAGATAAATATTAGTATCGGCCAAATGAAATTTATAAATGTAAAAAGTTGGCTGTATGACGTGCACTGCCATGGTCTCTGGTAATATTCTTTTACGGTTGGCGCCATTTTCCAAAAAATTTCTTTGCGAGTTTAGTTGTTTGTTGTACAAAATGAGTAATTTCGACGACAATTTATTTGAATTAACACCACCGGAACTCAGTATAATTGTACCAATTTCAATGTATATGTGAATAAGAAATACATAATGTTAGTTAAGTTTATTGTGTTTTTAATATTTTATTAAACTGCTTAATTTTTTCGCAACTGTATTGAAAATAGTTGTTCAATACAACGTGTGGGACTGTTATTTCACACTTGTATTGAAAACTATCGCGGAAATCCCACACTTGTATTGAAAACTACTAATTGTTTTGTTATTATAGGGTGCATTTTTTCACTTTTTCTCCCACATTTACGCACGGCAGCACATCAGGCTATACATGTTAACCTTGACATCGCCCTCATCTCGCTTGTAATAGCGTCGGCTTTCGTAGTGCAAACGGATAACCTGACGTGCTGCTGTCTTTTCATAATAGGTAGGTATACAAGAATAAGTAGGCTATATTATTGGTTATTTATTGATCACAATGATAACACTTTCTGAACTCTATTTAGAATATTATTATATGGCTACTTATATTTTTTATATTTGAAAAAATATGATTCATCTTTGTCACAAAATGAACGTTGCTATACGAATCTATGCCTTACTTTGCCTTTAATATTCCTTGAGAACCGATAACTACGAAAATATCTACCTACATTATGTACCCACATGTGTATTATGAGTCACATTTTATCCGAGCGAAGCTGGGTTTTCATCTTTTATTTATATAAATTACTTACTCTTTTTCTTTCACTATTTCTTCGTCACTTTTTTCATTAATAGCATTAATAGATACACTTTGTTAAATTTCCATATTTTAAACACTTTATTTACACAAATTTTACAAAGGCATACATTTTCGCCGCGCGGTAGCAAAAGAGGGAGATATTACTTCCTTGCGGTCTACGTCCGGTATGACCTTGTACGTGCGTAATCGTTATATTTTCATAAAATTACATCTGTGTATTTTAGAACTTGCGAGGTATGTTTTAGGGGTGAATATCTATTTTATTATATCAATAACGTATTGCATTTTAATTATTAAAAAAAAACACATTATTTTATTTTAATGCAAAACGTTTTTGCAATAGCGTATTGCATTAAAATGTGATTGTTTTATTTTAAGCGGATTTAAGGTCCGATATTCAAATAAAAAAGATATCAAATAATTTTGATTATAAATTAAAAAAAAAAACGAATTTTTGAAATTTTGGTTACAATTTGTTGCATACTACAGCATTCTATATGGTTTAATTCCTTTGCCAAAGTAAAAAAAAGACGTTTGACATTTGGTTGACACATAACCTAACCGTTTGAGTTGTTGGTTGTTGAGTTTGTTTCTATTTCGTGGTTTTGCTACCTGGACTCTATTGTTAGATAGATAGATACAACTTTATTTAACTGCTTCCAGACAATACAATCAAGTAGAACAAAATAAATCTTATCTAAAGCAGTCAAAATGGCGCTGACTCAGCATGTGCTGTAGCACTAAACTAAAGCGCTGATATTCAGTCAGTACCACAGTGCATTGTTGCGTCAAGCGCGATTTCAAGACAGCTAGACATATACAACACCATACACATGAAATACATAAAACACATGCAAAATAAACAAAACAAAATTAAGTCAAAACGCTAACCACAACTGACACGGGCAAACAACCAAAGTGTAGCAATAATACAATCTTCTGTTCTTATCTTCTGTTTCGTGGTTTTGATTTTTTGGATTGATATTTACTGACGACTTGGCTTTGCTTCCTAGACTTTCGAACTTTTGCAATACACTGGATTCTGATACTATGGATACCGCTCAGTTCGTTAGAGCTGATTCTACCAACTTGCCTGAAGTAACAACCAACCAAACTCGGAAATTAACAACCAATACAATATCACAAATTAATTATAGTAATGTGTCTACAACAATACACTAAGAAACAGGTTTTTTTTCTTAATTGACGTGACAGTTTGGCAAAGGAATACGATTGCATATAATGCCGTTCTTATGATTAGTTTACCGTACTGTGAATCTTATAATTATTATTTTTTTATCTCAAAAGATAGATTTTTTTAATAATTTTTTTTAAGAAACGGGACCTTATTCCTTTATGTTAAATAAAAAATCAAACGAAATTAAAAATATTTTTTAAATGTCATACATAGCCCATTGTGATAAAACTGGCAGGTAAATAATAAAAATTAAGGTGATTATAAATAAAATTGTAAAACTAACGCTTGTTCAAAGTAACTTCGTTGGTTTCGTTGACATCTGTCATGAGATCAAGCTATTTTACCATAGGGCTGTCATCCGTCCGGGTTTCCACCCATACTTCAAAGCGCACAACGCTGCTAAAGAAGTTTTCACTTCAAAAAAGGTGGCGACCCTATCCTACGCATTTTCGATCACATCTGACGATCACGGTCACGTGACATCTGACCATCTGACGCGAGTTCATCGCGAGTTTAACATTTTTTCCCCATACTAAAAGTGCTCAATGCTGCTAAAGAAGTTTTCACTTCAAAAAAATATTTAAGAATTTGTATAATTTAACCCCTTAAAGTGTGTTAAAATTTGAGTTGAGCAGTAAAGCAAATTTTTTGATCTAAGCGAGCAAAGACGAGGGCGGAAAGCTATGATTAAATAATTTGCAATATCCCGCCAGAATGAAAAAAAAACAAACTGTCAGAATTATATAATAATTCCCTATTTATAAAGAAGTTTCCTTCTTTTATTCGTACACATTCGTTTATCTCCTCTTGTGTGATAGATATGAAGGTACTCTTCCTGAAGTTAGCTGCTATGTGTGATGAGGTCGGCGGCACTTTGAGAATATCTCCGTTGGGCTGATAAATCAGCAGCGGTGTAATTCGATACAGTTGATATTCGTCGTCACTTGTAAGCGGAATATTTTTTGAAGTAGTAGGTATTGTTTCGTAACCCGAGCTTTGACGTAGATCAATTTGTATATGTCCTTTAGGTTCTCTTCGACGTCTTTTACAGGTAAGGATAGTCGAGTCGATATTCGAGCAGCGATCATATGTAATTCGTGTACTAATTGTTTTGGTGTTAGGAGGTGGACGTCGAGATGGCCGTTGTGGACGTTCATAAGTGTATCTAGGAGAAGTTCCTGAGTTCTTTTCAGGTTTGTTAAAATTAGTGAGGCTGTCAGTGAAGCTGCATTAATTTCATTCATGGTAGACATTAGTTCGACTTTATATACTATTTTTGACATCGTGTCATTTGCTCTAGTTAAATAATCGTGAATGACGTCGAGTTGTGTTTCCATGAATTTTTCGTTTGTTTTGATGATGTTATTTTCAGTCTCTACAATACTCGTTTGGTTTTTTATTAGTTTCAGTAAATAGTTTTCGTTTTGATTTATCTTCTCAACGTCCTTTTCGTATTTAATAGCGAATTCTTCGTCTAAGGTCCCAAAAAGAGTTCGTGCGAGGTTCCCGACACCGTTGAAGTAGCCTCGTTTTTTCCGGCTTAAATGTTGTTCTAGTAATAAAGTATTGTAGGCTGTTATTTGTTGGAGCTCATGTTTCAGTTGCGCAATGTTGGGTTTACATGGCTGTTTTTCTGTTCGTTGGCACAGGTTGTCTAAATTGTTTATATATTTTTTAATTTTAGTCGTTCCCTGCCAAAATGTAGTCAAGTTGTAGTAAACGAGTAGTGTCCAGTCATCGTTAATCAGTTGTAAGTTTCCGATTTCATCGAAATGCATGGGCCGGTTGTCTTGAATCGGTGTCACTTTAAATAGTGACGTCGTTGGTACGGCGGCGCTTGCATTGATTGGTGATATAAATGTAAACAATGGGAACATGAGTAGGATGACGTAGGTGCTCAGTTTACTCGCGCTTGCTCCAGAGATTTTATTAGTTTGTTTTTGTTCTTGCGGTTTATTCTCGCTTTGGCTTTCAGGAACTGTTGTTATTTCACGTTTTGGAAGTGGCGAGAGTTTTGTGATAGGTCGTTTCAGAAAGTTGTTCTTCGTCTTGAGGGTAACGACTCGAACATAGCCGTCTGCTCCTGGGTGTAGGTCAAGAACTCGTGCCATTGCCCACTTCCCGGGGGGCTGGTTATCCTCTTTCACAAGGACTAGGTCACCCACTTCGATGTTTTTCTTTGGTCTCAACCATTTACTTTTCGTTTGTAGCTGGTGTAAGTATTCGTTAGACCAACGGCGCCAAAAGTGTTGATGCATGGCTTCGACCAGTTTCCACTTGTTTCTAAGATCAATGGTCCCTTCATTACAGGTTTCTTGTGGCAGCGACATCATCGGAGTGCCGGTGAGGAAGTGGCCTGGGGTTAATACGTCTAACTCGTCCACGTTCTCTGTTAGAGGGCACAATGGTCGGCTATTCATGCACGCTTCTATCTGTGCAATTAACGTTGAAAATTGCTCGAAATTAAGCTTTTGCTCTCCCAGCACTCTGGTCAGGTGAAACTTCATGGATTTGACCGCCGCTTCCCATACTCCGCCTGCAGATGGCCAATGTGGACAGAGAAAGTGCCATTCGATCTGATGTTCAGCGATTTCTTTGAAAAACTCAGGTGACGTCATCGTTCTGTACTCTTTGAACTCATCATGTAAAGCCTTGGCGGCGCCTTTGAAGTTCGTACCGTTATCTGAGTACATGTGTTTCGGCGTTCCGCGCCTCGCGCAGAGTCGTTTTAAAGCTGCCAAGAAAGTTTGGGTGCTAAGGTCGGAGACGAGCTCTATGTGAACTGCCTTCGTGACTAGGCAAATGAAAATTGCGATATATCCCTTACAGGTTTTGACGCCCCTTCCCTTATTCAGTTTCACTTCGACGTGGCCTGTGAAATCGACGCCACAGTGTGTGAACGGCCGGGAAGGTGTAACTCGCTCTGGGGGTAAATTGCCCATAATCTGTTCATTTCGGTTCGTTCTGTATCGGTGGCATGTGATACAGAACCTCAGCAATCCTTTTATAGCACGGTTTCCTCCAAGTATCCAGTAGCGTTGTCTTACTTGCGCTAATGTTAATCGTACGCCTCCGTGCAACGTATGCTTGTGTGCTTGGTCGACAACAAGCTCAGTCAGGCGTCCCTTGTGAGGAATGATGGCTGGATGCTTTGCTTTATCGGGGAGCAACGAATGTCGGAGGCGGCCTCCCACTCGCAGAATCCCTTTGTCGTCCAGATAAGGGGTTAAGTTCTGAAGTATGCTTCTAGAGTGCACAACCTTGTGTTTTTGCAAATTCACGATCTCTTCATAAAAATATTCTTGCTGGGTGGATTTTAAAACCAATTCAGTTGCATTATTTATTTCATGCGTGGTTAGGTATTTTTCTTTAATAAATCCATTTATTTTACGAAGTCTCGAAATGAAACGTAACACCCAAGCAAGACATCGAGTAGCATGCGTCATCGTGCCGCATCGATTTAGTAGCTGATTGATGATTTTGTAATCATATGTTCGCTGTGTAATGCTACACTCGTACACTGCCCCGTCTTTGGTTGTGAATTTTTATGATTTAATGTTCCTGTTATTAGTTTCTGTCTTGAGTAATTGAGGGCCATTCCACGATAGATCGCAGTGTGTCAGTTGTGACGGTAGGACTCCCCGGGATGTGCTGTCGGCAGGATTTTCTTTCGCCTTCACATAAGCCCACTGTGTGGCTGGAATTATGCTCTCAATTATAGTCGTTCGGTTGCTGATATATTTTTCCCATTTTTTGTTCTTGCCCTGTATCCAAGCTAGTGTTACTTGAGAGTCAGTGTAACACCGTACAGTCAGCTCGTTTTCGTTGAGGGCTGCTTTGACTTTTTCGACAAGTCGGGCAAGTAGGACTGCTCCACAAAGCTCCAGTCTGGGTAACAAAGGCTTCTTTTTCAAAGGGGCTACCTTCGTTTTTGCTGTCAGCAAGGTAATTAGGTAATCGCCTTGTTCGTTTAAAGTTTTGGTGTAAATGACGCATGCAAACGCCTTCTCGCTTGCGTCACAGAAGCCGTGTAATTCGATGCGTCGGTCATTGTTTTGTATCCACCTGGGGATTTTTATTGTTTTCGTTACTTTAATGTCAGAATAAATTTTCTTCCATTCTTTAGCTATGTTTTCAGGAATCTCTTCATCCCATCCCAAGTCACTGCTCCAAAGGTTTTGAAACAAGAGTTTCATATTGACGACGATAGGTGCAAGCCAGCCGAGCGGGTCGTACAGTTTGCTGATATCAGGTAGTAACATTCGTTTTGTTATTTTTTCTTTACGTTCCGGTAGTTCCCAGGTGAAACAAAATTGGTCAGTTGTTGTGTTCCAGCCAATCCCGAGGGTTTTCGTTGGGGAGTCCTGTTTGAAGTTGAATACATTTTGTTTGATCTTTTCCTTTTCAGGGATATCTTGAAGGATAGACGGCTCGTTAGTAGCCCACTTTCGTAAGTGAAATCCACCCTTAAGTAGTAGGTCGTAGAGTTGTTTTTGCAGTGTCCGCGCGCCTTCTATCGTACTATGGCCCGTGATTACGTCACCCATATAGAATTGGTGACGCAATGCCTTTTCCGCTAACGGGAAAGCCTTGCCTTCGTCGTCAGCTAGCTGCTGTAGGATGCGCATAGCTAAGAAGGGCGCCGCTTTCGTTCCGTAAGTTACGGTGCAAAGTTGCATCTCCTGTAGTCGTTCTTGTGGAGATGAGCGCCAAATTATTTTCTGTAGCGATCGTTGATCTTCGTTTAAGAAAATGGCGCGGAACATTTTTTCAATATCTGCGGTAAGGGCAAACTTGTAACTTCTCCATTTGATGATAAGTGTTAAAATGTCCTTTTGCAGATTAGGACCCTTTTCCATGAGGTCGTTAAGGCTATAATTGGTATCGGTTTTCTGGGAAGCATTGAATACGACTCGTAGCTTAGTAGTCGTAGATTCCTCTCTGACTACCCCGTGATGCGGTAGAAAGGCTTGCAGTTGTGCGGTCGTTGACCGCGCAGCCGGTGTCATATGGCCGAGCGCTAAGTATTCGTTTATAAACTGTTTATATTGGTGTGCGAAATAATTCTGCCTCTGCATTTTTCTTTCAAGTTGATAAAATTGGGAAATTGCTTGTGATTTAGATTTTCCTAGTTTTTCCTCGAGCTCAGGCTTCATAGGCATCTTAACCACATATTGGCCCGTAGGTAATCGGCTAGTGGTCTCTGTATAGTATTTTTCGCAAAACTCGTTAGGGTCTAGGACTCCGTTTTCGTTATTAATCTCTTCCGCTTCCCAAAATTTGGATAAATCGTCGATCTCGTTGAGGGTAACGAAACAGTTAAAAGTTTTGTTTACGTTTCCGCACAGGATCCATCCTAGCTTCGTGTGCTGGGCTACGGGAGATTTATTATCTTGTTTAACGACTCCATCCTGAATAATCAGTGAGTAGATATCGGCGCCCAGGAGGAGGTCGATGGGACTCGAAATGTGGAAGTTAGGGTCCGCTAACTTTAGGTTTTGCAAATGTTCCCATTTCACCGTCGATAGGGTAGTACTTACTAGGCAGGTTGGTTATGAGTTTGTTCATCACAAGCACATCGGAGGCAAAGGTAAAGTCTGAGTGTATCGACTTGCACTCAAGTGTGATCAGGCCTTTACTATTTCCAAGTGATGTTCCGACCCCAGAGATAACGGCGCTCAGTTTCTATCGTTTTAGGCGCAGTCGTTGGGCGGCGTTTTCCGTTATCAGCGATACTTGAGATCCTTGATCGAGTAGTGCGCGTAAGGTGACGTAATTCCCTTCCGCGTTCTTGACTTGTAGTTGAACAGTCGTCAGTAGGACGTCGGTGACGTCACTGGTGACGTTGTTAGTGACTCGCTGAGTCGAAGGGGTGGGTTGTTCGTTATCCAGATGCAGAAGGGTATGATGTTTCTTAGAACATAATTGGCATGATTTTTCCGACTTGCATTCTTTGCCGTTGTGGCTAAACAAGCAGTTTTTACATAGCTGCAATTTCGTCACATTTTCATTTCGAGTTGCTGTGTCCATTTTATTCAATACGTCGCATTTCATCATGGTATGTGGTTTTTTGCAAATTGGGCAATTTCGGCGTGTTGCGAAGTAGGAGTTTGCCCACTTTTCACGTCGGTTAGAGTTCGTTGCCCCCTGATTATTTGGTTTTGAATTGTTATTTTGTTGAGGTTTTTTGTTTTGATTCTCTTGTTTAGCCATTTGATGATTTGGTTTCAGTGTTTCAATGGCCATGAACTTCGTTTCAAGGAATCGCGTGAATTCTCCCAGGTCCGGAAGTTCCCGTGGGTTCTGAAGGTCGTGGATGTAGTCGCCGTAGGTAGCGACGTCTAGTTTCGGCAACATCAAGTGAACTAGCATGGGGTCCCAGGTAGTGACGTCAATGTCTAAGTTAGTTAAGCCATTGACACACTCTAAAATTGTATCGTGCATCTTTTTTATGTTGGCCGCCGTCGCCGCTTGCAGGGTAGGCAGAGAGAGAAGCGTATTCATATATGTTGAAAATAATAGCCGCTTATTTTCGTAGCGGTTGATTAAAATATCCCAACAGGAATCGTAGTTGTCTGCGCTCACTGCTAGATGCTGTACTAATTTTTCAGGTTCACCCTTCAGTTTCGACTTAAGATGTTGCATCTTCTGCGATTTTGTTAACCATTTACTTGAGTGTATCGTCTCAATGTAAAGGTCTCGAAAGGAAGTCCACTTGTTGTAGTTGCCGTTGAACTCCGGGATTTCCACTTTCGGGGTCGATTTTTGGGTGTGTACGTCCGCCCACAGCTTCTTATTAATTGATTTTTTCAGGGAGTCGTATACTGATTCCCATCGGTTGTACTGGGCGTTGTAAGTAGTGGATTCTTCGTCTTGCAATGAGAATTCTAGCTCCCAGTGAATTTTGTCGATCGCATCCCAGCGAGCTTTCAACATTGCCAGACTGTCGTCGAATTCCCATTTGTCCTCCATAGATTCCGTATCTATCTTAGACACAGTTCGTTCAAAGGCTCCAAAGTTAAGTAGCTGTTGTCGCAGTAGCTTACTGTAGCGAGCTTTGTCGTCCGACTCTGCCTCGGCTTCGGGAACCAATTTGAATGACTTCGAAGGTCCGGGCCTGGGTTCAGTTTCTTGTGCACCACTTGTTGGGCGCGTCGAGGACTTACCGGGCGTAAAGACGATGTTAGCAAGCTGCGCCGACATCATCTTGTGTCTTGTCTCTTCATAAGTAGCTTTAGTTTTTATGAAGATGTTATCCACAAAGTACTCGTTATCTCGATCTTCCAGCAACTCCAACTCAGCGTGATTTTGCTGAAATTCCCGCCAGTGAAGCTCCAAAGCGTTGAGCCGTTTCTCTAAGTATTCCGGCGTTTTCCGAGATGCGCTATCTTTGCTGAAGTTAACGCATATAGTACGGATGTTCTCAAAGCAAAGTTTTTGCTTCTGTAGAAGCTGTTCTTGGTCTTGGTTCATTGTCGTTGATATTAAGTCTTCTCTGTTAAACCCACCACGGTATGTGCGATAAAATCCCTCTCAATCCAACTGGTGAGTTCCGCTTGTGGAAGGTCAGCTGAACCGATTCGCTACCGCAGAGAGTAATAACACAAAACTGAGGCTCGAAGGACCAAAATGTAGGAGCCGCCGCCGCGTTTCGGTGTCGACTCGTACAGACGTTCGTTCTCAACACAAACAACGTTAAAGTTTATGTTAAAAGATTTATTTAAGTACACGACTCTCGTGGTCGGATCTCTGGCGTTGCTAGAGACGTTCGTCTTGAGTGCTAATCGTTAAAACACTGATTTTAAATTAATTTATAAAATTATCGCGCGCGCCCAAAAGTAGGTCGCGGAGTAAGCTGAAAAGATGTACGAGTGGTAGCTCGTACACATTCTGTTGTAATATTCTGTTGTACTTAGGCCAAAACTAAAGTTATTTCTGAAGTAATCATCGGGACAATTTTTCCATTAGTATAATCGAGGTGCAGCTAGATAGTGGTTGTGTTTTTCATATTATCCAAAATGCAAAAAAAATCTTTAGTTCATAATATTATGTATTCAATAATTACTTCAATATTCATTTAATATTTACTGTGGTTAAGTGACTCCTGACAGAGTGTGCAACGGTTTTGTTATTTGTGTAGTCATTATGGGGTTACTACAAATTCATATTAGTTGTTGTACGAGTAGTAACTTTTTTAATGTATATCAAATTCAAATTCAATTCAATATCAAATTGTTTTTTTTATTCGATGATTTTTTTATCTTGCCAATATCATCGAGGATTGTTTTTTAAAAGATAGGAGTTTACTAAGATCGATTTTCGATTCAGCACTCTGTTTGTGAAAAATTCATTTCTATAGTAAAATTATTTGTCAAACACAAGTGTCCCTCTACCAACTAAATGGTTGTTTCTAAAAATGTGAAAAAACTCACAGTGATAGAACATACAAGAATATTAAAAGGACAACTATCACACATAAGTTGGCCCTTCAAGTTTGCGAATAATAGTCGACCAAGTGCCAAGCATTGTTGGGAATAATAAGAATATATTTACTAATATTAGATCCTTGGTACTACAGAGCTTAAATTCGGTATGGTCATACATATTGATTGCACTGACAGATCTAAATTATAAAAAAATATAAAAAATAGTTTTATTTCAGGCATGGCTTATTTACGCAGCGAATTTAAGCAATACAGCATTAATCCTAATCCAATTAAGAACCTTAAATACATTGTGCATTTAATGTAGATCAATATGGCCCTTTACAGAATTTAATTTAAATTAATATTTTGCCTATGCCTATAAATAACGCGTCGAAGGCCGCGCTTCGCCCTATAGCACTTTATGATTAGCAGCGATCATACGCGTCTGTCTGTTACGCTTTCACGCCTAAAATACTGAACCAGTTTTGATGAAATTTGGTACAGAGGTAGATTAGACCTTGGGAAAGGACATAGGTTTCATTTTATCTCACAACTGGGCACGATATAACCGTAGTCCACGCGGGCGAAGCCGCGGGCGGAAAGCTAGTTAATACAATATATTGTTAAGGGTGGTCTATTGTGTAATCGACTGGAAACCTAACGAAATCAAACTGTGTAGTGTACCTACCCTAAAACAGGGAAGTGAACGTTAGTTATTTATATATTTTAATAGTATCTTCTTCTCATGTAAGTGACAATTGTCTTTAATGAGAATAAAGTATCTTTAAACTGAACCTTGTATGGCAGCCATCTTGGATAAGGGTAAACTTCGTCGTAAATACTGCCCGCGTGAATTATTCCAATTTTTTTTCATTATAAAAATTAATGTTTCGCAAACGGATTGCTGATTCGATAGGTAAACGTTCTTTCTAAACCTTTTTATTTTTAAAAAAGCTATTCTATGACACCGATGATATTGGCGAGTAAAAAAAATACATCATCCTTTCACGTGATCAATATGTATGACCATGCCTAATTTCAGCCATGTAGTGCCAAGGATCTAATACGAGTAAATATATTCTTTTTAATCCCAACAATGTTTGGCACTTTTCCGACTATTACTGGTTAACTTGAAGGGCCAACTTATCTGTGATAGTTTTCCTTTTAATTTCGTCGTATATTCTACCACCATGAATTTTTCCACATCTTTAGAAACAAAAGTTAAGCTGGCGGACACTTGTTTTTATTAACAAACATTTTTACTTTAAAAATTAATGTTTCGCAAACGAAGTGCTGGATTGAAAAACGTTATTAGTAAATCCCTTCTAATATCTTTAAAAAAACTATCCTATGATACCCCATTCGATGATATTGGCGAGAAAAAAAAAAACTCGTCACCCTTTCACGTATATGAGAGACACACCCGAAAAAATATTTTTTTCCAAGATTTTATTTTTCAGATCTTCGGCGTGATCAATATACTGGGTGAAAACAAACCTCCTAGCTATATTCAAAATCCTGAACCAGTATCACTCAAAGAACACATTTATGAAAAACATTTTTAAAAAATTTTTTTTCAATAGGAATAAGTAGTTCATTTTTTGCATAAACGTAGACATTACTTCTACACCAGGCACGCGAGGGGTACGGGTAGCGCTCGGGGGGTGCGCCCGAGTGGTGTCTACGTTTAGGAAAAAAAATCCCCCCCCCCCCCCCCAAAAAAAGTGTTCAGTAAAAGATACTGGTTCAGGATTTTCAATAAAGCTAGGAGGTTCTTTTTCAACCTATATATGACTATGTCAAAGGTGATTTTTCAAAATGGGCCTGGTCTTTGTACGTACAGTATCCAGAAAATTAAAAATAATATAGTTTATTCCTGGAAAAATAAAATAAAAATTTAAAAATCCCTGGCTGATTTGTAGAAAATTATAAAATATTGAAAATTATAAGTGTTTTTGTAGTTACCATACTGAGGTCGCCATATTGTTTGACAATTCACGTTCAAAAGAGTCATAGCTTAATTGTCAGTAATTAATCGACTTGTTTATTTAACAAGTAAATCCTAGCTAAATCTTCATAATATTGGATAAAACAAATGGCTAAAGAATAATAACACCAGAGCATTAACTTTTTATAATATTTTGATGTCATGAGATGAAACTGGTAGATAGATTTTTGAACGCGCGTCATTGATGTCACTGTCATCTGTCATTTCATTCCACCATAATTGTAAGTATGGCAATAATATCAATCTTAAATATTTTTCTGCAATAAAACTAATGTATTTTATGAAAAATAGACGCTAACAATGTCATCATTAGTATTAATGACGACTTATGGAGTACTGTACAATGACCAGGCCCAAGCTCCATATAAAAGTGAAATATCACCTTTTAGCTCTGTAGTACCAAGGATCAAATAATAATAAATATATTCTTTTTAATCCCAACAACGTTGGGCACTTGGTCGACAATTACTCGCTAACTTGATGGGCTAACTTATCTGTGATAGTTTTCTTTTTATTTTTGTCGTATATTCTACCATCGTGAATTTTCTAAAATTTTTTAGTAATAACAGTTTAGCTGGTAAAAGGGACACTTGTGTTTGACAAACATTTTCACTTTAAAAATTAATGTTTCGCAAACGGAGTGCTGATTGGAAAAACGTTCTGAGTAAACCCCATCTATCTTAAAAAAAACTATCCTATGACATCCCATTTGACTATATTGGTAAGTATGGGAGACACCCGAAAAAAAAATGTTTTCTAAGATTTTACCCTACAGTTCTGTCGGTCGGCGTGATTAATATGTATGACCATGCCAAATTTTAGTTCGTACTGAGAGTTTCTTAGGAAACCAGCGGACAGACGGACATGGCGAAACTATAATGGTTCGTAGATGACTATGGAAGCCTAATAAGGAAAGTCTGAAATCATTTGTTTTGTTTATCATTTGATTTGAGATAAACGAACATTAAGTAAATTTCTATTGCTCTTAAAATTTGTATGGACAGGAAAAACATTTAAGTAGTTTATTCCGGGCCACACTTTAAAAAAAAAATTTGTTTAATTTTAGTTTTTGATAAAGTATTCTGTTTTGGAAGTTATCGAATAAAGTAGGAAATATGTCTTACTATCACGTCAGTGAATATGGCAAGCTTGCAAATTTCCACCCTGTATTAAACATAAGGCTAAAAATTTTATATAATAAAAAACAAAGTCCAAATTGAGCACAAACACGGTTTTTATTCATAATTTATAATTTCATGAAAATGTTCCATTAAATTTTGTATTTTCGATCAATTATATTGAAAACGTTGTGAGACACACGGATGGAAAGATAAAACTTGTGCTATAGCTATAATATTTTTACCCTTGTATCACAAATAACTATTCCGATGTTGATGGCTTGATAAAGTATTTCTTTATACGTACCTACTTCAAAACGTGGTAAACGTAAGAGCAACGAATACTGACTCCCGTGAAGTAATAATGGCACTTATTACGCATTCATCATGACAATTTGAAGTTACACAATGATGTAATTTAAATAAGGATGCGGTATTTAATACAAGTCATAAATATATTCAGCAAAATGCTTTGTTAATTCTTTTGTAAACTGCAGCAAGCACTATTAGTTTAAATTAAGACGGGTCAAAATGTGTCAACTACTTATGAATAATGTAATTTTCGAGTTTCGTACCGTAAACGATCCGTGCTGGGATTTCCATGCTGAGTACCATCAAACAAAAACTTAGAATTTTCCAGCTGCCTACTCTTCCCCGGCATACTGTAGGCGAAAGGCTGATCTATCACCATTTTACCCATGTTCCATCTAATAACCCTAAGAATGATTGTCAAATGTAGCGTCAAGTGGCTATCGAGCTACATGACGTTCTACCTACCCCGAAAGGGATTATAGGCATGATGGTAGCGTAAATGAAACACTTATTTAACAAATTAATTTTTAAAATCAACACATGTGCATTGTATTCTATGTAGTCATAGTGACGCTGACGTTATTATGTATTTTGATATAAATAAACTAGCTGATGCCCGCAACTTCGTTTGCGTGTTAATTTTTTTTTGTACAGAGTACACAGATTGAAAACATCTATCTTACGTGATTTAGATTTTTACATACAAAAGTTTTTTCCCGCTAACTCCTGTTCCCGTGAGAATTTTGCAATATCCTGTTGCAACAAAGCTTTAAGTTTACTAAGTTACCTGCATGCCAAATTTAAAGCGTCCAACTTAAGCGGTTTAGTTTTTTCATACAAAAGGATTTTCCCGCTAATTCCCGTTCCCGAGGGAATTTCGGGAATTCCTTTCTTAGTGCACCTTTACGGTACCTAAGGTACGTCCCTTCCAAATTTCAAGTGCCTACGTTTAGCCGTTTAGGCTGTGCGTTGATATGTCAGTCAGTCAGTCAGTTTCTCCTTTTATATATTTAGATTTATTAATAACTAGCTTTTCGCCCGGGACTTCGTTCCCGTGGGAATTTTCCCGTCAATTTTCCAATGTTTTTAATAGTTATTCTGCTATTCGGGACGGAGAGAAATACAACAAATCAAAAAACCATGGCAATCGGTCCAGCCGTTCTCGAGTTATAAATGTTGTAACAAACACGACTTTCTTTTATATATATAGATATCATTCTGACGAAAAGTACTATGTACTTAAGAAAAAAATGTAAACGACATTTAGCTACAACTGTAGCCTATTGCATACATAATTTTAAGACAAATGCTATTAATAATACCAATATTTATACAAGGTGTTTAAAAAAAACCCAAAAAAAAGAAATTTCAAAATTCAATTTAAAAAGTGAAATAGTTGCAACTCTAGTCACCAGTTGCACGGTTTGACATCTTTCAAAATGAAAGTTTCATATAAACTTGTCATATTTGTAATAGAGCTGTGCAATAACCTAAATTTTAATTAATTTTGAATTATTTTTTTTTTGGGTTTTTTTGAAACACCTTGTATACAACAAAATTCTTTAAACTAAGTAGTGAGACAATAGGAAATCCCTCTCCAAAAAAAGGACAAGGATATCCTAGCAACTCCAATTTGACTAAGGATGTTCTGTTTGTGAAAAACAATAATTGTATAAACTTGGTGCATCAAAATTTAGAAGGAATGGAACACAAAGAACTATTGGTTGAGCTATTTATTAACTGTTATAAAATTGATATTTTATGTATTACCGAGCACTGGTTGCGTAGTCATCAGTTAATATTTGGCTTCAATAATCACCAAGTTGCTAGTGCATTCAGCAGAAGTAAAGCCATACGAGGAGGTTCCGCTATATTTGCTCGTAACAATTTAAAGTTTAAAGAACGTAATGACATAGTAAGCTTGTCTGGTGAGCGCACTACTGAAATAGCCTGTATAGAGCTTGAGCAGCTTATTGTGTTATGCGTATACAGACCGCCCAAATCCTCATATGAATCCTTTGAAAAAATCATGGAAGAAGAACTATTCAAAATTAGTAATAATAATAAAAACGTTGTTGTTTGTGGAGACTTTAATGTCGACTTATTGGAAGATAGTTCTCTTAGTAAAATAATCATATCCTTGTTTAAGTGTTATAATTTGCGCAATCTATTTCTAGAGCCAACACGAATTACCGCATCTTCCAAAACGTGTCTTGATAACATATATAAAAATTTTGATCCCTCGGAAAAATCTGTTATCCACAAGTTACCATCGGATCACTCGGGCCAACTAGTTTCCTTTGATGCGCTTCGTGGAAAGGCTGTAGAAAGAGGTATCAAATATGTGCCTATTAGTGACATAAGGCTTGAGAATTACAGAAGTAATATAATCACCAAACTACCAGATCTAAGATTTGAGAGTAATGATCCTAACAAACTTTA
Source organism: Aproaerema taeniolella (assembly GCA_949987775.1). Classification (NCBI taxonomy): domain Eukaryota; kingdom Metazoa; phylum Arthropoda; class Insecta; order Lepidoptera; family Gelechiidae; genus Aproaerema; species Aproaerema taeniolella. Next base: position 11,619,591 of record OX465253.1, read on the forward strand.
TAACTCTGTACTCAGTTTATCTAAGCAAGAATTTAACATTGTGTTTAAAGCCAAGACGATAAAAATTAATGACTCCTTGAAGTTTAGTGATTGGGTGACAATGGGAATTCACAAAAGCAGGGAAAGGCTATATGATCTCTATGGTGAGAAAGGATATAACCATTCTGAAACTTTTGTTGAGTATGTTAGAGCTTATTCTAAAACATTTAAACGTGTATGTAAAGCGGCTAAGGCTATGTTTGTTAGAAACAAAATTAAAAATAGTAGTAATATCATTAAGACTTCTTGGAAAATTATTAATAGTGAGACGGGAAGGGTTAAGGCTCGCAACTTTGATTTTAAGCTCAATATTAATAACAAAATCCTAACATCCGATGTAACTATTGCTGCAAAGTTTGAAAGGTTTTTCACTGACATTCCAGTCTCCACTACTCAATCACTTGGCTCATTTCCCGCTCTCGCTGATTCGTTACTCAAGCAAAATGTAGACGAAAGTAAGGTTCATTTCAGTTTTTCACACATAAGAATTGTTGACATTCTGAAAACTTTTAAAATGTTAATTCTGAAAAAGACTGCGGACCTTGATGGTCTTTCAGTAAAAGTAATATAGTTATTGCATAATAGATTTTATTGCTCCACATTTAGTGTTTATTTTCAATAGTTGTGTCAATGGTGGTGTCTTTCCTGATTTGATGAAACATAGTAAAGTAATTCCTCTGTTTAAAGCTGGTAGTACACCTGACCCCACCAACTTTAGACCTATTTCAATACTACCAGTACTTAGCAAAATTTTTGAAAAAAATATCCTTAGTCAAATAACCACTCACTTCTACGCTAACAAACTTATGAATATTAATCAATTTGGATTTACACGGGGTCGTTCAACAACCGATGCCGGTGTTGAGCTCATTCGTCACATTTTTGAGGCCTGGGAGGATTCACATGATGCTCTTGGAGTCTTCTGTGATTTGTCCAAGGCGTTTGACTGTGTTCACTGTGATACTCTAATTAGAAAATTACATCACTATGACATAAGAGGAAATGCACTTAGGCTTCTGGAATCTCAACGAGAGGTGATCGCAGTGGATACAATTGATGACATAATATAATAAAAAGCAAGGATTCATGTCTTTAAAAAAAATCTTAAATTGTACGCAGTAAACAGATTTTTTAAAAAGTGAAACCATGTAAGACTACAAACCATTTTTACATAGAGTCATAAAGTCATAATTCATAAAGAATCAAATACTCCACTCACAAAAAAGGTATACATAATAAAAAACTTTACATAATTTATAATTTAAACGATAGTACTCACGCTACTAAAACATATAATAAAATTATTATGTTAGTAAAATAGTATAGTTTCCTTAAAAATATGTATTTATAAAAGATCCCTCTAGCTGATCAGTTCCGAACTTGTTAAAAAGATTAGGCAACGAACTAGCTTTCCACGGTAGGACATTAATTATATAATTCCCTGACGTTAGATGGCGCTGTTACCAAAAAACATCATCCCATCCAAATTCTGTTTTTACCCGATTGCCAAGGAAGGTTTATGCTTTGCAAGTGCTATTTTTTCTTTCAAGTGGTTTTCGACCATTGTTCGACTTTTCAAAAATCATTAACTCGTGTGCCAAGTGTCCGGAATAACGACGTCTTGGCAACATTTTTTTCACGCGTTCATGTTATCCCTGCTGAAGGAATTTACTTTTTAATGTTCATAGTTTTTGGAGAACTTCCATGGAATACGATACTATCCTCGTCATAAAAATCGATGATCAAAAAATATTTAGATATAAGTACTTGCAGGGAATAATAAGAAATCCTTCCATTCATATGTGGAACAGTAAATAATAGATCTATGACAGTTTTCATTTGTTATTAATTGGTCGGATTCGCAAAAGGTCGGATTCTTTTTTTATAGGTAATGAATGGGTTCGCTCTTGACCACAGTAATAATAATAAACGCTACACACTCAAAGGCCCACACTATATGTATAAGGTTTTCCCTTTTCGAGGTTCCTTAGAATATATACAAAGACAGACACGAATGGCCATAACCCGAGAACAAACATCTGATTTTTACCCAACTGCGCGACGGTTGCACCCTTCGCACTTGCCCACGAACGCAGTTGCACCCGATAAATTAATTAAGTTTTATTTTAACTTAATTTTTAAACATTTTTAATTTGAACGTTTTACTTTTTTTTCAAATGTTACTTACAATAAAATTTTATATTTTATACATTTTACAATTTTAAATCTAAGTATTTAATATAATTATTTTATGATAAATTGTTTTATTTACATTTTGTTTTTAAACTAATTTTACAATAATTTGATGATGTTTCTAAATCTACTAGATTTTACGGAATCTCGTTATGACGGTTTCTGTGACATAACTATAGCTGAGTTTGTTGTCGGTACCTATACACACTTCCAAGGCGATCTCCTGTTGGCATCATGCACACACATTTTACACACACCTCAACCCACTGTTTCACCATATTGACACATATGTTTAATTATGTATTATATTTATTTGTAACATAATTGTATTTTCCATTTTCCATTTTTCATTACCAATATTTATTTATTCCTAAATAATTCTGTCTCGTCCACGGACTTTCGTTTGTCACTTGGTCCCATAACCGGGACTCACTGAAAACCAGCGTTGTGGCTCGCGGTCTCATATCCTGATTCCCGAGTCACAACATATAGCTGAGTTGAGGACCCTTTGTCTCGGACCCCACAACACATAGCGATCTAAAGCTAGTTTGCTGTTGTATTTGTTATTGCCTTCATGTAGTGTATCGGATCGTGTTTTACTGTTTAATCTTGCTTCTTATATGTGTTGTGATGTCCATTATAATAAATTTGTCTTTCTTTCTTTCTTTTCTTTCTATTAAAACAAAACATAACTAACATACAAGAAACTTTCTGCTACAAATCTAAGAATTGTAGCTAATATTAAAAAACGCAAAAATAAAACATTGAATCACATCACAAGAATTAAAGAACACATAATGAAGAAAGAAACAATGGATTTTAAAGAGTATGTAAGTGGTCTAGCATACATTGTATATATGAAGGTTTTCTTTTTTTTTTTGTATATACTTATTGAATCATCTTAAGAATGCAGGAGAATGTTTTATTTACGTTATGTTTTTTTAATGTACTTATTGTTTATGATTTATTTTCGTATTGCAGGAGAACGTATTTTTTATGTTATGTTGTGTTTCTGTTAAAATGTATTAGGTAATTGTTTAAGATTTATTTTCGTAATAAAAAAAGTCAATGGTCTAATTATATTTATTTTATTATTATTATTAAAATCAACTTAAAAATTCAGGAGACGGTTTTTGTATGTTATGTTTTGTTCTTTATTTTAATGTAGATTTAATGTGGTCCATGGTACACAAACATCGGTACAGTGTACTATCACACTGACATACTTAGGACTTTTAAACTAATGAACTATAGTACATCAAGATCCCGTACATCGAAAAGACAAACATCGGTACATTGTACTATCACACTGGCATACTTAGGACTTTTAAACTAATGAACTATAGTACATCAAGATCCCGTACATCGAAAAGACAAACATCGGTACAGTGTACTATATCACTATTGTACATCGAGATTCCGTACATCGAAATGAAAAACGTCGGTGCCGCGAACATTTTGCCTGTCGTACACAGAACTCATAAACTAGTGTGCTACCGTACATCGAGATTTCGTACATCGAAATTCAGTAGCGGAGTCATTATTTGACTCCGCTACTGAATTTCGCTATTTGTATCGTCGGCGTTTAAAAATAACGTTTTAAAAAATTCCTTGTTTTATTTCTCATTATTGTAATTGTATTAAGGTATTAATATATACAACAATCACAATATCATAATACAACCAGATTTGTATACTTAGTGATATTTTTCTATTAATGCATAAGAAACTGTATTTGACTACGATAAAATACGAGGTTAGAAATAAAAAATAAAATATAATCATGAAGTTAAATTAAATAAACAAAAATCAACAACTGTAGAATAGTCCTACATAAGATTTAAAAAATATATGTATTTTTTAAATTAAATGGGTGAAATAAAGTATATTTAACGAGGTATTTTCCCAAAGAAATAGCTAGCTAGCTAAAAAGCTAGCTTTTTTAGCTTGTAATATTAAAATATAGTCAAACCAATTTTCAACCTAAAATCACAATTTGATAGAATTATTTAAATGGAATTAACTATAAACATAACTTATCAGCAAATGGTATGCGAAATCAACAACATTGTAATACTCAAGTGTAAAATACGTTTTTTTTGTTTTTCTTATCATTAAAATTAAACATAAACATAAATAATTTGTAAATTAGAACTATGCGATGCAAAATCAACAACCTATGTATGTACATATTAAGTTTTTGAGAGTAAAATATCATTTTTTGTTGTCTTATCATTACAATCGAACTAATGTCTTTTAAAAATTCAAAACAACAACAAGAAACATCACAATATTTTCAAAACATTTTTAGTTATTTTTCATTTAATCAGCCACAAAACATGCATATAAAAGTAAAACCAAGTAAGTATATATTTTTTAGTAAAATATTATTTAAAAGGAAAAACCATTTGTAAACACTTTTTTTGCAAACAGTACATTGATTTATCAGTCGCTATAATTTCATATCAAATTTATCTGGTGCAACTGCGTTTGTGGGCAAGTGCGAAGGGCGCAACTGCGAACGGGTAGCATATGCTACGGACCCGACGCAAAGGAGGTAATATGTTTATCACCCTGTGTATGTAAGTATGTATGTGGGTTTGTACCTTTGTGGCACTATTTAGACCAAACTCGTGGGCCGATTTTGATAAATGATTACGTCGTTGGATTTGCATGACGGCGCGAATGAAAGTATAAAAATTTGGAAAAATCAAAATGGCTGATTTTGGACGTCATAATGTGAAAAATAAAAGAATGAAAATCGACGAACTACGTCAAGTTGGATATCGTTGAATAGGTATTTGAAAATCATTTTTAGGTTTCTTTTATCGTTTTTCAATCAGAATCACCGTTTAGGATTTATAACGGTTTAAAGTTGGTTAGTAACGATTTTTACTTAAATATAGGCTTTAAATTCTGAAATTGTTCAATTTTTATGCAAGTGAGATATATATACAAGCTAATGAGAAAATCAATAAACAAATATAAATATCTGACCCTAGCTAACGCGTAAAATAACATAAATCCGGCGTTCTAATAATGGGTCCCGATTGTTAAAATCGTTATGTTATTTAATAATATTCAATAACAAAAGTCTCGACTTACTTGTTTTTTTTCTTTTCAGTTTTTACTATGCAGTCGGGTTTTTTATTTTTTTTATTAATTTATTTTACTACACAAATATTTGCCCTGACTAGGAATCGAACCCTGAACCCATCGATCAAGAGGTAGCGCCACTTCCACTCGACCAAACCGGTAGTCAAACGTCGAAATTAAAACGAAAATAAATCTTTATTTCGGTTCATGTAAAAGAAGTAACAACACATTATTTAGTTTAGGAAACTCTACTCTTACTTTGTGCGTATTAAAAAATATTTATAGGCATAGAAATAAGTTTTAGAACTAAGAATACTTTATTTAAAATAAAAACTATCTTTGGTCAGTTACAGATACCTTCTTCTGGTAAAAGAAGTGCCCAATAAATTATTCTTTCTTTGATGTCTGTTAAAAATTTGGCACGTAGACAAAGTAACCAAACCATAAAACGCAGCCATAAATCTGTCAGCGTTACAGACCAACAAACACCTGTTATACTTACATGTGCGTAACTGCGTAGACAAAAAGAGCCTTAACCTTCGAACTCAACAAGTTTCCAATGAAAATTATTGGAAACCGTTTATGGGACGTAACCCTTGGGGATGTGAAAATGACGGTTGATTTCATTAGGGGGCAAGTATCAGGCCCCGCGCGGTCCGCAGTCGCGTCGCAGCCACTGGACGAGAGAGACGATTCCCGCTCCAATCCTGCATCTTATAAAATCACCCCGAATCTCGCTACGTCTAACTATCTGTTGAAGAGCAACGCGCGAGCGCTCGCAGCAATTACACAGAACAATGGAGTAACGTCACTATAATAATAGGTAAATTATTTTTTATTAGCCACTCAGTTGTAGTGTCAACACTGTAGTGTGTAAACAATGTTCTTAGGAGACACCCGACGACGCCGGCTCGGTGAGTGATGGATGTACACTTTCTATCTTAGAAAAACTGTCTTAGAGAATATTTGTAACATTTTATGTCCTACTTTCTTGAAAAATCGTGATAGTTTTCTGTTAAACGTTATTTTAACTTCTAATTAGTCTCATTATTTTCTCCGAATACCAGTTATTTGAACGTGCGTGGAGTCAATATTTTTTTCTTATTTCAAGTTATGGTGAGTTTATAACATTTTATTGCTAAGTAAATATACAGATATATTGTCTGGGCTTATGGCTTGTCTATTTCTCTCTATCGGTTATGTGTCCCAAGAGTCCCACGATACAAGTGAAGTCCCGGTATGAGACTTTGAGCGTGTGACGTTAGTAATTGTTTATGAAAGAGTTGTTTATACGAAATGAAAAGACAAATTTAGTCATAGCAATTCTCCTAGTACGTAACAGTACATAATTTAGATAATCATGAACGACTTTTTTTCTATCCCCGAGTGTTATTTTATACAAACGGACCATGAAGTCACTGCGGCTATAAACTCTACATTTGTTTATTTAAAACCGCGTTGGTCTTACTTTATCTCTTTTATGTTTACTTTACAAATACATAATTCTCTACTCTTTGCTAACCGTTACTGTAAAATTGTTCTAGCGTACGTTCGCTTTTAGATTGAACATGCTCTTTTTCTCGGTGTTAACCTTGGGTAATCAGTGTACTATTCAGCAAGACATAATAAATAAATTTAATATAAACAAAACCTATGCTTTCAGCTCATCATTTATTAAACTTTGAGCATATATATGTATAACTAGTGCTTGCAACATATTGCGAAACGCTAGTGAGGTTTTAAGCTTACTTTATTTTCTTTCGTATTATTTGTTCTTATTGTTAAACTGCCTCTGTTTTTAGTGGCTAACTATTTCAAGCTTCTTTAATATTACATCTAGGTTATTAGTAATTACTGAGAGATCCAGCGCATTAAAACAAATGCATTACATGATTTTTAAACATTCGGAAGTATAGATACGTCAAAATAGAGGTGTTTATTTCAAAACAAAAATCATAAAACTAGGTAGGTAACCGAACTCGCGTTATTATTTATTAATGTTAATTGTTGGTGTGTAGAATACTTATGGGTAACTATTTATACTTATATAATACTTATGGGTAGTATAGGTTCATACCAGTAAAGGGAATAATTGCACTTTACTATTTAATTCCTAGCAATATATACAATCCCACTACGACTACCGATGCTGGTTACAAAATTATCAGCTCATACTAACTGTCACACTGAACCGTAACGTTATAATTCTAAATACCCCACGAATCTCGGCATCGTTTATCTTTTTACTAGTTTTATTGTGTTTGGAACCCTTTGTGGGACTCACGTTCCGTAGGGAGAGTCCTCAGGCTAACAATAGGGCTAGTACAATAGCCAACGAAGGGTCTTAAACAGGGGATGCAACGCTCTATCACCCCCAGGGCAAACTAGTGATAAATATCGGATTTATTAGCCCTCTATCTTATTCTTAGATAAATTTCGGATATACTCTACACGAGTAATTTTATAGAGTGCATCCAATAGTATTGTACCTAACCATGCTTTTAGCTTTAACATATTGTACTGAAATATCTAGTTCTTCATGACTAAACATTTCAGTACAGATAGATAAGAGGCGACATTAGCAGTTTCCTTTCAGAGCAGGTTATTTTCATGTTGTTAGTAATTACCTATCAAAAAGATATCAAAAAATTTGCATTTATAAAAAGTTTTATTTTTATTTTATTTTATTTAGGATAACAAACAGCAATACTATATGTACTTACTCATCTAAATAACAATAACTATGATTAATAGTACAGTCAGCATCGTTTTTCACATCTAAATATAAACACTTAAGAGACTTTACACACAGGTTTCACAAACAATCTAAATATGTGATTTAAGATACATAGATAGAAACACTTTTACTAAAATAGAACAAAATTAATTTTCTAGCAAATGTTTAAAGCGTTACTTAAGAACTCCTAGAGCATGACATACTTAATCTTTACATTTTTATTGATTACTTAGCAAGGTCTTTCTAAATGAATAATGTGACAAAGAAAAAAATATCAATATGAAGTAAGTTATCATTATACATGTTCAAAATGCGTTGAAGTGGTAGACGCCCACCAGCATGCGTGTTACAAGTATTAGACATAAACAGACGGTGAGGATACGACTCTCTGATACGTTGAGAAGTACTAGGTATATGGTAGTTGATTCTGTTTATCAATTCAGGACAGTCAAAATAATTACACAATAATTTATACAGGAACATGGAATCCAGAAGCAACCTTCTAGTCTTCAGCATAGGCAGATTAAACTGCTCGAGCGACTTAACATATGATTTTTTACAATGAAAACATCTGTATTGAACGGCCTTAAGAAACTTGCGCTGGATGAGTTCGATTTTATCTGAATATTTTTCATAAAAAGGGTTCCAAATATTACTGGCGTATTCCACTTGAGACCTAATTAATGTTTTAAAAATATATAGAAAACTTTCAGGGCGCTTGAAATCAATGCAACTTCTCAAAACAAATCTAAACAGCTGGAATGCTTTATTAACAATGTGATCTATATTGAATAGTCATAGTAGGAATAGTCGGTAAAACTCAGGAGGTACCGGTTTTTTATTGTATTTAGTTCACATAAAAAAGGAATGGTTAATTGGTTTATAATAATCTCAGATAATATCCAATTCTAGCTGGCAAAAAAATCAGAACATATTTTTTTTACATATTTTTTTTTTTGGATGAAACGTTAGAAAATTCGCTACCTACAAAGCGAATTATAGCCAATAGCAGCATCTCTTGGACAAAAAAAATGTTCACTTGGCAATACTTATTGAATTTAATAATATATTAGGGTCTCGGACTGGCACACATTTGTCATAAATATTGCTAAAATATTGGCTATATTTTTATGCTTACGAAAGTGCTATTTTGATGTTATCGTAAATGTAAACGTTCGAAGTTATACGTTCCGAGTAAGTAAAGGTCTCTGGGGTACGACCTTCCAATAAAATTCTTTTAAAGTTTTGTAAAAATATGTCTGTATTTCTAACATAGAAATCTTCTTATATATATATATATATATATATATATGTATAAAATTGGAGGCCCTGATTCACTGACTCATCAACGCCTAGCCCAAACCAAAAAAATTGGCATAAAAAAGGATTTTTCGAAATTCAACGCCTATGGAGTGAAATGGGGGTTCAAAGTTTGTATGGAGAAAACATTTTTTTTTATATATTTTGACTCAAAACTTCGTCAAGATATACTTTGAAGCAAATCCGTTTATTTGCGAAACCAGTGTTTCGCAATTTTTCGAAAATCATCCCCTAAGGGGTCAAGAATGAAATGGGTGACTAAAAAAGTTCTTTGCGCGAGTGAAGCCGCGGGAAAAAGCTATCCCATATAAAAGTCATGTAAAACTGAAAAGAATTTCTACTGTCACCCTGTTTGTATAAAAATAATAGTATATTGTGCAACTCGGGAATAAAAGACGGATTTTAAGTGAGGGCCAAAGTTGGATCACGAGCAAATGAAGGATTCTAAATTATTGAATCACGAGCGTAAGCGAGTGATTCAAGTGTTTGAATCCTGAATGACGCGAGTGATTCATAGCCCTCGATGAAAATCCGTTTTATTCAAGAGTTGCACATTATATTTTATACCATGACATCGAGAAAAAGAAAGATTTAAGCGGAAAATAAACATTTAATCAAGAAAAAAAGAATGTTACATTAATGAAAATGTACAGAGGCCAGCGCATTAGGTTACCCCATTTTCATTTTATCGCAACGGCACAGAGTGCACGCTTGTGGTAATCTGATGTGCGGCCCTTTGTACATTCAAATTTGAACAATTACTAATGTTTAGAGTAATTTTCTTGTTGTTGTCGATAGGGTGGTCAATCTGTGACGAGATATTTATTTCTTGTCGACGTATTAAGTACTAATTAATGACAGCAAAGAACACACATTTTTATTTTAAAGTTTTAAATCTGTCGAAAATGTTGACCATTCAAATATTGAGGAGTTATCTGCGCAAGGACTTTGAATTTCGAATATTCTTTGCGATGGAGGTCGTATGTCTATCCATTGGAGTGTTTGAAAGTTACACACCAAAATTGACAAAAAAAGTGCTCTTTTTTTACGTGTTTTGCGGGAGAAAAAGAATCTTTTTAGGGTTCTAAATTCAAATATCAAAACTGTGACTAAAAGAGCTCTTTATCTCCAATTTTCAGTGAAAAAAGAAGCTTTCTAGAGGGGGAATGGTATAAAAACTCTTAACGATGGTGATGGTTGGAGATTTAGTATTTGAACGGTATACCGTTACGTATACTTTTCTCTTTACAGTCAATATAAATGTTATCAGTCCAATGTCTAGACATATTTAAGTCCACTTCGAGTTAAACTGGGTGTCTTCAAATCAGTTAGCAGAAATTAAGGATTTAAGTCAGCCCACTAAACTGAACAACTTTCCCAATATTATATTATAAATAAATTATTATAAATAAAATAATCCATACAACTTAAAAGATCCGCTGAAATTGTCTTTTTACGAGAAAGAAAGTTTTTTTTTTTAAATTATATATGGATACCTTTAAGAAACTTATTCAGTTTTATGGGTAGAATTTTTCCCTACAGTTTCAGTAGCTAATTTAGAATCACCTCATAAAGGGGACTTAAAGAATAAAATAGCTCTAAAATTGAAATAAATTGTATCACCCTCGAAATTCATCGCTTATAGGTAACTATAAACGAGTGAACCAATTGTTATTAAATATACAAAAAACCACATCGAAATAGGCTTATTTGCTTAGGAGCTTCAATGCCACAGACAAACACACAGATACACGGACATCGAACTTATAACACGAAAAAAAAGGGGTGTTATTTCGTCGGTGGTTAATAACATTTTAGTCTATAAGATAAAAAGGTTTAAAGTTTTATAGGTCAGCCGATCTAGATCGCCTCGTGAAACGGGGCAGTAAGGTACGTGCCATATTATTTGCGAGTCAATGAGGCAGTCTGGTCTAGCCTGTTATCGCGACAATTGAAGTACAATTGATCTCATATTATATCTAGTTTAATTTTCTCGCCACTTGCAAACTTTGTTAGTAGCGAAACCGTTGTGTCTAGATATTTTATGACTTTTGTAGAAACAAAGTATATACTACTTTTGTAGACTTAGGATTTTCTACTCTATAAACAAGGGTGGTTAAAGTTAGTACGTTAATCTAAATCCAGCTAGCTTAGTTCCTTAACTTATGAGAGTCAAACCAATAACAGTTTTAAAGTTTACGTGTCTCGGTCTTATTAGGTGACTTTAAGACGTATATAAGTTTCTACACGAATAAAAATTCTTCAAAAGTTTTTCGAAGGGGCGAATTTTTAGAATTATGTTCTCATTGTAGAGGGCCGTTAGACCAAAAATCGTTAAAACCTCGGAACCCAGTTCCACTGAATAGATTTTCGTGAAACTTTTTTTAATACACTGTTGGAGGTATAAATAAGAAAGTATACCCCTCAAACTTTGCCGTTCTCAATTATTTTTGGTATTTAGGAATTCCCATACAAAAGAAACATCGGATTTTTTACCCCCTGACAAAGATTTCCACGCTAAATCAAAACTATTGAAGCTATAAGTTTGAAATCTTGCAGAGATCTTCAAATACTATGAAAGCTTACCTAAAAGAGATTACACGGAGTTCCCATGGGAACGAATTATAGGGCATCCGCTATTTGATATGTACGTTTTGTGTTTCAGTCGCAGCCCTCTATCTTTTAAACTGTTATAGAAAGCATGCCCAGATTTTCAGAAATTACGTCTTATGATGTTAAATATCGTGAAATTTATAAAAAGAAATATAAACTTAAACCACAGTGGGGTCCTCGTACGACAAACGTCCAAAATATCGCATTTTTTTAACAACTTTTGCTACTGCTCTATTTTAAAAAACTATATAATACACACATTTCTAACTAAGTACACATTTAAAAGATACTTTACATTATTTAAAAATTATATTAAAAACAGTCAAGAAAGAGTCGGACTCAAGCTAAAGATATTTAGACAGAAACTTTCACTCGAACTTTTTTTGTGACATAAATGTCGTTATTTGTAGACACTTAATATTTACACTATGACTCGGAAATTTAATATCCGTGTGTTAGGTGTATGTGTATTCGTTTAATAATTGTATCACAAATAACCAGGTAAATGTCACAAACACAGTTCGAGTGAGAGCTACCTTTAGATTATTAAAACTACTATCTGGCACAAGCACCGCCACGCAAATCTTGTGTGATCTTATAAGTACTAATAAACGATAGTGTTTAAATTCTCTTTGAGTACAAATTGGCTTGAGTGTAGTTCAAGTTCCCCATAAAGCCGTTTTTCATTCATATTTATTAAGACCGTTACAAGTATATTGCGTAATTGTTTTCCCGGTGAAGGCAAACGGGTTAAGTTTCAATGCATATCTTGGCAATGTCAGTTTTACTATGCAATTGATTTTATGAATTCTAATTGAAAATTAGTGGATGCCTGGGACTTCGTTCCCGTGGCACTTATCCCTTAGTCCCAAACAGAATAGGCACAATATAATGTCGATCAGTTCTAGAACTATTCGACTTAACAGTTAATAAAATTATTTTAAGGCTTACCAACGCAAAAATGTCTATTGTGGTGTTGGGCAGTCAGCCTTTCGACTTATTAAGAACTAGCTATCTGCCCGCAGCTACGCCTGCATGGACTACAGGTTACACAGAGTTGACAGCGGGCTCATAATACGTTATTATACTTGCAATCCAATTGCATATCTTGGGAGCGATGCCACTCACTAGTTTCTAATTAGGTACATTGGGTGAATTCGACGCGTAAAGCCAAAAACGCAAAATACCAACTCTACGCAAAAAACCAATTCCGCAAAACACCAACTACGCAAAACACCAATTATCTAGCGAACTTATTATATGGCTTGCGAAGATACATTGAAATGTTTGCGTTTATGTAAATATAGTTACTCACCGAAGTAACATTTTCACCAAGGAACATATAAACTGAACTCCTACACTGAGGCATATCATAGTAGGTATTCTTTGAAAAGACTTTACAAAAGCTTCGCTTGAATAATTCCAGAGGTCGCAGAGTTGAGTCCCGTTGCATATTTAATGAGTCCTCCAACTGTCTTCCGTCATTGCCATGGAAAATATCCTTCAATGTATTTTAAAAAGGTCTCAGTAGGTATTCAATAATTTTTGATATCCTAGTCTTGTGTCCTACCGACAGGAATTCAGATATGAAATATACTCGAAGACTCATTTGTCCCCGCAATTGGTTTTAACGTTAAAGCATTACATTTTATTGTAGTATCATTAAAACATATTTTTATGTATGTATGTTTGTACTAATATATATTTTTGCAACTTTTTTATAACTAAGTCCCACACAATAGCATTATAAGGACGGCATTATTACGGCCCATACAACGTTGGTTCCAAAATCCAAATTGCCGGCGTGTGAATTTTTTTTTTTGAAAAATGGTCCCCTTAAGCGGAATCTGTGACCGAATTGAAACATTATACATATTTATGAAAATAGCTCGACTGGAAGTGAAAGAAAAAAATATAATGTGTCCGCTGCCTATCCTTCCCGGGTATACAGTAAAATCTGTAAGAGGGATGCGAGGGTTTTGCTATGTAATGGGCAAAAGGCTGACCACCTCTCACCATTATGCAACTTGCTCCATCTAGTGGTTCTAGAACCACAGATGCTCTGCCTACCCCGTAAGGGATTATGGGCGTGAGCGTATGTATGTGTGTATGAAAATAATGTTTTTCAACTTAGAGAAAACAGTTGTAGGAATGGTCAAAGAGATTTGGCGCCTTTGTAAGAAACGATTAGCTATTTTTTTTTTATCATAAGATGGGTTAACTCTTGACCTCAATCTTGACCATAAGGTCAAAGATGAGGTCGACGATGGATCGAGTTAACCCAGAAAACGCCTATTGTCCAGAGAGTGGCTAATATCAACACAAAAATCATCATGTATCTGGTCACCAGTTCGTCAGGTAAACTAAGTAGAGTCTCTAATTGTTTAACAGGAAGCGGAAGATCGTTCCATATTTTGGATGATGAGTATCCAAAGCTTCCTTTGAAGAACTCTAACTTAGGTGGCATAGGAAATCGTTCTGACCTCTTTTTACCTGAGCCCGCGCTAGTCCATTTAAGTTTTCTTGCTAGTTAGGCAGGGATCTCAAGTTTGTTTAGTTTGAAAATTAAAAGACTAAATTTTAATGTCCTTCTTTTTTTTATAGAGTATGTTGTAGTGTAAGTATTTAAAAAGAGTGTGATTATGAAATCTATTGGAGACGTGGAAACAGAATCTGATACACGAGTTTTGCACTCTCAGCACTTTTTTTTAAGCTTTTTTGAAATAAGTCTATTTCTTTTTATTTCTAACATCTATATCTAAAATAGCTTCAACTTACTCTCCGTTTAATATTCAGTGCAATTTATATCAATTATTGGTATAGAGTAAAACAAAAAGGTATTGTTGGTGGCACAGTTGGGGCCTTTCAGTAATTTCATTTAAACTCTTTAATTTATCATAGTTTTTTTGTTTGTAAAAAAATGTTTGCTACCTTTGTTTACATTATTTCTAATGCCAAAAAAAACGAAGTATAGTATTTTCCACACATTTGGTTAATGAGAAAATAAGTAAGGTCTGGCGGCCCTGGTATCTCAGTCTATACGTCCTGATCAGCGCTAAAGGTCGTTCCAAGCACTGTTTTAACAAGATATAAGTATTTAAGATGGATCATAATTAATTGGACTCTCTGATAATTGTGAAGGTTTTGGTTATACAGCCCTTGTTATAACAAGGACAAAATAAAAATACATGTTACTACACAAAATTAATAATCATGTGTCGTTTGCAAGCACGACTGAAGTAGAATTCTGTACTAGCTTTCCGCCCGCGGCTCCGCCCGCGTGGACTACAGGTTATATCATGCCCAACAGTGGGATAAAATGTAGCCTATGTCCTTTCCTAGACTCTAATCTATCTCTGTACCAAATTTCACCAAAATCGATTTAGTAGTTTAGGCGTGAAAGATGAAAAGACAGACAGATAGACAGACAGACAGAGTTACTTTTGCATTTATAATATTAGTAAAGTAATATAAATAAGGATTTGACGATTGTTTTCCTCGGCATTGACCATACCATTTGTAACCTTCCTCTAAAACCCGGCCGCCATTTTTGTCTCATTTGTTTACATTTCAACTCAAAGTCTAAAACATAAACATAAAACTTTTCCCTTGAAAATTCTTGTCACCTACGTCACTTTTGACAGCATTTATGACGTCATCACATCAGTGACGTATTCCTAACTAACTATAGCGCGCTCACATTAATTCGGAACGACTAGCTCACATTTATTATGGCATATATCGGAATAAAGCTCGTATGAGAATTGATTTCGATAAGGTAACTTATCTATATCACCTGCATAGTAAAAGCACGTTAGGTAGCTACATCGCGTTATATGTGCATCGGTTGTATTTTTCTATTTTTGTATAATAATATTTCTTTCTTCCTATTTAGCCTTTTATATATATTATAGGCACGTGTATATATACTTATATATATAATTAATTTATATTTATGATATGTAGGCAATGTTTATAATTTAATTCTGATATGTATACTTTAATCACTTAATTTATATTACTTAAAATCACTTAATTTTTTTTTTACTTTTTTTTGTAATTTATTGCTGTTTATTCATTCGTGTTTTTATAATTATTATTACATTTCAGTTATACATTACTTATATTTTATTGTTTTCTTTAAGTAGACTTTGCTGGTGTGTGTGTGTACATTGTTGCCGTCATGTCGGAATAGGGTGCACATAAAACCAGCGCCATGATTGTGGTAGTCTCAAAAGCATGGCTTTAGCTGAGTGTTACTCTTTTGCACGGCACGTCACAACGCAGAGGACTCACTCTTAATTTAATTAACTATTTATAAACATTTGTTTTTTTTTTTGCGCAGATATTAAGTTAGTTTTTTATTATATTTGTCTTTGTTTTTCTTTTTTTTTTGTTACTTTTGTGTTTTTTTTCCATTACACTGTTCTTTAATGTCTCTGTGTTGTGATGTCCTTTGTGATAAATAATTTTCCATTCTATTCTTTAATTTTCCAGCAACAAATTGCTAAGGGTTTCAAAAATAATCCAAGAAACTGCAAGATGGTCTTAAAGAAACGACCTGACGTTCATTTAACATAATTCTCAATCTTATCAAATTCGACGCATCAATAATCATGTTACCTTCAGTTTATTTCTTTAGAGATCAAAAACTTTGTTTGCATAAATATTTTTTATAATTAATGCAGTGTACAGTCATGCTGTATGCTGAATGACTACTTTTTAACACGAAAAATAATTCAGAGTTCTAATTTGAAATTTTAATAAATAAATTTCAATCGTTACATTTCAATAGGTAAAGCGTGTGGCCTTCAGGGCGTTACAGAGGATTTTGCTCTTCGATTGTAAAATGTGCATAACACCTATGTGCATTAATAAATACAACTACTATACATTTTACCTTCTAAGCTACTTGTCCTATGAATTCAAAACTGTTTTGCAAAAAAAAAAAAACAATTTCTTCTCCTAAATATTTGTTTTTAGATGAACTGAGATGAACGTCCCCATGAAACTGAACAACTTTTACAAAGGAACCCATTCGAAATTCCCAAAAGAAATTTTCGGCTTCACACAAACAATCAGCTGATACTCGTAGCTCAAGTTTTATGGTCGTTTAACAATTTTTTAACATTTCATGTCCCTTGGAGAAAGTTCTTAAATTGAGTGAACGAATTCACATCCTTTGATTTTTCCACCTAATTTACCTATTGTTTTGTGACTCTAAGGACACTCTGAATGTTCGTTAAAGAAAATGAAATTTGATCATTTCTTTTCACAACTCTTAGCTACTTTTTCACAAGTCAGTTCTGGTTCTGGAGGACACATCGGCAAATTACCATCTTCGTAGAAGTAGCAATGTCCGTCCCACCAATAGGGTTCGCCGGGACTCGGTGTCTTTGAAAACTCGACCTGCAAAAATTAAATATACTCAATGACTCAACAAAGTACTCAAAATGCTGACTCAAACAAAGGAGTCGCTTACTGGCGCATTAACGTCCAAGATTACAAATACAGTTTTTTTTTACAAAAGTTCCTTTACACACACACATACACACATAGACCCGATCTAGGGATATAGCACGATTTTTCATACAAAAGAGGTCTATTTGAGAAGCTATAAAAGCATACTTGAGATACATGGAGGGCTATAATTTTCAGACGAGCAAGTACTAAACCTGAATTTTCAATTATAGTCAATAAATTTTGTTAAACTTGAAATTTGTGAAAACGTGACTGGGGTTTGAACTCGGTACCTCTCGTTTACGAGTCTGACCCACTAGCCGTTAGACCACCGTTAGACTCCAAAAATATATAAGTTTCTGCATAAGAAATTTTCGCTTGACTTAAAGGCACGAAAGCTCGGTCAGAGGACCAGGAGATCTTATCCTGGGTTCACTAGTCCCTTCGCGCCGAACATTTTTCTTTCCCTAAAACTATTTATGAACATCCCTCACGCAAGTAAGTGTTTTAAAATACTGATGAAGTTTCTCTTGAAAGAAGCGTTTAATTCGCTGGTACACATACGAACACATACAAAGTCACGTGCACACCACGATTCTCATACAATAAAAAAAATGTAAAACGCATGTTGCCTCAACTATATCACTTATTTGTGGCACAGAATTTTAAAAATAAACGCTTATTTTACTGAAAGTGTAACGGCCCCCTATACTTATATTATGATCAAGTCTGACACCTAGTTTGCCCATTGATTTCCTAACGATAAGGAAGAGAGGACTTACACAATCTGGAGGTATGGGCTCAGAACCAGGCAATACGGGTCCCGAAGCAATAGGAGCTATAACTGCAGGATGAACAGAGTCGTAAGCACTCCTCGTGAAGTACTGATCTGCAGAGTACTTATAGGGTCCTCGAGGAATATCTGCCGGAGGGACACTTCTGGAAGCGTAATAATTAGGATTCCGATTGTGCAAAGTGTATTTCCTCCCTAAAAGAAATTCACGAAACATCTGCAACATTGGTGTAATATCGCGAATATATTTATAACCAGGTTTGCCTTTACACATTTTAAAAATATAACTAAACTATATCAATACATTGAAGTTTAGATATTTTTATTTAATATGGTATTTTTAATGGACTAAGATTGGTAAATACGGCCTGTTTACAATAATGAAATTTGTAAATTCGATTGAATTCGGTATGACAAGGTCGTGAGATCTTGACTTTTGGTAGATTTTTTTAAATGGAATTTTAATGTCATGTCATGTTTTGTAAACTCTTTTGAGTAAGTAAAGATTTTTTTGGTATAAGTGTATATGTTTAATTTTTTCCAGTTTGATAACTATGTTTAAAATAACGAAACTAAGTATGACTTTGATAAAACGTTTTTACAAAGAGAAATGTCCAGTACAAATAATAATTATAAAATTGAAATCTGAAGCCCACGACTTTGATCCCGTGGAATTTGTTACCGAGCACCGGAACAATTAAGTTACAAAACTCCTTAACTTTGCGTCTCAGGTAAAAGTAAATCACATAGTAGCTAAGTAACTTAAATATTCTTTGAGCTGTAAGCGTTTAGAGCCTTGTTGATAAGTAAACAAAGTGGATAAAAAATTACCAAATTCATTACATTTGGTAGTTTTTGTGCTAACGGGTCACAAAAGTATTCATCTTTTTTTTTCTAAATGACTACACTGTTGGCCGCTGATGGCCTTGACAGCTTTACCGGACAAGAGGCGAGCGCAGATGGCTCTCAGCCCAAAAATCTTAAGTAATAGGCCTAAGGGCGCCCCCTGTGGGGCTCGAACCTCGGCTTAGGGCGTTACTGGGAGAGGGGAGTCGCACATACGTTTGTGGAGAGAAGCGGCCGTACCGGTACTGCGAATCGGGGCGGAGGTGATGGGGTATATGTGACGAAGGTCCTCGCTGGCGAGGACGGAATCTTGGTCTGTGTGGTGTACGGGACTCTGCGTATTGTTGGTCGACGTGAATTGCAAGGGTGATGGGATCATCCGGGTCGTTGAGGATGTTCCTCGGACGGCGTTTGCCGCGGTTGTTGAGGACGGGGTCATAAGTGGCCGCAGCCACCACAAGGGGATTGGGGTGGTGCGGGGCAGTATCAAAGAAACGGGTGGAGCATTGCTTAAGGTACTGTGAGATGGTCGGCAGTCCTAAGTCTATATGCAAGTTTTCATTGCGCACAAACCACAAACCCGTAGCTTTGCGCATGAACTTATTCTGGATTACTTAAAGGGTATGTATTTTACGAGGTGCCGCGTGTGCGAAGACAAACGGACTTAAGCTTTCTGGCAACTGGCCAATGCCTGGTAGATAGTCTAGAGGCACAATGTTCCCCTAGCACCTTCCCGGTTGACCCAGTCCACCTTGCCCACGTGAACGGAACAAGATGGGTCGGTTCGAGGTTACCCACAAACTCGCCCCACCGCTCATCCCGAAGCTTTTTCATGCTCGGTTCGCTTTGGTGGGGTAGGAGTCGTAGGCGCAGATGGCGGCGTTCTTCTCCGTCAACAAGGCACGTACATCCGAGGGCTACCGATCGTTCGCCGCTGGTACCTGTCTCGAACAGTCGCTAACGACATTCTGTACATGCCTCGTGAGGGAGTCGATGGTGTTAATAGTGTCCTGAGGGGAGTATTCATCAGCGTTTTTCAACCTTTTTAAATACGCGACCGTTGTATAGTTCTGGCAACTCCATAAGGGCCGAGGCTGAAAGTACCTGCTTTATAATCGTAATGTTTATCTCGCTTTTTTATTGTAATAAACAGGCATAGTCTTTTTTCTTAAAACACAGTGTAGAACCTACAAATAACAATCTTTTTCTTTTAACCCCGGTCTCCAGGGGGTCGCCACCCATAATTTGAAAAACACTGGTCCACATAATATCCGTCTTCATAGTATCCTTCATTTTAAAGGTGAATTGACAAGAAAATTGTTTCATAATCCAATTGTTTTTCACTCACAATATGAAGCGAGCCAAGTTTGTATTAAAGTTTTGACCTAGTTTTAACTGACACAACATCTGCTTGATGCATATGCAGCCAGCCATAGCTTGACTCATTTTATAAGAAACGGCGTATTCTATGTCAGTTATCTTCACTTTATATATGAGGTAATTTCTTTTTAAACGGTTTGTTTCTTTTTAAACAAGTAGCTTGACATAGGCCAGAAACCCTCACAATTCTCTGTATTAACTTTTTTTTTGCAAAAACGATGACTTTAAACGTTATAAAATGTTGACATCATGAAATTTAACCTACGTACTTATAAATAGGTATAAAATAATTTTATTGAAATCATGAGACGTATGTCAGTATATAGGGACATCGAGCATCGAGCTATCGTCATTTGAACTTGAAACCCATGTCATACCATTGTAGCAAAGAGTGTTAGGTTGGAATACCAAACAACACATTAGATGATATTTTTATTAATTTGGTTTGTATAAGTTTCATGATTATTGAACTACCGTTCAAACAGTCCTAAAACTTAAAAAAACCCGTAGTATGAATTATGAATTCATCGCTACTTTGTTTTACCTTATATAGTTATGACTTCAGTTTTGACGTTCAGCCTTTGATTTGTATTTTTTATTTACTTTGGTCTATAAAATAAAAAAATTCGGACCAGAGCAACATTCCTCTGACTTGTACTATTTGAATATTTGATATCTCCTCCAGATTTCAATCAACATTTAATAAAGACAATTGTAAGTGAGAAGGAACAGTGCCGTCTCAAATTCATAAATACGTCGACACAATGATCTTATGTAAAAAGATTCAATTGAGTATCTCAATTTAATCTTTTTTTTTCAATCAAAATTTATTTATAAAGGGGTATGTGGAATGCCACCCTCACTCATCATGACACTCATAAATGAAACATAGCCTGAAACATATAAATAAATTAATCCCTATCATTTAAAAATTTATTATATAAATTGATGTATGCACATTTAAATAGTATTTTTGTTACTTTTATTATTATTGGTAGCGGCACTGCCTCTTGATCGACGTGTCCTGGGGATTCCCAGACGGAGCAAACATTCGTGTAAAAAACAGATGTTTGTTTTCGTGTCATGGGTGTTTGTGTTTGTCTTTATGTATGTTCCAAGGGACCCGCGACACAAGGGAAAACCTTAGTGTGGGCCTTTGAGTGTGTAGCGTTGATTTTATTATTATTTATTTATTTAATTACTAATCCGGTCATTTTTTTTATTGAAGAACATTTGGAACATCTCTTCTGTAAGTTAATGAGTACGACTGACAAGTTACACATCCTGTTGCGTAAACGTCCAGTTAAGTTAATGCTATATAATTTTTAAATTACTGACATAAACAAGGACAACGTAACATTTAAATAATTTAAATTTAAGGAAAGTTTCTGCAGCTCAAGCACAACGTGAAGACAACGCGGTCAAATTTCAAAAATCATCGTGACCCGCGAGTTTGTCGCGGGTCGTGTTAGCTATGCAGCAACTGAGTTTCAGTCTCATAGAGTTTTACACAGAAATCATAGAAATTGTTTGGATCGATTAGTTTCTGTATGCCCTTAACAATAATTATATAGAACTAGCTTTCCGCCCGCGGCTCCGCCTGCGTTGACTACAAGTTATATCGTGCCCAACTGTGGGATAAAATATCCTTTCCCAGGCTCTAATCTATCTCTGTACCACATTTCATCAAGATAGGTTCAGTAGTTTAGGCGTGAAAGACGGACAGACAGACAGACATTATTTTATATTATAATTTTTGTTATCTTATTACATCATAGGTTCAATTTAAAGTTCATTGTTATCATGATGGAAGTCTACTAATAAGCTGCTACATGGATAATTGATTGCCAGGTACTTTTTATTTCGGATGACAAAATTCAAAAAGGTACCAAAACAATCCAAAAAGGTTCTTACTTGTGTGCAATAAACCGAGCATACAACCTTAAAGTATTGCAAAGCTTTGTACTGCTCCAATTCAGTGATACACATTTTAGAAAGTGTTAGTGAAAGTTGGAAGCCTGTCTGACTTTTAACGAGACTCCTAAGTTGGAAACTTAAGCAAGTAAATAAAGTTACTTATACTTTCAATTCCCATTTGATGCACTGTTTAAACTTCTTCAGTTACGAGCAAAATGTGAGACTTGTATAATAGGAAAAATATGTTTAAAAAGTTTATAATCATTTACAATAAGAATATATTATTTTTAACCGACTTCAAAAAAAGGAGGAGGTTCTTAATTCGGGTGAATTTTTTATTTTTTTTAACCGACTTCAAAAAAAGGAGCAGGTTCTCAATTCGGGTGAATTTTTTAATTTTTATTTTTTATGTTTGTTACCTCAAAACTCCGTCATTTGTAGATCGATTTCAAAAAAAAAATATTAGTTCGGTAGCATCTACTTCCAGATTGGTCCCATAAAATTTTTATCGAAATCGCTGCAGTAGTTTAGGTCAAAAATAAAAAAAAACTGAAATTTACGGTCATATATGTGGATGATAATAGGTCATCAATGTAAACGAAGCAAAAGTGAAGTGGTTCCCTGAGACTTTTAAGTTATTTTTTAGGGCTTCTTTGTGGCCTGGGGCTACCTACGCTACCGGTCACCGTTTAGTGATCGGTAGAGTATATTACCACCACACATCTTTCCTGCCGTCTGGTGATCGGTTGATAATATCACCCCATATCTTTCATGCCATCTGGCGATCGGTTTGAGTATTGTACTACCCCGTATCTTTCTTGCCATGTTGCGACTGGTTATGAATATAACCACCTCATATCTTTTTGTGGGGTGAAAGTAATTGATCACTATATCGCTCTTTAATCTCGAGTGATTTATAATAAATCTACGAGGGAGTTATATGAATGACTAGCATCCCGCTCGGGACTTCGTTCCCGTGGGAATTCGTGAAAATTATGTAGCCTATGTTACTCAAGGATAATGTAGCATCCTAATGGTGAAATAATTTTTCAAATCGGTCCAGTAGTTTCGGAGCCTATTCGTTACATACAAAAATACAAATCTTTCCTCTTTATAACATTAATATAGATAACGTCAAAAAAAACATTCCTCTCTATTTACCATATTGCGCTTTGAATTCACCTATTTGCTGTTTTACCCGTAACCACTACTTACTCATGAACATAGCTTTGTAACGGAACAGAACATCATCTGTTCGTTAGTTCTCAAACATATGAAACTTAAACCTTAATTAAAGGGAAATAATTAAATAAGTATTTCATTACAATCAGTTAAGATTAAATTATTCGTAAGTAAATCTAAAACAATAATAACCTTCATTATAAAAAATAAAATACTGAATAAAATCTCATTGGTGCTGCCATGTAACAGAGTAAGGATGCTAAATAGGACCGTATTACGTTGGTTTATAGTTCATATTGCTGTGTTGGAGAGGAAGGTGGAATGTACGGAGAACAGCTGAGAAAAGAGATGCAAAACTAAAAATATTCTATTGAAGTCACGATTTACAGTAGAGTAATGGAATGATATTGAAAGGTGAAATACCATGTAGGTTGTATAGCAAATAGACGAATGGCGCGCTTTTTGGCTGTATGGACGGCTTAGGGAGGGAAAATAAAAAAAATCGACGCCATCTTTTCTCCTCGGATTGTGTGGAATTGGTTGAATTTTCTTAATTTAATAATTTTATTGTTTAATTTTAAGAAATATCTCGTTTTCTTTGATTATAAAAGTTACTTACATTAACTAAAGTAAAATCTAACTATTTATTGTATGGGATAGCAAAGGAAGTAATACTATCCTTATCCCAACTAAATTGAGTTTGGATGTGTTAGTAAAACTCAATGTTTCTGATGAGGAGGAAAGATTAGTTAACGCGACGTTTGTCGTGGTTGGATTTATAGGCGCCTAACGGTGTCAAATGTCTATAATTTCAATACAACGCCTTATGGCGGGACCTTGTTATGAGACGAGCAAGGGATTGATTTATAATTCTATATTGTAATTCAATCTATAGTCTCCCAGTGCAGTCTTAGTTTGCACAGTGATCTCGGGGAACTGTCGAAGAAGATCCAGGCCTTAGGCACTGAGTATTGCGTGTAAATCACTACTGTTTCTGGTCTCCTATATATCTTACTTATTTAACCGCATTTTTATACATGCCCGCATTTCACACAAACCAAAGTTCTTTACGGCCGTGTGAATGCACATACACTCAGCTTTAGGGATTAGGTACACGAGGAAAGCTGCCTCAAACTTCTACAGTTTAGTCAGGAGTTTCCCATTGCACCGTGGAAAACTACATAACTCACCACACGCACACGTTTAAAGTTAAATGTGAAGTAAAATACTTCTAGCTTGTTTATTTCACAAGAAGATAGTCTAGGAATCTTATTTAGGCAAAGACTAGGCAGGTAAAATCAAGTACATAAAGGTAAATAGGATATTCTTAGGTATTTACTAAATTTAAGAGAAATCAGTCTAAGAACTTTACTGAAATAAAATATAATTAATTTGGTTAATTATTTTCTAAGAAAATGTCTTATGTATGTATGTAAGGCGTGAGCTTATGTACGTATGTAAAATATCTTAACAGAGAAATCAGCGTTATGAGATAGATTGCAATATTAACTTCCTTATCTATTATTTACTTAACTTAGATCTGAGTCTACGGCATGTGCTTGTTTCATTTATTGTATACCTGAGCTACGTGCTCACGTAGGGCCTTGACTTGAATAAGTCAAGAACTTCTTGGGTGGATGTCCTTCGAGGGATCATGGAGGCTCCACTCTTTAGATAATGGATGTTCTCTGTGGAAATGAGGAGACTCCATTTCGTCGAGTTGGTATATAATGTGTGAACCATCATTGCCAAATTGAGACTATTATAATACTAGCAATATTATTTACATGATATGACCATGTAAGGAAGACTAAATTGCATTCTATTTGCATAGGAAGGTATATAAATCCTTGAATCTGAATAATGTATGTGACTAAACTTCTTGGTGAAAAGTATAACCGAAGATTTACTAAAGTATTTTGAGAAACAGCTAAGATTACTTTTGAAGAAAGATCTGGCTTTACTATTTATGAATATAAATTAAAGATGGGAAACTTTTGGAGAAAATTCCATCTCTTCGAACCATGTGTATGATTAAAGATAGAATACTTTTGAAGAAAATTCTATCTTGCCTACTACTATTAATAATGAGAACTATTCACCAAGTTATAATAAACATACATAATACAGATCACTGTGAAGAAAGATCTAATTTCTACTAATTTTATTATTCTTATTTACCTTAGGAACATTCTTCTAAGATTGTAATAAATATATTTATTTCATTTGGTTTTGTAAAATTGCTTGCTTTGATAAGAAAGTCATTGACTCAAAATAAAGTAAATTATAAGATTAGCATCTCCTTTTATGGGTATGTATATAAGTATATATGCTTAGGATTCCTGTAGTCACCAGTCTGACTCGGCTCGACTTACTGACAAAGACAGTGTAAATTTACTGAGTCAATGCAACTTGACTTCCTCTCATCTTTTGCTGTAGAATACTAAACTATCTGTTTGTTATTGAAAATAGTTAAATACTCTTCCCCCCCATAAAAGGAGTACAGCGGTGGGGTGCTGTCCAGTCTTTGGTCGAGGCACACAGTTCTAACAGAAGTTAGAGGGCAAAGCCCTGGCGCGGAGGTGGAGCGCTGACCTAAGCCGCAAAACATAATTATTGAGATTTAATTTACCTATTTTTCATGTTTAAAAATACTTACTTTTTAATCTCTCGATATCTGGTTGAATGTTCCTCATCTTAGTACTTAAGTTTAATATGAATACCATTCTCACTAACTCTTAAAGAACCCAGGTTACTCATAAATCACAACGTAGGTCCTCTAAAACTAGAATTATCACTTGGCCAAATCTAGATCAAATGAAAATTTTTAGTCACTTCTTAAAGGTTAGGTTAAGGTTCACTTAGTTTTAAAGTTAGGTAGGATTGTAAGGGTTTTTAATTTATTATTATTTGGGGGGGGGGTCGTTACAATTTGATGCGCAGTGACCAGGATTGTTAGTGAGTTTGGTTTTTGTAGGTTATGTAGGTTTCATTTGATCTAGACTTCTAAAAAGTGGCGATACGCCACAATTTGTTGCCGTGAAAAAGGAAGGGTTATGAGAATGGTATTTATAGATAAAGGTTGTAGGATTAGGGATAAAAAAGGAAACATTATTGGGAAACATTTCACTGTATTTTAATCAGCTTCGATACATTAAGTTGTCTAATGTGGCACTGTTTTTCACTGTCACATGTCACTTATTTTATTGGGTCCTTGTAGTAAATGTCCTAGGATTTGTTACATCTTGATATAGTTCCATAGGGTCATTTAGATCCTGAGGTTACTGGGCCATTGCTTGTTTTTATAAATTTCTTCATTAAAATGTTCCTTGTTTTGGGTCAGTGGGTCTTTTTCGGAGCGAATTTTTATACTTTAAACAATCAATTAATTTCAAAAATAATAACAAATGAGTGAGAAGAAAGGAAATTAGTTTGTTTACAAAATCAACAGAGTGTGGTAGGCTGGTAGGGAAGGGAATTTTTGTTTTAATTTGTTCACTCATCAGATAGGCAAAGGTTTAGCGAACCAATCATACAGCCAGGTATAATAAATTGTTTATTTTAATTACTTGGTACCTACACATAAAAAGAAAATAATTTATTAATAAATAAAACAGTCGGTTCCTTGATAAATTGTACACAATTAGTGAAAAGGGTTCTATTCATTCTTTGCTGGAGCCGAGGGCGGGAAAATAGTTCATTTTAAAACTACAAAAGTGGGATATCAGTTAAACTTAATTCTCATGTTTTGATTTATCCCTTTTTCTTGAAAAATATTGCCATTAAACTTAAGTAAGAATATGATATTATAGTATGAGGTTAATAGGTTGTTCAGTGTGACCTTTTATATTTAAAGCAAATATAAATATATATTTGTGATAAATTTTTAGTGAATAAATAGTAAACTCATTTATAATTTGCGCCTTTCCCGCATTTCAATTCATATAACTCCTATACCATAAGGTTGCCTGGAGGAAATTACTGTTAAGGAATAAGGCCGCCTATTTGTATGCATAATTTAAAATTCGCTGTATAAACTTAATATATATTATCCTATGTGTGCCATAAAGAATATTGTATTGTATTGAATAGGATAATGCGGTAAAATAGATATTAAGTCAGTCCATTTATTAGAATACTTTTAATTTAAAGTTATAGGTAAATTCATGGGTGATAGTAAAACGTCTTGGGACCTGAGTTAGAGTTTTCTAGTCGGGGGGTTGTACGGTTTAGTAAAGCAATTTGGGTTCAATTGCAGTTTATAATTTAAATTAATAAAGAATTTTTAGGGAAAGAAAAGTGTCCGGAATGATTGGGTTTTGAACCCATGACCTTAGGTTTAAATCTTCTGGTACTATGAGGTAGGCTTAAGAAATAGGTATACCTATTTAAATAAAGATTTTGTTGGGAAAGAAGAGATTGAATTGATAGTGATTGATTTATCATTACATAAAAGGTCAATGTAGTTATTTCATTACATTAAAATTCTAAGGTTTGTTTGTCCTTTATTCCGTTTATGTTCACATAATCAAGTAGGTAGGTAAACCGCTGATTTTCTCGATTAGCAAATGTAGATAGATCGACAAAGTTAAGATTTTGTTTTATTGGCATATTATTTATTCATTTTTTTGGTTCATTGTATGGTAAAGAGGTTGATTTCTATACATTGGGATTATTATATAATTTATCAGAAAGTATAAATATACGTCATCTAGCGGATTTTGATTGAACTTTTTCAAATGACAAGATGGAATGCGGAAGTATCGATTAGCGCTCAGCTATGAATAACGGGTTTATGCTGAGTTAGTATACAAATCGCGCATAGACGACGCTAGATGTCTCAAAAGTAAACAAAATATCATTATAATGGCTATCTAGCGGATTTCAGTTAAACCTATTTCTGAGTATCAGAAGCTAGAGATGTCTAGTGTTAGGAAATAGAAATAAGTAATATCGAAATTTTATAATTTACTTCAAATTAGTTATTTATTACTGGAAAAACTAAAAAAGGTTAAAAAAAAAAAGTTTTATGCTGGTGAACTTTGACACAACTTCAAAATACCTATAAGTTAAAGTAAATGTTTTACATGTACTATCCGTACTTGTTTGGTTCTGCTTTATATTGCACAGAGTGTAAGGGAATTTTTGTCAGTAATTTTGAAGTTTTAATAATGAAAGATAAATGTACTCCACATGCTCCGTGTGACAATCAGCTTTTGTGCTCGGTGTAAAATTTAAGTTGTTGCTAAATTTATGGAATATTAAGCTTTTACGCTATTAAAGTCATCAAGTTATAGAAAGGATATACCTACTAATGAATCTGATCATCAACACGCGTTGGTCGTGATTGGGTTCAGATAGATTAGTGCACATTGTCATTAGGACTGAGAGTGCCTCACAACCACTCTTTCTTCCTGGAGCTTGATGTCCTTGTGTAAATGAATTTTATTTCATTTGTTGAAGTATTCTTCTTCTATTCGGTACATATCAATGGAAGATAGAAGTAAGCTTAAAGTTTGAACCGTCGTTTGAGTTGTTGTTTCATGGTTTAAAAACACACTACATTAATATCATGTCTGAAGAAAATGATTATAAATTAAAAAAAAAAATAGTTATTCATTAAATTTTAATTCGTGACATATGTTTGCGCAAGAGTGAGAATAGAAAGTTTACTTCGGTTGGATCTTCGATCACCTGTGTAAAATTTTGTACATAGTTCACAATTTAATTTAATTTTATAATAAAAATTCAGCAGAATTATTTTACTTTAAGTTAAGTTATTTTTGTACGGGTTTTTAGAATAGCAAAACGGTGAACTAAAATAAATGATAAGAGATATTTATTTATTAGAAGAAAATTCCAACTTTTATCACAGAATAAATAATAGTACCTTTTATCAGATGTAAAAAAAAAGAAGATCTAATAAGCAGTCAGAATGTGTAGAGCAAGTTAGGTAATTTTACTATTTAAAAACAATTTTTATAGTATTGCAGAGGAGTTGTTTTAGTGGTTTAAAGAGCAGTTGTCTTAGGTTCAGTTCTTAGGGTGGGGTTTTGTTGCGGCGGATAACAATTATTGTTTTAGAGTCTGAGTATTTGTTTTGTCTGAGTTTGTTTTCTGGAGAACTAACTTGTGGGAAGGCTTAGTGATAGGTACATAATCTATTCAAAAAAAAAAAGAGAAATGAACATTTCTGTCTAAGTAGATTAATTAAGGTAGGTAGGTAAATGTATTGTAGTAACACTTAGTAAAAACTCTTAAACAATTTTAGACGGACGGCGGACGGATTAATCGCGTGGTAGTGACGCTGCCTCTTGTGCGGCAGGTTCTGGGTTCGATCCCGGATGGGGTGAATATTTGTGTAAGCAAAAATAAAAACACGTGTTAGTGGCAAACTGTAGTCTCGCCTATTACAATGGAACAAAGACGTGAGCTTATGTATGTTAGTATGTGTTCGTGCATGGGTCATAGGTGTTTGTGTCTGTCTTTGTGTGTGTTCCGTCCAAGGGACCCGCGCCACAGGGAAGGGCTTTGATGTGGACCTTTGAGTGTGTAGAATATAGCTCAAGTTGTTGATAAACAATCAGGGATTTTATTGGGGAAAAATTAACATGTAGAAATAATTCATATTGTAAAACTTAATTTTAAAAACACATTATAGTGATTACCAGTGCAAAATTAAAATTGATTGTTACAGTTACGTAGAATTAATGATTGAGGGTTATTTAAAAAAAAAAAAACGCTGAACCGATTATAGGAAAATTTAAGTTTTGAAACTTATCCAAACGAGAAATAAGTAGTAGTCTTATGTCGAAACTAAAGTTATAAATAGGAAATATTTGAATTGTTTGTATGTTTGAATGCGCAGAGAGGGCACCGGAGCTGCTGAATCGATTGGGACTTCTCTTTCACCATTAGTATATAGATAAAGCAAAGTAATGATATACGTTATAAAAACGGTCAAGTGTGAGTCGGACAACACAAATTATTTTATAAGTTTCACACATCTCAACGTTTAAAAAGAATTGAATGAAATTTGATAGATAGATAGACGAAGCACTGTAATAACATATGCCTCAAAACGGACAAATGCAAATCCAATCTCGTAGGTACTTTGTTTGGTAGTTTTGGATGACATTTGATAGGTAGATAGACGATGCCGTAGAATAATACATAGGCTACAAAAACGTATTGAATTTAATTCCTAAGGTAAAAAGAAGTGTTACAGTTTGAGCGAAAAAATAAATTAATAAATAAAGTGTTCATGAATGGCATTTACATTTTGAATTTTATGGCATACGAGAGCAAAAACATTGGAGGAAAATTTATATTGTAAATTAGAAAATATTCAGAATTAATAATATGGCGGTAGTAAAATGCAGGTATAAGTTAAGTGTTTGGTTTTAAATGTGTACAAACTGGGGGTTGTAGTGTATTATTTAGTATTTCAATTTATTAGGCTAAATAAAATTCAAAAATACAAAAAGAAAATAGGTATTTATTCGGAGAAGTCTACTAAGTGAAAAAGTACTATATTCATATAAATATAAAGGCTTTAAATGTAACTGCATGTTCTTATGCTGTTGAGATTTTGTATCGTGGTATTATATTTTTCAAAATAAAAATGTAGTTGACTATGTTGGATTTAGAAAAAAATGAAAAATGAAGATACAAAATTCTGCTTATCACAAAGGGTATTAACGATGTTGTTTGCAGTGAAAATTATGTATGTTTGTATATTGTAATATAGTACTGAGTACTGACAGATAAGTTTAGGACTTAATAGAGATTAATATTTTCAGAACAGATAAAATCAAAATGATTAATTTTGTTCCTTGTTAAAAACGCTAATTTTGTTCCTTGTTTAAATCCCTCCTGATCTCAGGTGTGAATTTATGTACTGATACTGTATTTAATTTTCGAAAAAAAAAGGAACAATTCATAAATGTTTATCTATTGCGTTTTATTTTGAATGTAGGTGTGAAAATATGGATAGCTAAACATAGAATATAAAAAAGAGCCAAAGAGTTTTAAATGAAAACGGGATACTTATACTTTCGGTCAATTAAGAAGATTTGTACCGACATATAGATTAATATGAATCTGTAGCTATATGCTTATACATTAGACAAATCAATTATAAGAAAATATTGTAGGTTTCCGACTGCGACTTCGTTTGGGTGTACCTAGTTAATTTGTAACTTTTCGGGATTGTGTGATAAAATAAAGCGTCCAACCTCGTACGGACGGCTGCAACTCAGGTTGCCACACGCGTGCAATTTGCTGTTGTCAAAGGAGCAGTTTGTAATGAAAATGGATTGGCCCGATGCGCTGACCTCTGTACGTTGAATTGTAACCCCATGCCGTCCAGATAGACAGAAACGTTCTTATTATAATACGTTTATGAATTGGGAATAAGATGATTGAAAGTGGTAAATCAATAGTCATAGATCTCTGATAGTTAAGTTGTTAGTATGACTGTTAAAAAAAAATAAGTATGATAAATCATGAACAGGGTGATCCTGGCAGTAGGATTAGTCAAGTTTGCTGAATACTTAATTTGTTAAACTTTCAAATTAAGGAAGGAGGAAGAGGGATTAGATATTCGTTAGGTCTTGTTCAGCAGTGGGTGAGGTGTTACCTTTTATTTAGTCGTACAAATAAATTATCTCTTTGCTCAGCAGTGGGTGATTGTTAATTGTTTATGTATGCATTACAATAACTGTTATTATAAAGGAAAATGTCAGTGCGCTTAATAGCGGATATTCCGTAGATAAGTACGTCATTAAATTGGCGATAATTAATGTTAATATCTGCAGCGTTCTCAGTACAGTAAAGGGTATGCGTTGATAAATTAGTCAGGGGAATAGTGGAAATATATTTAGGTATAATTTTCTTCGTTCAATACCTACTGGAAATGCGATGATAAGTCAGTAGAAAAGTTCGGTATTATGATAAGATATTTTTAAATATTTCGAACAGTGGTGGATAAAGCGATGATAAGTCAGTAAGTAGAACGAATTTTAATTAAGGTTAAACAAATTTCTACGATGGGTTTTGTTTGGGGTGGGCTTCGAAGATATCGTAGAATAAATAGACGATGAAAAAGTTTACAAATCCAATATGAGTCTTTGCCCAGCAGATGGAGTAGATTAAATCGGTTATTGTTAAGATTAGCAAGCATTCTTATTCTGCAGTGGCCTTGGTGTTTATAATTTAGGTGGTCATGTTTAACTTTTGATTGGAAATAAAATAATTTTATTTCAAGTAATTATTTTGATAATAAGACCATCGTTATAGTTACTACAAAATTATAAGTGTTTCATTAATTCTTTGTTGGAGACTTCAATGGTTCTTCTTATTTTGAGAGTTCAAACTACTTATAGTTTGAATTAACCTTGCTTGGCAGCGTGTTTTATTCATTTTACACGTAGGGCGTTTATGTATATATTAGATAGGAACTGGATGTCCTTCGAGGGAACATGGAGGCTCCATTCCTTAAATTCTCCGTGTTCTTGTTTAATGAGTAAACCAGCATGGCTGAGTTATTAAAGGTTTAAAAATTCGATTTAATAAAGTATTACTATTTAATATAGAGGCAGCAGCATATTAGGTTACATGATGCACTTCAAAAGCGACAAGTGAACGAGATAAGGGCGGCATCAAGATCAACACATATAACCTTAAATGTTGTTGTTTGAATTACGTATACCCAGAAGTTACTATTGTTGTCGAAAATAAAGAGGGAAAAACTGTTATATTTTACGGTTTTATATAAATGGGCAGATAATAATTTTGATTCAAGACAATTTTGCGTGGGTGAACAATTTTTAATCAAATAAAACGAAATATTAATGTACTTCCAAGTTTTCACTTTCCAATTAAATATGAAACAAATTTATTATCGTTTGGTTTCAGAAACATTACACTTAACAATGACTTTTTTATATGTTTAGGTGTTAGGTTAGGTCAGCGGACATCAGTGCAAATACTGGATCATATAAAAAAGTCATACTGCACACGAAGCTAACACTAGCTATGCTTACTCGTCGAGCGTCCACTTCACATGCTCCATACAATCATTTAACTCTTTTGTTAGATGTAGATATTGGGTTTTGTACTTGACTCTTGGGTGTTAAGGTTTCTTTACTGATACAGTGTTCACAGTTCTGTAAGGGTGCCCTAGTTAATCGTAGAATAACTTCATCCGAGAGATGGGGTGAGATTGAATAGTGCATTGCCATTAGGGCTGAGGGCTGCCTCACAACCAGTTCCTTCTTTTCAGGGCCTCAGCATTGCAGGAGGAAATAATAATACCTTTTCGTTAGAGTAATATGAGCTCAATGTTTGGGTCTTCACTTGAGTTAACTGATTTATGGTTTAAAAGACACACTTCATAAAATACATTTCTGAAAAAAAAAGACGATGATAAATTAGTGACAGATGGTTGGAATTAGCTTAATTCATATGTTTGTGAATAAAGTAAGAAAAATTTACTTCGGTTGGATCAATAAATTTATCACCTGCGTAAAATTTTGGGGGTTGATTGTAACGGAACAGAACATCATCTGTTCGTTAGTTCTCAAACATATGAAACTTAAACCTTAATTAAAGGGAAATAATTAAATAAGTATTTCATTACAATCAGATAAGATTAAATTATTCGTAAGTAAATCTAAAACAATAATAACCTTCATTATAAAAAATAAAATACTGAATAAAATCTCATTGGTGCTGCCATGTAACAGAGTAAGGATGCTAAATAGGACCGTATTACGTTGGTTTATAGTTCATATTGCTGTGTTGGAGAGGAAGGTGGAATGTACGGAGAACAGCTGAGAAAAGAGATGCAAAACTAAAAAGATTCTATTGAAGTCACGATTTACAGTAGAGTAATGGAATGATATTGAAAGGTGAAATACCATGTAGGTTGTATAGCAAATAGACGAATGGCGCGCTTTTTGGCTGTATGGACGGCTTAGGGAGGGAAAATAAAAAAAATCGACGCCATCTTTTCTCCTCGGATTGTGTGGAATTGGTTGAATTTTCTTAATTTAATAATTTTATTGTTTAATTTTAAGAAATATCTCGTTTTCTTTGATTATAAAAGTTACTTACATTAACTAAAGTAAAATCTAACTATTTATTGTATGGGATAGCAAAGGAAGTAATACTATCCTTATCCCAACTAAATTGAGTTTGGATGTGTTAGTAAAACTCAATGTTTCTGATGAGGAGGAAAGATTAGTTAACGCGACGTTTGTCGTGGTTGGATTTATAGGCGCCTAACGGTGTCAAATGTCTATAAATTCAATACAACGCCTTATGGCGGGACCTTGTTATGAGACGAGCAAGGGATTGATTTATAATTCTATATTGTAATTCAATCTATAGTCTCCCAGTGCAGTCTTAGTTTGCACAGTGATCTCGGGGAACTGTCGAAGAAGATCCAGGCCTTAGGCACTGAGTATTGCGTGTAAATCACTACTGTTTCTGGTCTCCTATATATCTTACTTATTTAACCGCATTTTTATACATGCCCGCATTTCACACAAACCAAAGTTCTTTACGGCCGTGTGAATGCACATACACTCAGCTTTAGGGATTAGGTACACGAGGAAAGCTGCCTCAAACTTCTACAGTTTAGTCAGGAGTTTCCCATTGCACCGTGGAAAACTACATAACTCACCACACGCACACGTTTAAAGTTAAATGTGAAGTAAAATACTTCTAGCTTGTTTATTTCACAAGAAGATAGTCTAGGAATCTTATTTAGGCAAAGACTAGGCAGGTAAAATCAAGTACATAAAGGTAAATAGGATATTCTTAGGTATTTACTAAATTTAAGAGAAATCAGTCTAAGAACTTTACTGAAATAAAATATAATTAATTTGGTTAATTATTTTCTAAGAAAATGTCTTATGTATGTATGTAAGGCGTGAGCTTATGTACGTATGTAAAATATCTTAACAGAGAAATCAGCGTTATGAGATAGATTGCAATATTAACTTCCTTATCTATTATTTACTTAACTTAGATCTGAGTCTACGGCATGTGCTTGTTTCATTTATTGTATACCTGAGCTACGTGCTCACGTAGGGCCTTGACTTGAATAAGTCAAGAACTTCTTGGGTGGATGTCCTTCGAGGGATCATGGAGGCTCCACTCTTTAGATAATGGATGTTCTCTGTGGAAATGAGGAGACTCCATTTCGTCGAGTTGGTATATAATGTGTGAACCATCATTGCCAAATTGAGACTATTATAATACTAGCAATATTATTTACATGATATGACCATGTAAGGAAGACTAAATTGCATTCTATTTGCATAGGAAGGTATATAAATCCTTGAATCTGAATAATGTATGTGACTAAACTTCTTGGTGAAAAGTATAACCGAAGATTTACTAAAGTATTTTGAGAAACAGCTAAGATTACTTTTGAAGAAAGATCTGGCTTTACTATTTATGAATATAAATTAAAGATGGGAAACTTTTGGAGAAAATTCCATCTCTTCGAACCATGTGTATGATTAAAGATAGAATACTTTTGAAGAAAATTCTATCTTGCCTACTACTATTAATAATGAGAACTATTCACCAAGTTATAATAAACATACATAATACAGATCACTGTGAAGAAAGATCTAATTTCTACTAATTTTATTATTCTTATTTACCTTAGGAACATTCTTCTAAGATTGTAATAAATATATTTATTTCATTTGGTTTTGTAAAATTGCTTGCTTTGATAAGAAAGTCATTGACTCAAAATAAAGTAAATTATAAGATTAGCATCTCCTTTTATGGGTATGTATATAAGTATATATGCTTAGGATTCCTGTAGTCACCAGTCTGACTCGGCTCGACTTACTGACAAAGACAGTGTAAATTTACTGAGTCAATGCAACTTGACTTCCTCTCATCTTTTGCTGTAGAATACTAAACTATCTGTTTGTTATTGAAAATAGTTAAATACTCTTCCCCCCCATAAAAGGAGTACAGCGGTGGGGTGCTGTCCAGTCTTTGGTCGAGGCACACAGTTCTAACAGAAGTTAGAGGGCAAAGCCCTGGCGCGGAGGTGGAGCGCTGACCTAAGCCGCAAAACATAATTATTGAGATTTAATTTACCTATTTTTCATGTTTAAAAATACTTACTTTTTAATCTCTCGATATCTGGTTGAATGTTCCTCATCTTAGTACTTAAGTTTAATATGAATACCATTCTCACTAACTCTTAAAGAACCCAGGTTACTCATAAATCACAACGTAGGTCCTCTAAAACTAGAATTATCACTTGGCCAAATCTAGATCAAATGAAAATTTTTAGTCACTTCTTAAAGGTTAGGTTAAGGTTCACTTAGTTTTAAAGTTAGGTAGGATTGTAAGGGTTTTTAATTTATTATTATCTGGGGGGGGGGTCGTTACAGCTTTAAAAAATTATTTCACCCTTTTTGAAGGCGGGTCAATTTTTTGTTAAAAATATTTTATTTTATCCTGAGGACGTAAAGGCGATTTTTTTTATTCATTAAATTTAGAACATCTTTGATTTTCATTCTACCTTTCACTTTTTCGAAAACGCTAAAAGTGTGGTCGATGGCTAAAAGTCTTCAAACGAAATTTTAACCTAAAGCCTTTGTCACTCAACTTAATTTTTTTAGTCAATTCCAGTAGATTCGTTTATTCTTTTCGATCTAGACTTCTGCCTGTCATAAGACTAAGATATGCGTTATCATATCACATTCGCCATCAAAAGAAATATCATTATAAAACTTTTTTACAGTCGCTGCATATCAAGCAGCTCTCTAAAAGCATACAATTTAACAATAAAAGACTTGTGCGTGTTCTTGAAACGTAAATCAGGTTTAACTTATTAAGTAGATTAAAGTACCTACATCAGTGTTATGTAATGTTCTTATGTATTATCTGTAAATAACTACTTAGCTCTCACAGTGTATGGCAATTAAAAAAATGGATGATGATCGGTGTTAGGTAAAAAACCATATCATAGGTATAAATAGGAGTCAACAAGTCACTTTTAAAATATAGATTTTTCTATGTTGTGGTAAAGATTACACTTTACACTCTCTGATTTATACCTACTTACATGCCTTACATATTACAGGCTTACTATACCTTTGATTTTATTTATTCTAATATACACCTATTCTAAATCAGCCATTTTATCTTTTGCGGAGTCTTTTTGAGTAATTTTTGGGTAACCTTTTAACCTTACCAAGGGATCCTCATACACAAGAAAAAACCTAATTTAGAGATTTTGATTGTGTGACGTTGTTTTAAAGCATAAAAAATTCTCTAAATCCTAGTTTTACTTTGTTACAGAGGGAGAAACAGTGATGTGATGACGCAAGCACGCGAGCCGCTCAGCATCATGGACGGGAATCCTCCAAACTGTGACTTCTCTACTAAGACAAGACGAGGGATGTACCTATCGAAGAGCCTCGCTTTTGTAATATTAGTTATTTTTGCCCTGGCCCTTGTTGCCACCGCCTTCATAGTGTATAACTTCGCAGCATGTCCAAATGTTGACCAGTTAGCGAATGTGACCAAATATGAACTAACACATTGTGAACAATCTAATAAACTACACGTGCTGCCTTTGAGTACTGAGCACAGTAGAAATGTCTTACCTTTAGATACTACACCCAATTCCATTAGCGAAGAGGAATATGTCACGGATGTTCGTTTGCCTTTGAACATAAAACCGCTGACTTATTTTATGAAACTGACGCCATATATTTATGAAGGAAATTTCACGTTTGATGGCGAGATCAGTATAAAATTTTTAGTAAGAAACGATACGAAACAAGTGACTTTTCATGGCGTTGAGTTAACGTTCTATTCAATTGAGCTATATGCTCCTGATGGGAGACCAGTAAAGATAAATAAAAGAACAGAAGACGTCCCCAGACAATTCCACATCCTTAATTTGGGAGAGACTTTGAAGGCCAATCAAAAATACACAATGAATATAACGTATATGGGAATACTGAATGATGACTTACACGGATTCTACAGAAGTTCTTATCAACACAAGAATGTGGTAAAGTAAGTACTTGCATGTTTTTTACTGGACCATTAAAGTAAAATTTCACAGTCGTGACACTGTGGTAGGTGCTCTTTACAGTCATTCCTACATCACGACATGACATGGTAAGATAAGCACCATTCTAACTAACACATCTACCCTTTTTAGCTACTGGGATGACAGGTGAAGGCAGTCTGACTACAAGGATGAAAAAGTAGGTTCAGAGTTAAAAGAACTAATGTAATACACTACTTTGACTTATTTTAAAGCTATTTTGACTTTGACTTTGAAATACAGAGTAAGTGTTTTGGTTCTGCCAGTTAAACTATTGTTTTTAAAAAGATGAAATCATATTTAACGAAGTTAAAAGGTAAACTAACACAATTTAGTTGGATTTTCAAGTTAACGGGTAATGGTTGATCAAGTAATAACATGTACTTTTAACTACAGAACCTAACACTGCGCGTGCTCTTGCCCGGTTTCTGAATTGCCGACTTTATTGATATGCGTCTTTTATTGGTTTGAAACCTAATAATAGCGATCCACTCGTTGAAGTTATTAAACAATTCTATCAAAATCAATAAATAGGATAAGAGAATATCGTTCAATACGATGCGATCTGTTTAAAAGTGCCAATGTAACCCAAACCCTTAATAGCGCACGTCCTTTTATTGCTTAAGTTTATATATCTTGTTTATCTCTACACTTAAGTGGTCCCAAAAATTATATCAAGCAATTCATTTGACAACACAATAGATCGTAATTTATTATTCTGGACAAAACTGTCGTAGATACGCGGAACCACGCAGGTTCAGATATGCTCCTTACGGAATACCAATGACTGCCAATAATAAGGATTTTATAAAGACAAGAGGCACATACAAATATTCATTAGATTCATTCGCTCATTGCTAAACAATGTGAATATAGAAGTATATCTGTTTAATAATTATGTGATAGACGTAACATTTTCTGATTGCAAATAGGGATTATTAAACGAGTTTAATAAGGATAAAGATTAATTGGCAGATTAGCGGTAATAGCCCAGTTGGTAATGAGCCAGACTTGTAATCGGAAGGTCGCAGGTTCAAATCCTGGTGCGGGCCTGTATACCACTAAATTCTTCTTTTCGGATTTATGTACGGATTTCTAATTTCTAATCTACGAAAATATCATGATGAAACCTCCAAGGAAATTCGTTTTCTAAAGACGAGCGATCCACCAACCCGCATTGGGCCAGCGTGGTGGACTATGGCCTAAATCCCCTTCGTGTTTTGAAGGGAGGCCCGTGTCCCTCAGTGGGGACATATATGGGCTGGTAAAAAAAAAGGTTAATTGAATTATACCTTATGTATACTTCTCAATAGCTAAGGTTCATAGAAAAGATAACTTGAAAGAAGCATTCATCGAAATCTAATAGATTACTCTTGAAGAAGCGATTTCGTTCTCAGAGTACCGCATAATAATTTTAAGTACTTAATATTATCCCATACCTAAAGTACCCGTACCACTCGAGTGCAAGACAAAACGATCATTGTAAGTATAGAAAGGAACGCTTGTTTCTACAATCAAAACATTGTTAATGACATTTACAGATGGATAGCGGTAACCCAGTTTCAAGCCACGGACGCTCGACGAGCGTTCCCTTGCTGGGACGAGCCTGCCCTTAAAGCCAAGTTCACCATCAGTATCGCACGACCCAACAACATGACATCAGTCTCAAATATGAACCTCGTTGCACGGGAGCCACAGTTTGTATTCGTTTCATAATTATGTCCTTATTTTTTATAGAATATACGGAATCATAAAGAGTTTAATCTTCTTCTTACGTATGCGATTTGGATAAAGTAATCCACTAAAACAATAGAAATAATTGTATATGATTATTTATTAGACACTTTTCAGTGCAACTTTTTTTACCATCTTTTAGTATTTTATTCAACTAGCCGTAAATAAAATATATTATTATTTAAAAAAAATCTCGCATAATTATCTTGAAAAAAAAGTTAATATTCAACTATTGTATTATTTTAAATTTTCAGTAAAAATATACAAGACTACACTTGGGACCACTACGCAGAGTCTCTACCTATGTCAACATACTTAGTAGCGTTCGCCGTTACAGATTTTGGCAATATGAGCAAAGACAATTTCGCCGTTTGGACTAGAAAACAAGCTTTGCCATCAGCTGCGTATGCATTGGAAATTGGACCTAAGATACTTAGTTTCCTGGAAGAATACTACAAGATAAAATTCCCTCTACCAAAAATTGACATGATCGCATTACCAGATTTTAAAGCCGGAGCTATGGAGAACTGGGGACTGCTTACATTCAGGTTGGTTATCGATTTTTTTAAATTGCTAATGGTTAACATCGGAGTGTTTATTTTTCAATGAAAAATATTATTTTAATCATCTTTTTAAATCTGTTACGTATTTAAATCGAATAGTCAAAATCGTAGTAAAACCAATGCACTGTTGTATTTAAAGAACAAGTGAAAGAATCAGTATAAATTGAATGAGTATGCCCATTGTTATTAACTGAAAAAAAAACGAGTAAGCTAAAAATAGATTAAAAGTTTTTCGTAAACAATCAAAGGTGTTGTTATGGTAGTTCTACGGGATAAAATGATTGACGTGGACCCAAAAAAACTTTTGTTGGATAGTAGCAAACATCAATCAAGCTTAAGCCCCTAGGGGAGAGCTAACTGAGGGATTTTTGTATTATGGGGATAACAAAATTGTCCCGATCTTCCTTTTGAAGGTAACTCACACAGTTTAACACTGTACTGTAGATACAATTTGCCTTCGGTGGTCAAAATGGTGCACTACTCCCAGTGTACTCTATAAAGACTTCAAAAGGATAGATCAAAGATAAATAATTAGCTAGCTCTGATTTTTCTGAGTGCTGGTTTATCATAACGCAGCCGGCTACGTAAAAGATAGTGATAATGATTTCAAAAACTTAATAATCCAGAGGATTTTTATACAACTTCTATTAGATTAGATAGGTACGTAAGCATTTCAGCTCATTTGATCACCGGGCGTGGGCGAAATACGATTTGCAAAATTTACTAGTTAACGAGACAGGCAGAATGAAATAAGAATAAATAAATAAATTAGTTTTATTTCAGGCATAACCCATAAATGGTTAGTACTTACTATCTAAGTTAAAATTAACTAATCTAGAAGACTTCATATGCTAACATAGGCAGTTTTTATATACCTATATTAGCATATGAAATCTTAGTATCTTTTGTAAGCTGTAAACGTGTCCAGGGCTGCATAATAGCACTATCCATGTCCAGCCTGCTTACAATAATTTTTTACATAACATTTCTAAGAA
This sequence comes from Aproaerema taeniolella, assembly GCA_949987775.1. Taxonomy (NCBI): domain Eukaryota; kingdom Metazoa; phylum Arthropoda; class Insecta; order Lepidoptera; family Gelechiidae; genus Aproaerema; species Aproaerema taeniolella. The sequence continues at coordinate 11,661,562 of OX465253.1, forward strand.
ATGATAGTTTTTTTTTACATTTTAAATAAATGTGACTATGAATTTTCATTTGGAAGGGTAAAATTTTCGGGGTAGTCAATAAGAGCGATTTTAAGCTAACAACAATAATTCTGTGCCTACGCAGATAACCCTGAAACTATTTACCATCACAGATATTTATAATATTTTAATATGTTGTTATTTACGCATCTAAACTTATGAAAAACATAATTTAGAAAACCAAAGACACTTGGAAAAGCTGGAAAATGGCGGTGGTGTTATAACGCCTAGTAGGAGAATTCACTACTATACCACCAAGGGGTAAGACGGAATTGGATAAAAAAAAAGAAAAGAAAATGAAATGAAATGTATTTTATTTATTCTGACCATTTAAATTAAAGTAGAGCAGAAAACGCAGAAAAACCATTTAAAAAATAAAAACGTCCCTTTTCAGTTTTTTTGAAGGCGTTATTAGTTGGCGATGGATATTTAGAGGTGCTGTTTTCTCGAATGGTTCCTGTTGCTTTCGGATTTCTGTTACTTAATTCATGAAATTTTCATCGATGAAAAAAGTTGTAGAAATATAGGTCAAAACGAAGGTTTGGTTGAAAGGATTGCAACACATCGGCAAACTGTAAAATTACACTCCCACCTAAACCAGACTGTTAATAAGCTGATGACAACGTGGCAGATTGCCCCTGGTATGGATCAAACCATATTTCGTATCCCAGTATGGTAGCACCAACCTAAAATCACAGATTAGAGGATAATGGTTTTCCACGTATAAATTGTTTCCAGCCGTGACCACCATAGTATGGCACCATTGCTTCGTCAATACTCTAGACTTCCTACAAAGAAGCCATATCTAAAGAATTTTTATCCAATAAATCAAACAAAGGTTTTTATTTGGCAAGCTTGTTGTCTTGTGCTTTTAATCATGCATTACTTATAACATCAATGGACATTTATTAATAGGAAATCAGTGTCTGAATACATCGCCGAATCACCACAATATTTCCACTATATATTTTTTTGTTGAGAATATACATATATATGTGTAGAGCACAGGCTAATCAATAAGTACATTTTTTACTAAGGTTTCGTAATATTACATTGGTGACTGTTAGTAAGTATTGAAGAGCTTGAACATATTGCCACTCAGGATATTATTTCGGATTTACTTTTAATTTTTTGGCACTGTTGCTGTTCTAGATAAATGAGTATTGACGACATTAAGTTTCTTGAGTATCTGGCTCGCTGCGTCTGTAAATTATCCTTGTCATTGGTCGAAAAATTGCTGAAAACCATCTCGGCCTTACAGCTGAGGGCAGTGAACCTGGAAGATTTTGCAAATCCACGATGTTTCCGTCACCCGATTCCTCGTCTGTTATGTCTATATTTACATTACCCGGGGCAAGGTTGTATCATCATCCGCTTTCTCCAATTCCTCTATTATTTCGTTGAGCTTTAACGTATTCTTTGGTCGTAACCTGAAATGAAGTATAAAAATATGATTAGACGTTAATATTACTTATTTTACAACAGCAAATCTGTCATTCCAACAGCAAAAAAACACACCAGTATTGCAATGACTCTATCAACTAAGAGTCGACTATACAAAATAATATTCCAAAAACATAGCGAAACGCAAAATATGTTATGATTAGCTTACCTTTTACCAGACATAATAAATCAAAATAGCACTGTGCTATAAAACACAATTTATGCTGCAAAATAACTTTTTTTTGTTTTTGGAAACTGTACACAAACCAATAAGCGTTGAATGAGATAACCGCAGAAAATCGATTAAAATATCGCTTTTAAAATATCAAATTTGAGGGTAGGTTTGAGCGATGTTATAACACCTGGTCGGGTTAACTAGGTTAACGACTATCCCCAACGTTATACCTTTCCAGTTTCATAGTTACAAATGTTCATACGCTTACGTAATTTTTTCGGATTTTAAAAATTGTAAACTTACTTAATCTTAATTCATACAAATATAATTCCTGACTCACTGATTCATCAACGCCCAGTCCAAACCCTTGAACCTTTAAAGCTAAAATTTAGTTTAAAGGTTATCTTAGCGGTGTAGACAAGGAATAAGGAATGATTTCTAAAAATCCCACGACAACAAAATCCTACAGGAATAAATTCGCGGGCATCCTCTAATTTTTATTAAGTGCAACTGTTGCTTCATTCGTATAGGTTTTAATTATATGATGACGTTACTATTTATTTTTACTACTATTCATACGACGTTACTGGATTTAAATATCATCATGATTTTGTGAGGCAATGCTTTAGGTTTTTCTCTATCAGTATTGAAAAATTACAGTAAGAAACTGAGAGAATTAAAATTTTCGTATTTTTCAAGGACAATGAAGAAACACTTTCATTATTTAGATATTCAAATTGTAAAAATAATTAAAAACTGGCCAATGGCCAGTAATAATTTGGCATATACACATACACATCAATATATTTGTCTGTCTCCTGCAATAAAAGACCATATTAAAAACACAAAATATGTAAACATAACATCCACGGCAAAACTTACTTACCCTAAATAAGAAAGAGACAAAGTACCAATGTGTAATAATAAGTATACAAAAATACTGAACCCATTATATTTACCAACTGAACAAAAATACAGTCGATTATTATTATTGGGAAATATAATTGTAGTTTGCCACTTTCACTCCTCTTGCGTGAGAGTAATATAACAATATGCGGAACGGAATATTAATAATAGGACGTGCCTGAACAATAGTATCACATGTCGTTTCTTGATCGGCTCAATTGTGTTTGCAGATGTTTCCTCTTGTGTTTGGTTCTTAGGTGTCTGTTTGTGTGTAGCCTAAAATATCCGAAAGAAATCTATGCACATATGTAAACCTAGTCTTGCCAAGCCAAAGTCTTGCAGCCAAAAATTGGTGACAGATTTAGTAATCGTTCAATATATAAATATTGGGCGATTGATTACTAATGCCCCCTGGCACGGGGCATCAAAATTTTTTTTTGGACGTTGCCATTGACTCATCAACGCCCAGGTCCAAACCCTTGGACCTAAAAAGCTGAAATTTGGCACTAAGTTACATCTTATAATGTGCCTACATTATAAGATGTAACTTATACAAGGATTAAGAAAGGATTTTATGAACGGAACGAAGTCCTGAGTATCCTCTTGTTGGTTCATTGACATATTTCCTAGAAAAGAGTGTGATAGAGCAACACTGAAATATGACTTCTCAAATAGTGATCGATAGTGAAAATGGAACGAGGCGCGACATCTCATTAGTTGGTCGCACTCTGCCATCTATCATCTCAGAGTAATTGGGGTGGGTTTGCCAGAACGACGCAAATCACGAGCGTCAGCGTAGCGGTTCATAAATATTGAATTATTTTGAAAACGTTTGATTATTTATTTCAACAAATGAATTTAACATGAATGACGTCAACAAGACACGTTAAAACAATAATAACGAGTTAATGATAATGAGTTGTAATAGAGAGACATGAAGTTTAGAAGTAAATTATACTAATATTATTGAGCGGAAAAATGTGTATGTTTGTAACGAATAAACTCAAAAATACTGGACTTATTTCAAAAAATATTTCATCACTAGCTGTACCCGCGACTTCGTATACATGCACAAAGCTGATTTAATTTAATTACAAACACCGAGGGCGAAAAAATAATAATCAACACTTAATTGTTAACGAAATGTGTATGAACTTATTATAACTACTAAATTGCTATATTATCCCTGAGTAACGTAAGCTGCATCATTTTCCTGAATTCTCACAGGAATGAAGTCCCGGGCAGAAAGCTAGTTATTTTATACAGAGACTTTTTTATGTTAAACACAAGCATTAGGAAACCACTATACTACCTACCAATTCAAATCAAAATCATCTTATTGAAAAGTAAGCCCAAGATGTTGAGATGTTGTTGTTTAGAGGTCTTTTGTTATGAGGAGATTTTCGCAATACAAGGTGTTTTTATCCTCCCTCTTGGTTATAATAAAGCCACTTAATGAAGTCATTATAAATATAACCTCTATTCAAAGGAAATAATCCAAACAAAAAGTCTACTATTTGAAGTTTTAAAACTGACTAATAAAAAATAAATAAATCTATTGATAGAATGACGTAACATAATATAAATATTATTTAATATGATTGAGAGATTTATATATCCAATCTGGCAGTGTGCCATTATCTCCATTTGTGAGATATAAATTTTACTGTCGAATATCGTTGACTGAAGTCACTTTAAAACTATTTTTGGCTTAGCGGAAGAAGATAAAATTGTAGTATTTTTTAAATTTTTCGCTGATGTGACATTATGTGCATAAAATACAGAGAAAATCATTATCTGCGTACCGTATATGTCCTTAAAAAAATTCTTTGCTATCTAGATTTGATTTTGCTTACCGCTTACGTACCGAAAGGAACTTTAAAACTTTAAACTTTATATAGAAAGAAACTTTGTAAAATATTTTGTCTGGGTGCAATACTGCTATGATACTTGTACCAAGCAACATAATATTCTCCTTAACCCATGGCGTGATAAAAACTGAGCTATTTTCACATCGAATAATCGCAGTGTAGGTGTGGATAAAAATGTTTTTGCCTATAATTGACGTGAATATTCAAAATATTAGAAGCAAAGGTTTCTTAACACAAGATCTCCTGTAAAGTATTTTTTTACAGTTAGTTTTGCTACAATGCAGTAAGTACATTAAAGCAAAATAAAGGACAAAGCGCTTTTACTTTTCCGTAACGTATGAAGGTTTTGCTTAAGACAATATTTCTACAAAAACGTCATTAATATAGCTATACCATAATTTCTGATTATTATTAGACAAGCAACCACGGGAATAAACTGCTCAACTCTAGACTTATTTTAGATGTAAGTCGGATATTGGTACCTACGTACAATGACAAAATAGGGAAACTAAAGAGATTTTTAAAAAGAGCACCTCTCGGGGTTTCTTGCCTATTCTTCTCGGAGAAAGAATGCATCTTTGCAAATAGACGTATAGTTCAATTAACTAATGTTATTCACTACTTTGACTTATTTTAAGTAACATATTTAGTGTTCTAATAAAGCTATTTTCACTTTGACTTCAGTTTATGCCAAATTAAAATAATAAAATTGTAATTGCATCGTTTTCGGATAAAACAAATTGCTGCATGTAAAAATTGAGAACTGCAATTTGGCAATTTTTTATAATAAATTGGAGGGACAATGTCAGCGCTTTACTCAAACTCTAACTCACTCGAAATAAAATATATTTTTCAATAATTAAAAAACGTTTAATATGACATCAGCGAGCGAATGCACTTATTAAAGTTCTTTTTAATTCTTCTTACAGAGAAATAGCAATGCTGTACGAGCCCAGCGTTTCTCCCACCACAGCCAAAGCTCGAGTCGCAGCCGTAGTGGCCCATGAGATCGCACACCAATGGTTTGGGAACCTTGTAACGCCTACATGGTGGTCGGATATATGGTTGAATGAGGGTTTTGCGACCTACGTTGAATATGTCGCTGTCGATGCGGTAAGTGTAAGCTGAAAACCCACGTATTACTTTTATTAGATAAAGTTATAAAAAAATTCAAGAATTGAAATGAAAGAAGTTTCCGTCTAAGTAAATGTCTAAATAATATCCGGTTCCAATTAAGACTTATTGCTGATCCCTTTTTTATGTTTTCAATTCTTCTTTTTATCGTGTAGGTATAGTGTGTGGCAATTTATGTTTATGTGTTATGTTTTTAATTTACCTATACACTTGTTTCTTATCTAAATGCTTAACCATTTATAAGTAAACCTCTCATGCAATAATTCTGATCAATTTGATAGTAAAAAAAGTTAAAAATTATAGAAAACCAAAATATCAGTGGAGCAACAGTTCAAAATGTAGGAATATTGAGAATAGCGTTAAAGTAAATGCCAATAGGATAGACTAAACGCCTTAAAAAGGTTAACCAAATACTCATGCTCCATCCAAAAACCCTGAAAGTGTATGCTAAATGTGGTGACCAGTGTGTATGGATGGAATATAACAAACACCAATCCACAGTGTTCCCAAAGACCTTCGGACCCGACATTTTTAGCTGATCCCGTAGATCGACGTAGTTAGGTGTATGAAACAAATCTCTCATACAAACCACCTACCAATTATCCATAGTTTCCTTGAAAAAAAATAGTTTTTTCGCTATTTTTGAGGGCATCGAAAAATGAAAAAAAAAATTTTTTCCTTTGTTATTGAAATTTTAATGCAGGTTGATTTATTTTATAATTACTAATAGAGTTCTTCATTTAATAAGCTATATTACAACTGTCTATGTATACCTCATGTGAAGAAATAACGAAAAAGTCGTTTTTTAGTTTTCATTTTTTTTAAGAAATATTTGCGCATCTATTTGCGCATCTACTTTTTTATGGTAATAATATTTCATTATTATATCAATTCACAAAAAAAATTCACATCCGTATCTCGCGTCTAACTCGAGATATTATTCGATTATACATTTTGATAAAAGTGCCTGCTTCAATGTTCATAGCAAAGTTCCTTCTTTGTTTATTTACTTTGCTAAAATGTTGCAAATAGTTATACATTGTACTTATTTATATTAAACTAGCTTTTCATTCACGACTTCGTTTGCGAGTAAAAGTAGCCTATGTCACTCTCAGAGTAAAATGTAAAAAAAAAATGTAATAATATATAACTTGGCGAAGGATTTCACGGCCCCGCCGCCAAAGGTCCCCCTGTTGTTCGTTTCCGGAGTAGACTTGACTTGATTTTTCAGACTCTGAGAGTGACATAGGCTACTTTTACTCGCAAACGAAGTCGCAAATGAAAAGCTAAATTAATACAAATAAACATAAGGTATGAATATTTGCAACATTTCAGCAAAGTAAATAAACAAAAATAGGAACTTTGCTATGAACATTGAAGCAGGCACTTTATCAAAATATTTAATCACAAATATCTCGAGTTAGACGCGAGATATGGATGTAATTTTTTTTCTGTGAATTGATATAATAATGAAATATTATAACCATAAAAAAGTAGATGCGCAAACAGAGCACATTTCTTTTAAAAAAATGAAAACTAAAAAACGACTTTTACGTTATTTCTTCACATGAGGTATACATAGACAGTTGTAATATAGCTTACTAAATGAAGGACTTTATAAGTAATTATAAAATAAATAAACCTGCATTAAGATTTCAATAACAAAGGAAAAAAAAATCATTTTTCGATGCCCTCAAAAATAGCGAAAAAACTACTTTTTTTCAAGGAAACTATGGATAATTGGTAGGTGGTTTGTATGAGAGATTTGTTTCATACACCTAACAACGTCGATCTACGGGATCAGCTAAAAATGTCGGGTCCGAAGGTTTTTGGGAACACTGTGCAATCTAATCTAAGCCAATAATTTCATCTACATAATGCAACTCCATCTTGCGTTATTTTAATATCTACAAGCTTTCTTAAAAGTCAGCAAAGAATCATTAAATATGTCTATTTAGTTCACCCCTTCATAACTTGTGATTCAAAATTTTACACAAGTGATGATAAAGTTTAATTACTCATTTTAAGGCAAATTACTTGTAAATAGTCCAATCTCTTTTTTCAACTATGTTTTGTTTTGATTCTCAGGTCGAGAAGACGTGGAAACTGATGGAAATATTTATACTCAATGAAGTCCAAAGCGTCTTTAAGCTTGACGCTCTCACTTCTTCGCATCAAATATCAGTAGAAGTAGGAAATCCTGATGAAATAGGATCCATTTTTGATAAAATTTCATATGGCAAAGGTTTGTCAATAAATACTACTCATACATTTGTACCACTAGAATTGCTTATATTTTGGGAAAAGAAAAATGTTCGGTGCGAATGGGACTACAATCCCCACCCCAGCATTAGATTTCCTGGTGCTCTAACCATTTGAGCTATTGCACCTTCAAGTTAAGCGGTTTCTATACCCAAAATTATTTGTGAATATCCCTCAAGCGTTTAAAAAAAACACTAAATTATATATGTACTTATTCTAATCAGGTTCTGCAATTTTACGGATGATGAATCATTTCCTTACCGATGACGTGTTCAACGCTGGTATAACCGACTATCTGAACGCTAAGAAATACGGCGATGCAGAGCAAAGAGACCTCTGGAACGCACTGACCAATGCTGCAAGAAGAATGGGAGCCTTTGAAGCGGACGTCGGCATCGTCATGGACTCTTGGACACTGCAAACTGGTTTCCCTGTATTGACAATTACGAGGGACTATGAAAATGATGCGATTAATTTTCAACAGGTAAAAATAGGCATAGATCCTTATCTTTTTTTTATTATAAGATGGGTTAACTCTTGACCTCAATCTTGACCATAAAGGTCAAAGATGAGGTCGACGATGGAGGCACCGACGGAACACAGCAAGCTGTTTGGCGCCGGACTTCAGTAGGAGGGTGGTTGCGAACCAGACGGCCTTTTACAGAGCCTACCACACCGCATGAGACCATAGGACGACACCTCACATTGAGAAAAAAATGAAGTGTCGTTGCCTGGGATAGATTACTAGGAGGCAGGTCTCATTTGTGTTTTCATAGTCGCCTCTTACGACACCCACGGAAAGAGATGGGGTGGTGTTATTCTCAACCACACGAGAAAAATCTATTGCTTTTGCTAGTAGACACGAAAGTAGACCTTTTAAAATATGACGTGAAGGCTTCGACGCTTGAAAATTAAATAAGGCATTTAATCAGTAGTTGGGTGTTCCAGGTGATTTTTTTTAAAATAAAAAGCGCAGTAGAGACTGTAAAGGGTAACTTGTGTAATTATTTAAAAAGCCACAAACAAAAATAATAAGGTTTCCACATGAAAAGGGTCACGACTAAAATGTTTATTTAGTAAGTTTTATGAGACAGAAGTTTGGTAGTTTCTTTTCATTTTTCTTCCTTCATTCTAGGAACGATTTGTTCTTATAAACAACACTTCCGAAGAAAAACCAGCATGGTGGATCCCTGTCTCCTATACTACTGCTTCGGAAAAAGATTTCGAATCGACTAAACCCAAACTTTGGCTCAGAGGAGAACGGGCGATTTCTGTCAAAAATGTAACTATCAGTCCTGAAGACTGGTTAATTGCCAATATTCAGCAAACTGGTAAGTGTTTAAAAAAATAACTGCATACTTTACAAAGAGACAGATTTTGAAAATCATGACACTATTAAGACCTTCACAATAAAAAAGTAAAAAAAAATAATAAACAAAGAAATATTTATTATTTATTTGCGGATTGACATAGATCAATTACTTAGTCGCCAATATTTTTTTATTTTGTGAATAAAACATTTATTCTGTAAAATTGTCCCGTTTATTAGTTTTGAAAATTAATATTATACTTACAACGCCTTGGTTGACTGTAATGCTGGTAAAACATGTTTTGAATAAATCATTTTTTAGAATAGACTAAAAAATAAATCAATTAAAGTTATTACACAATACCTATTTTGTCGCTAAATAATAAAAAACACACTGTCCCACGTCTGCTGGAAGAAATTTCTTAAAGAAATATGCTGTGCCTTTTGTGTTCGTTTTTCTATATTTTAAATTATCATAATGCCATTCACAGGTTTTTATCGAATAAATTACGACAAAAGAAACTGGGAGATGATTATTACAATCCTGAATGATCCACTGAGGTTTGAGGAAATCCATCCAATCAACAGAGCTCAAATTGTTGATGACGTTATGAATTTGGCTCTGTCTGGTCGTTTAGACTATCGTACCGCTTTGGATATAATCAGCTATTTGAAACACGAAAGAAGCTATGTCCCTTGGAAAGCAGGACTTGTAGCTTTGGGATACATTGATACGATGCTATCAAAAGGAGCTTACTATTTGGAATACAAGGTGAGTTGGTTACGTATTCCTTATCTTGATTCAAAGGTGTCACCTGAGTTGTACAGAAAAATATCCATATAATGAATCTAACTCAGTTTAACGACGGCATATAAAAAAAAATAGTTGAAAAGGTCGAATTCCCTATGTGATAGTGTGGTTTCCTTAGATGCCGATAGATGGCGCTATATGGTCCGGTGTTGTTTTCATAATTTCAGTTTATCATCTAGGTATAGATATTGCAACCCTGTAATCCAAAATTAATCTCCTTATAATTCTAGGTACAGACAAATTATCGGCTATTAGTAGGTCGTTAAAAGATAAATTATCAGCTATAGCAGATAAGGGTTTGAATATTTTTCTTAAGAAGTATGCATTTGATGACTCAAAAATAGCGGAATAATCTATCTGTAGATCAAAAACTTTATCTTAGATAAATGCTTGAGTCAAGCACGGAATAAAATTATATTTTTCGTAAGTTAAACTTCAATAGGTTTATTCCGACATGTTAACCAAGTTAGGTTCAGATTTAACAGTTTGATTAAATTTTTGTACTCTAACAAAAGTGAATAGGTATTTACTTTATAGGCTACTGTGCAGGTAGCCTGACAACTTAACACAAAAATACAGATTTATTTATTCCGCACACAACAATGATCAGTGCACACTGCACACTCAGTGCATTACAACTCTGACACGGCACTGCCTACTACCAAGCTATTTTAACAAATCATGATAAAAACTACTATTTTTAAAGGTCTGCAACTGAATTAATGATTGCCGTCCTTGTGCTGCCTTTTGTTATTCAAAAAGATAAAACTTTTAAAAAATGTTGAATGATTTTAAACATCAAATTTTCAAACGGATTATTTCGCCGTGCTTTCAGAATTACGTTCTTGACCTTTTGGACGGTGTAGTTCAAGACCTGGGTTGGAAAGTACCAGAAAATGAGAGTGTCATCAGAGCACAGCACCGAGTAGATCTACTGTCCACAGCCTGTCATCTTGAGCATGCCGACTGCTTGGAACAAGCTGTCCGAATGTACACAAATTGGAAGGTTACTCCTAATCCTGATGCTTATAACGAGTGAGTATTAGTCTTTGAAAATAATAATTAGAAGTTATTAAAATTCTAACGACACATATTGAAAGGCTCACACAAATTTTCTTTTATATCTTGGATCCTCTGAAACACATTATTAACGCAGATACACTTAGGCCTGAATACTTAAACATATGAGTTTTTGTACAAAATATTTCCTTTGACTTAAATACTGAACTAGGAACCGCCTATGACTGTTAACTCAAGTTAGCGCAAGATTGGGAGAGGAAAAGATCTATGAATTTTAAATATATTTTTATCCGATTAAATGTAAATATGTGATAAAGTGCATTTGATGATATGTTCTTCTTATCGTGTATTGACTAACTCTGGTATCTCTGACTTAGTTTTAAGGACTGTAATCAATTGACGACAGCTGGCACCAAGGCTCTTGATTAATTGCCACTTTGGTCACCTGTTGGTTAACCCAACAGGTTCCTTGTCCCTATTTACGTTGCTTATCCTCACTAATAGGTTCAGATCAGCGAGAACCACTAGGCTACGAGTGATTTAATGCGGTTAAAAGTTTAGAAAGGCGTTCGAAATTAATTTTAAATATAATACCGTAGGCGGTCAGTCAAAAGTAACAATTTGAAAATCTTTTACAGGATCCATGCTGATGTGCGCAGTACAGTGTATTGTGTTGGAGTACACGCTGGAGGAGCAAGGGAGTGGAACTTCGCTTGGGAGCGATTCAAAGCGGCTAACGCTCCATCTGAAAGAGAACTTCTCCTTTCAGTACTAGGGTGCACTCGGTCGCCATACTTGCTTTACAGGTAAAAAATCCTACTATTGATAAGCATGTGATTTATGTTATGCAATATTTTCTAGCCTTTTTACGGTTAAAATATTACATATCGGGTGTCGACCCGAGATCAAAAGTCAGCCTACGAGTAAGAAATCCCAAAAAAGCAATATATCTTTATAGTTATTTTGCCAAAGTTCCTACTTAACAAAATAAATTCTAATTTAACCTATAAGCCTTTTGGAAAACTACTAAATATAGTCTTTCAGCGCATTCACCTTTTTTGAAAATTGCTAAATCGTCATAACTAGTAGTACAATGTATACACTCCTGCCTATTGATGTAGAGTAATTGAGGGGAAATCTATAATTGCCCTTATCTTAACCTAATGTTTTTAGGTGAGTAATTTTTTGTATTGTGTTATTGGTTTTCCGAATAAATAATTAAAAAATAAGGTCATAGTTATCACGTCAGAGTTCAAAGATCTTTGTACATCGATGTTTACATACAGTAAATTTCTATGACCTTTACCAATAATTTCGTAAGTTTGCTTTGCGGAAGTTTTTCTTATTAGTTTAGTACATAATCATCACTCGAAGGCCTACCACCCCACAGTAGTGGACCGTTACGGTTATTCGTAAAGTATTGCATATTACGCGAAAGAGAAATTTTGTTTCTTTGTCTATCGATATAATTTTGTAAAACGATGAATCATTTTATTTTCAGATATCTAGAATTATCATTGCGCAATGATTCAGGCATTCGTAAACAAGACATAACGAGAGTATTCTCGGCTGTAGCTGGATCTGCTATTGGACAGCCAATAGCCTTCAACTTTGTTCGAGGCAACTGGCAAAGGATTAAGGAACAGTAAGTCTTGCAAGTCACTTAAATTGAAACAAAATGTATATTTTGTACATAATTACCGAATTTAATGAATGTTTATGTAACTTATAAAAAATTACTGCTTATTTTAGCCAACTATATTTTTTCACATAGTTTTCGTGGGTCAACTAAACTAATATTATAAAGAGGAAAGATGTGATTGTTTGTTTGTTTGTATTGAATAGGCTCCGAAACTACTGGACCTATTTGAAAAATTCTTTCACCATTAGAAAGCTACATTATCTTCGATGGACAAAGGCTACATAATTTTCCCAAATTCCCCGGGAACGAAGTCCCGGGCGGAATGCTAGTAATATTATAAATAAAGAGGAAAGCTTTGATTGTTTGTTTGTTTGCATCGAATAGGCTCCGAAACTACTAAACCGATTTGAAAAATTCTTTCACCATTAGAATGCTACATTATCCCTGAGTAACATAGGCTATATAATTTTTCCGAATTCCTACGGAATGAAGTTCCGAGCAGAATGCTAGTTGCTAAATAAAATGACAAAACGGGTTGTTTTATCGCATATTTCTGAAGATTTCTCTACGATATTTTTTATATTTATAGCGGACATTTGTCTATCAAACGTCTTTAGAATTTAAATCTAATACTTACATATGACATAACCTTTTAGTTTATTTCTTTATGTATCTGAAAAAAATATTTCATCGTCACGAGCGTCCGTGGTCATTATAATTTAAAACTTCTGCATTAAATTTAATTCAGCTGGATGGTAAAATTTATACAGGGTGTAAATGACAGCTTAGCAAATACACTACTCAACAAAGTCTAGGGAACACGCACGATTTTTCATACAACAGAGGCCTCTTTGAGAAGCTGTAAAAAGTATTTAAGACACGTATTTTTAATAAAATCTTTAGTGTGAGCAAGTTCTATACCTGAATTTTCAATCCCTATAAATGAACTTTATCTAGCTTGAAGTTTGTGAAAAAAAGACGAAAATGAAAATTTAATTTCACCATTTCCACACTAAAAGCAAAGAAAAACTGCGTTTTCATTTTCATTTTTCCCTCTTTTCCACAAATTTCAAGCTAAATAAAGTTCATTTATAGGGATTGAAAATTTAGGTATAGAACTTGGTCATACTAAAGATTTTATTAAAAATACGTGTCTTAAATATTTTTCACAGCTTCTCAAAGAGGCCTCTGTTGTATGAAAAATCGTGCGTGTTCCCTAGACTTTGTTGATGTGTGTACTTAAATGATGGACTCTACCCGTAACTATCATCAGCTATAAGTAATATTTTTCCCCGGAAACGTCACGTTAAGAAGTTTTTATTATTTACCTACTTTGGCGTTACGCAACGTATCGTGAAACCGCGCCCCGCGCGCGATCCCCCTGCGCCGCGCTACTATCGGAGTGCAATTTTCATTGCTGGTTTTCATGTTTTACGTTGTTATGATTGTTTTTTATTGCAAAATGGTGTATATTCTATTAAATAATAAAAGAATTAAGCAGAAAATATTAAAAAACATGAAAAAAAATCAAAATTTTGCGGAGAAAAATTCCACTGGAAAATAATTCAGAATGATGGTCTGAGTCCAGGGTTTCAGTTTTTGCTAAGCTGTCTTTTACACCCTGTATAATAATTTAAACCATTTGTTCAAACAACCATAACACAACGTATAGTCTACTCTGAGTCTCACAACTGATCGCTCTTACAAACATGCAATACTTGCATATAAATACAGTGGTCCTATTTTAAAATTTTCTCTGCGAAATCTTCGTATTTCCGAATTTGTATCAAAACAACAGCAAAGTGCCTAATTATAAGTATAGAAGTTCTGCTATAAAGTTATTGTAGGCGATAAATCTAATAATTGAAGAAAATTCGTGTACATTCGGAAAATCGATGATTGCCAAAACAAAACAAGAAATTAGAAGCATTGTAAGAAAAATCCATAGTCAAAAGCACATTAGGGTCATGATTTCATTACAAAAACGAACAGTTTCAAAAAATTGGCTTATCTCGTTAATATTTGTAGATTGCAAGAGGTATGAGAAAGACCATGTTTTTAAGAGGAAAAATTTTTTTCTAGTGTGGGCGCATCAGTGGTAACATTAAATGCAATCCTAAAAGTGGCAACGAGAAGATTGAACCAGCCTCATGAATTTGAAGAGGTACGTATTTATTTTTATAACACATTTGATATTAAAGGTTTTCTTATTCACTAATTTCAATATCGTATTGTATCTCATTACGCACTTGTGCGTTATTGTAATATAAAACACACGGTTTATCAAGATGCTCCGAGTTTTTATGACAGAAAAGTGGTCAACTTTTTATGAATAAAATTAACTTTGGGAGATAAAATATAATAAATAAACATTTAATTTAATTAATTTTGACAATAAATTACAACCATTTATCTGTAACAAAAACAGAAAAAAATAATTTACTTTATTAGTAATACTGGCTGTTTTTTGTGCCTTTGCCTAAAAATAAAGCGCTGATGCGCGCGCATCGCTTATTTGTGAACAAGTAAAAATTATTTTGCGCGCTTTTTCTTTTCGCTGTATTGTTTTGCTATAACAAGTGATTAAAGATTTATTCATTTAAGAAAGTCCGAGTTTTATTTTTTTTTCTCGTAAATATGTTATAAAACGTCGTATATTATGCGCTTTGATAATTACAGCCTCTGCTTTCTTGTAGCTCTAGCCTGAAGAAGAAAAAGAATTGCAATTAAATGAATAATGTAACAAAATTATAGTAGTACACGAACGGAATCCTCATCATCGTAGCATCTTGTAAGATGATACTAGAAGCAGTGTCTCGGCAATGCCACTTATGTTTTTTTTACCAGCCCATATACGTCCCCACCGAGTGGCACGGGCCCCTCGAAACACAAAGGGGATTTACGTCATAGTCCACCATGCTGGCCCAATGCGGGTTGTTGGACCGCTCGTCTTTCTAAAATGAATGTTCTTGGACGGGCGGGTTTCATCACGATGTTTTCTTTCACTTTTAAGCAAGTGATAATTAAAATCCGTACATAAATCCAAAAAGACGAATTTTGTGGCACAGGCCCGCACCAGGATTTGAACCCGCAACCTCCGTTTACAAATCTGGTTCGTCACCAAGTAGGCTATCACCGTGTATATGGCTATCACCACTAATGGTTAAATGGGATAAAAATGATACAGATACATCCGTATGGAATGAACATACGTCCGCTTATTTTCCTGTAACGGACTCTAAATACAATCGGTAAGTACTTATAAATAGTCCGTTACAGGAGAAGGTTTTTCAATTTGGATTTTTTTTTTCCCAGCTGAAGAGATTCGTAGAAGAGTCGTGTACGGAACTCGGTCGGCCGGTACAACAGGTTTTAGAGCGCACCGCCGCCAACATTCAATGGATGCAGAGAAATTACCAGACCATAGTAGATTGGTTACTTACCGCATCAAAACCAACAACCAGTGAAGCGTGATCTACAACAAAATCTTAGAGACAAATTACTATATTTATGGAGTGATAAGGGAGAGTATAATGAAAGACGAAATATTTGACTGTGAAAATGGAAAGGTACATATTTAATGATAGTCGTTAAGGTTGAGAATTATTGTGATGGGCTTTGTAAATCACTCTTATTGACTATCCAGGAAGTCGTACCTTTTACTAAGCATAGACTTATATAAAGACCGATTTTTGAATTTCAACTTCTAAAAAATATGAGAGCGATGATCGTTAACCTCTTGTAATCGACTGGCAATGCTAAATATAATGTTGTATGTTAACTTGATTTTCCTATTTAGAGAACGTGTCCTTTATCACTCTGCTTAAATTAGGAAAGTGTTCAGAATCTATTTACCTTCTACAGAGATAATTTTTAAGTTAAACCGTATTTTTAAGTATAGAATGAAGTAATTTAAATATCCATTAGTCATGTCATTGATGCTAAAAAACCGGTGAATATTTCAACATTTGATTTATTTAAATTATTTTTTAATTAAGTATAACTACATCAACAGTATTTTTTCAATAAATTACATAATATTTGAATTACCATTGCCTCCTATGTTTTCAGCTTCTAGTATTACTATTACATAGGAGGCAATGGTAAAACAATATTGCCGTGCCGTTTTCGAATTATAAAAAGGCCCATTAGATTTAAATTATCGTTTTCCAAAGAAACTATTTATGTCAAAAAATTTGAAATGGTGGGTACTTCATTTCTCTTTTCCAGTATGTATTTATTTTTTGCTAGTCAAATTACAAGTACCTATTTAGATTAAATAATTCTTTGAGCTGATCTGTAAAATTGATTTAGGTACCTAATTTTAATTTTGTCCCTTTAAATTCGTTATTATTGATAATGATTTAATTTTTATAGTAAGTACTTCAACAACAAAACATTCGCACGATTCTTGAACACCCGTGTGTGCAGGATTTGTATCGCACGCGCCGTAAACAAGCGCGCAATGGGACTTTACTTTGCAGACGCAAGTCTCAGGTAAAACATGAAAACGATTGCACATTTGATTGATTTTATAAGTCCAGTTTAAGGAAGTGTTATTTTATTACAATGATTTAAAAAAATGTAAACAGGTTCATAAATTAACATTTTCATGGGATAATACTTAAAACATAAAAAAAGTTATGTTTAAAGGCTCTAAATATGCCCAAAATATGCCTAATATGTCTCCTGTCGTGTTTTTACGAAAAATTACGCAGAAAATAAGAAAAAACATAGTACCTGTAGTGAGTATAGCCACGGCCCGATGTTTCGATGTTTTCGTGTAACGTTTCAAGAAAACATGCGCAGGAGAAACGCGTTTAAACCAGATGTAGGTATATATCTTTTTCAACATGCAAATTATCTTTTTAACCCTCCGCATACCAGGTGGGGTGTAATAAACCCCAGGCGGTGAAAAATCGATATATTTTCAAAAAGTTTCGTGCGCGGAATCTGAAGCTCTCAGTAGCCGGAGTTGCGACGTTCTTAAACTGGCAAGTAGGTACCATTAGTTTAGTGGTGCGTGCGTTTTTTAGGGCTCTAGATGCGTTTTTTGTTTAGAGTTGTTGTTATTTGAGCATATACAAAATACAATTATGGCGAACTACAGAACTCCTACCTCGAGATTGAAGTAAAAATTTAAAGATGTATCATCATTGTTCAATTTTTTTTAAATTTAGTCAGTTTAATTAGAAACATTGGTAATTATCAATTCTTAGGGTAATTTCAAGTCTAAATTAGTAGTCAGAAGATGGCATTTTCGCTACCCTTTTTCAACAAACCATTTAATCTATTTCATTTTTTTTTATACAGGGTTACTTTTTAATCAGTACACAAATTTTTCTTACGGTGTCAGTAACGTTGATAGAACGTAAATAAGAGGAAAAAAATTATTTTTTTCCAAAATTTTCAGATTTTGATACCCCTTTTTAACGTCTTAGAGGATGAATTTTGTAAAACGCAGAAACACGGGTGTCACAAATTGTGGTGAAGAGTACTGTTACCAAGTTTCAAGTCAATTGGACGAAGTTATTTTTTTTTTTCCATACAAAAAAATTGATTTATTTTCATGCTTCAGACGATCTAGCTTGAAATTTTTATATGAAACGAAATAAAACAAAAAAATACGGGTCTGTTAAATTTTCATTAAGTTTACGTACAAAAAAATTTGTGTACTGATTAAAAAATAACCCTGTATAGTGCTACTCAGGTTATGTTCAATTTCAAAAATATGCAATAATAATTCAGTACCCCTATTCCTATCTGATTACGGCGAACATTTTGTTAGGGTATGTCAGACCCCACCTTGTACGGCATGTTACAAATTTTCACCTGGTATGCCGAGGGTTAACTGAAAATGAATAATTTTATTTGTTTTCGCTGAAATGTTTTGTCTTGTACTTTACACAAGTTGAACATGATAGAAGAATAATAACTACTTATGAAATTCACTTTTTTATTTCCTAACGCACTTATGTTAAATCAATACAAAAACTTATTATGTAAATAAAGTACAATTACTTAGATTTATATTCGAATGCCTAATTGTGTATTTACGATAGTTTTAATTATATTAAATAGACGGTCATTTTCTTAAATTTGTTTCATTTACTACTTAAACCATCATTTATTTAAAACTACCCCAGCGTTTTACATTAAGAGTGATACAGAAATAATATATACTTAATAAAATAAAAAGTATTTCACGCAGATTCAAATTAATTAAACAGCAAAAGAACTGCAAGGTCTCTTGTAGAGAGACAAGAAGAGAAAAAAAAATCCCGACTTTTTGTTTTTTTTTTGTTTCTCTGTTTGTCTGTTTGTAAATCTACGAAACTGTTGGACCGATTCAAATGAAATTTTGCATAGTGATAGGAATCTTATATACCCGGTCAACATTTAGGCTAAAAAAAAATTCTGAATTTTGCCAAAAAATAGAAAACCAGAATCAAAAACCCCTGAAAAGATTCGAGCTTCTCAGTACATTTTACTCATACCATAGAGATCAACGTATTTTTGACATTTATTTACATAGGCTAGAGCAGTGTTTTTCAATCTTTTTGAATTCGCGACCCCTTTGGATCATATAAAGTCCTAGCAACCTCCTAAGACCCTTTTTGGCTAAATATATGTACTACTTCGGAGATTTTAAAACACATAATAAAAGAGTTTGCCGCGGGATAGACGCGGAAGGCGGCGGGAGGCATCATTATAAAGGCACTGCCTTTTCAATGAAACTATCTTAGTTTAGTGTAAGATTTACAAACTTTTGTCTTTTTCTTTTACCTGCGACCCCCCCGAGTAAGGCTTCACGACCCCCCTGGGGATCGCGTCGCGACCCACAGTTTGAAAAACACTGGGCTAGAGGTCAGCATGAGCACTTGATTAAAGGGCCGGATTAAGCTTTATGAAATATTTTTACGGTAAATCCTTTCTCCATTTTTAACCGACTTCA
Organism: Aproaerema taeniolella; assembly: GCA_949987775.1. Classification (NCBI taxonomy): domain Eukaryota; kingdom Metazoa; phylum Arthropoda; class Insecta; order Lepidoptera; family Gelechiidae; genus Aproaerema; species Aproaerema taeniolella. Next base: position 11,681,129 of record OX465253.1, read on the forward strand.
AAAAAGGAGGAGGTTCTATGTTTGACTGGATACTTCTCTTTTTTTATGTATGTTCACCGATTTTTCTGCCATGTATTGACCGATTTTCAAAATTCTTTTTTTATTTTAAAAGTATATTTCAGAGGCGGTCCCATTGTTACAAAGTCAGGATCTGATGATGGAATCCCAGGGAAATCGAGGAAAACTCTCGAATTTAAAAGGAACTTACATTGTTTCTCACGTAGGGACTTTCTATTATTTACACTAAACAAAACAAAAATAAATAAACTTTTTATTAAAAAAATTAAACCGACTTCAAAAAGTGAAAAATAAAGACGTAGCATTTAATGTGCTACGTACTGCAGCATTTCTGCTTGTGATCTTTTTTATGTTTATTACTAATTCTTTCAAGCCTAGTTTTCTTTTTTATTCAATAAATTTTAAAATTTTGGAACTTTCTCCTTTCTTGCTTTTTTGGAATTGTCAATTCATTCGACAGAAAAATTGGCAGATAAAACGACCGATTTTCAGTAAATATCACGGCTATTCTCATGGCAGAATAATCTATTCATTATAAATAATAAACAGTTTAAATTAGTGAACAACAGTTTTGTCTTATTTTCCTGCATAAATAAATATAGTAATTTTCGTTTATAATGGTGATTATCTAAATGTAAGTTTTTCACTTTTTCCCATTGTAATTTCTTTTTTTTCTCACACGCTTACTTTACCTTACCTACTCTATACAGTACACTTTATACAACATCTACTTCACGCTAAGACAAATACACTATTCGCCTTCGCACCGACTTCAAACAGATCAGTAGGTACATACCACATAAAATGCTGCGTCTTTATTTGTCAACGAGTTTGGTTGAGTGGTAGAGTTACCCTGCCCAGAAATTGTCAGTTTCTGAGTTCGATTTCCGGATGGGGGCAAACAATTACGTAAAAAGCAGATATTTGATCTAGGGTCTCGGTATATCTTTGTTTGTGTTCCAGTAGACCCAAATGACACGAGGGAACTTTAATGCGCAAACTTTAGTGTGTGGCGTTAATTAAGTTAAAATAAATGTTTCTCATTAGGTATTCTATAATAACCTTCTTTAACTTTACTTTACCTTTATTTGTTTTTTTTACTTACTAAAAAGGAATTAGGAGGATACTGCTTTCAGATCAGTGTTCTTTTGTGACCTTTTTTCGTATACCTACTTATTAGAAAATATTATTAGAGTTTCCACTGTTGGAAGAAGCTTCTCTCAAGTGAGATGGAAGGAATTAATATCACAGTACCTAACTGCCCTTCAATTATATGAAAATAACAAAACTTCCGTGCTGAACTGGCACTAAACGAAAAATTTTGAATGTGCCAGCTGCTAACGTTTTTCTGGAACATTGCAAAAGATTTTGATGTACATATATCGTGCTGACAATTTTATGACTCTCAGAATGTTCGTCAAATGTGGAGTAATGTGACGGTAAACTCGTATTATGTCCTGATTACCCCAACAGGGATTATAGGCGTAAGTGTAAGTAACATCTAAAATATCGATATTTTTGTCAGCATCCCCATTAATTATAACAGTTTTATTGATAGTTTGGCCGTGTTGTACTTTTTTGAATGAACCAAAACTTAATACATAATCAATATTTAATAAACTAAATGGTCCTTCCTTGGACTCTTACTCCGGCCCTGTCTGAGAAACGAAATGACAATGACAATCTTCTGTAGTAGTAGTTTTCTTCCATTCACCAGGATAGGCAAACGACGGAGCCATACAGCCAAATCTATTCTAGGCAATGACAAATTTTTCCATCATTGGTTTTGATTTAGCTAATTTTTAGAATGTCACGTTTTGAAAATAATACAAGGTTTTTTTCTTGATTAATCTTTTTTCACAAAGGAATCTATGTCCATGCAGCCGGATTTCAAATTAAATGGAAATCGAAATTTGAATAAAACGGGCAAGTGCAAGTCGGACTCGCGCACGAAGGGTTCCATACCATAACCTATAAAACCGGCCAAGTGTGAGTTGGACTCTATAAAAAAAATATCTCTATAAAAACGGCATAAAATCATGTTTGTTGTATGGGAGCTCGCTTAAATATTTAATTTATTCTACTTTTTAGTATTTGTTGTTATAGCAGCAACCAAAATACATCATCTGTGATAATTTCAACTGTCTAACTATCACGGTTCATGAAATACAGCCTCGGACAGACTTTCTATAAAAACGAGCAAAAAATCACTTTTTTGTGCGGGAGCCCCTTAAATATTTATTTTATTCTGGTTTTTAGTAATTGTTGTTATAGGGCACATAGAAATACATCATCTGCGAAAATTTCAACTGTTTAACTATCACGGTTCATGAGATACAGCCTGGTGACAGACGGACAGATGGACGGACAGCAGATCCTTAGTAATAGGTTCTGAAAAAGGAGAGGACTACATTAGAAACTTTCATTGAAATTATAAAAATAATTACCTACTTATAAATTTGTTTGTGTATTTATTGTATTAGGTCTTTAAATATAAAATTGTCGTATAAATTTACGCCTTTTTTTCCATCCAAAAGTTTAGACTTTTTTTAATAAAACTATTTAAAGGCACAACTTAGTCTTTGAAAGCAGCAAATCGAGCACGATGGCAACTCGCGCGGCGCGCCACTCAGCTGACGGTGAAACTTTACCTACTTTGATTGCGCGAGAGCCCCCGCACAAAGCCTTGCTCACCCCTTGGCGTTGTCAATGTTGACATTTTGACAAAGGACCACAGCGCACTACGCGCGCTACCGCCATCGTACTCGAGCTGCTGCAAGTTTAACAAGGGTAGAACAAATATTGTAAGCATTGAAATAATTAAGCCATGCTGGATTGGGAGTAAAAGAAAAACATAGAATGTGCCAGTTGCCTACCCTTCCCAGGCATACTGTTTAAGTCAGTAAGTTGGACGCTAGGGTTTTGTTGGCGAAAGGCTGACAACCTGTCACTGGTTGTATAACCACTGATGCTCTGCATAGTACTTATGTGTATTATGAAACCACTATGTTTGAGCTTTGTCTTCAGATTCAATGTAATATAGTATGGCCAAGTTTTCAAATGAAAAAACACTTTTAGAAATCGACGAAAATCTTAACGAAATGGTGCTTGAAAAAAACGGCAATTTCATGGATAGTTTCCTCAATGTAGTGTACTGTTTTCTATAAAAAAAATTAACTGTTTCCTATAAAAATAAATAAATAAACCCCAATTTCATATATTTTATGGCAAAAGGACTTCTCTGTATATTCTACCTGATTTTATTAACCAATTACCAATTACAAGGGAAAAGATCACCCTTACAACATTAATTCGTTTATTAAAGAAACATATGTTCCAAATAATTGAAAAACAATTAATAACATAAACGGAGCAGCAGCCTGTATGTAATGCTTGCAAGTTACAAGGTCAACCGGTTTTGTGCTATCGCTAAATGTCCTGTCCAACTTGATATTTTTTGCCTTGGTCGTTGCATCTATTTAGACACTATTACGTATGAAATGTATTTCGATAACATAACATTGTATAATTAATTTTGTGGTAATCACTTGTGTACACCGAGACAAAGGAAGTTGCGGGCATCAGCTAGTTAAATATAAAATGCAGGGTCCTGTCTGTCCTGACTCACTGATTCATCAACGACTAGCCCAACCCCATGGGCTGAGAAGGATAAAAGTTTCATTTTGTAACGTGTAGGCACAAAATAAGTATTTATTTTACAAAGTCCCACGGGAAGGGAATCTCTGAGAAGAAGAAAAAAAATATATTTACCCTCAAAATATTTGATAATAAGAGGATCGTCTCAGTTTTTTTTTCCATACAAACGGCGTCAATGGGTTCCACCCCCTAAATATCAACGGATCTTCATGAAATTTTGTTATAATGTCAGGACCACCAAAAACTAGGTCCGTAAGTTTTGATTTTTTTGATATTTTTAGTAGGAAAAAATATATTTGAGACTAAAAGTCAAAAAATTTCGCCAAAAAAATTGTCAACATTTAAGAGGTGATTGTCGAAAGACTAAGCAAAATTCTGGAAAAAGCAAAACATACGATTTAATTAAGTTTTTAGGGTAGGAAACCATTGACGCCTAAACTTATATTTTTGGAAGTAAAACTCATTTCGCCGGAAAGCTGCAATTGTCCCTTTCGCACAAGTCTGAGGCAGTTGGTTGGCGGAGGCAGTGTACTGTGAATGCATTCACTGCTATAGAGTTAGTCAGTGATTAGAGAAGAATCACACAAAAAAAATTCAAACTTTTGTAATTGTTTTGCAACAAATTGAAGAGATCTAATACACCAACTCAGTTAGATTCAACTGTAAAGGCATCCTTAAAAAACCCAATGCTGATTTTTGCATTGGAAAAACTCTCAAATATCTTCACCCAGTCAGCGGCCTCCCCTCACGTCCGCCCCCCTAAAGGATCCATTTTTCAGTTTCTTTTGTTTTATTTAAAAACGAAATGAGTCAGGCTCACACTGGCAAAAAATAAAATAATCCATATTAAATTACCTATTAAGTAATATAGAATCATAGTTATAGTTTTTAATAATCACGCTGTGTTTGCTGGAAGTTCGGAAAAAGTAAGAAATTCTCGTTTTAAGTAAGACAAAAGTAAGTAAAAAAACGCGAAAGTTTGTACGTAAGGTCACCCGGGGCGAAAGCAACTAAAAAAATGAAATTGGAACTTTGCTTCCATCCATCATTAGCTACTTAATCAGAAAGGTTATTTAAATAAACTTACTTAATTCCATGGCTTTCGTTGAATAGTTTTGAATAGTACGTTAAAAACAGGCTTAGGTTTTTCAATAATTTACATTCTTGTTGAATAAGAGCACTGAAAGTTACATTAACCCCACTTAATGCAACTGTCAGTTAAATGACATTGCTGTAATCATAACTAGATGTCAGGAATAAGACTATATATACAGTTTCACAAAACAGCATTCTGAAAATGGTCTTCTAGAAATGAAACTTAACTTCCAGAAAATTTAATTTACTGTTTTTTTGGGCGAAAGCAACTGTCTCCCATACTAACTAGTGTTGTGATTAGGCAAACACTACTTATCGGTTAAACTTCGTGAAACAAACTTTTGGTTTCAATAACGAAAAATGATGAGTCTGACATTAAGGCAAAGAAGAAAAAGCGATTAATATCTATATATCTTGTGTGTTTATTTAAACATATAAGTTATGTAGATATTAATCATTATAAATGTTTGATAAATAAACAAAATTAAAAATATAAACAAATGTAATTTATGAGTTAATAAAAAAAACATGCCACAGATACCAAGGTAAACGTTTTATCCAAATAAGTAGATAAATGATACTCACTTATCGAAATATCGAGACGGAATGTCACTAGTGATTCGCATTTTTCATACAAATACGATGGGTCGATCGCAACTGCAAAATAGTTGCAATTACCCACCTGCCCAACAGATGGAGGATATGGAGGTTAATGTAACTGTTTCAATAAAACCTTAATTATAAGATCTAGCCTACACCAAAATCAAATACACCAAAAGCACACATGTTTAATCTTTACATTAGGATGAACTTGCAATTTTTCTGGAAACGACGTCAAATATTTTTAGGACACAAAACTTAACAGACGATGCCGCAAAACGTTTCTTCAACATGGCGCTTTTCAAAAAATGCTCACATTTAGAGACCTACGAGTAGAAACGCCATCTAGACTTAATAAGAAAAATCAATATTTGCTCTATCAACTCGTATGACCCGCGATTTTGAAAAAACAACACTTGTCTGCCCTCGGTTATTTTTCATACCTAAAATTAAAAAGAAGTTGTTTGCCGGCTACTTTATTATCCCCCAGCACTAGCTTGTAAAAATATATTTTTCTTCGTCTTTCCTATACAATCATCTCTTATTCTGTCTCGCTTTTACTTTTTAGGTATAATATTTCCCTTCTTTGATTCATACATGCCACCAACATTCCACCAATAGCTTGATATATTTTTCAGTCTGTAGCGCGTGTTTGTATTATTATTAATAGAACTAGTAATAAAATAATATGCAGTATTCCGCCTATATCTTTAGTGTTTATTTTTCAAAAATAAAAGTGACAAGTGTAAAACAAAAAGTGAGACATATATTGGATAACCATTTGAAAACATCGTTCTCTGTGCCAGTTGTAAATTAGTAAAAAGTATGCAAGTCGAACAGTTTGGAACAAGTGTGAACAAATTAACATATTTGCGCAGCAATTACTCTTTTTTTTCTATCGAAGGTGTAAATCAAATACTTTTAAGCAACTAGGAAAATTTATAAGAATTTCAAAAAAGTATAAGTTTCGTAGATTTTGGATTTAATATATATACAGAACATAAGTCACAAAACTCCTGTCGCATCTATCTGTTTAGAATAAGCGGCACAAAAAAAAACACTCAATATTTTTGAAATAATTAAATACCGTAATAAAGTTGATTATGTTATTGACAAAATTGCTAAACATTAGTAATACCTAAAACCAAGTATTCGTGGTTATTTTGTGGATGAAAAATACGCTGTACCCGGCCGCCATTTATCAAGGACAACGGGACAGACAACGGTTTTTTCTCAGAAAACAATGAGCAGACGACTGAATTTTTAAATTGGACCATTTTTGTACCTAGTATCATATTATGAGCGGCTACTCTTCCACCAATGGCACGTTTAAAAAAAAAAACATTAGATTGAGAAAAAAATCAGTGAGTCACTTAAGCCCCATAGTTGCTTTCGCCCCGTGTAATTGCTTTCGCCCCGTGTAATTTTATGGAAGAAATTTAACAATAATATAGCTTATACATATACATCAGAATAACACATAGCCTCCATAATTTTCAAAAATTCCCACGGGAACGAAGTCCAGGACGAAGAGATAGTACTCTTATAGTAGAAATTATTCTATTCGCTGACAGTTTGAACATTACTCTTAAAGTTTTAATAGTTCAATTTTAACCCCCGACTAAAAGAAGGGTGTTATAAGTTATTCGTGTGTATCTCTGTTTCTGTGAGTCTATTTGTGGCATCATAGCTTCTATGCGATTAGACCCATTTCGATGCGGTTTTTTTTGTTTGAAAGCTGACGTATTCGAGATGGTTTTTAACTATATTTTATCAAAATAATTTTTGTTGTAAAATAATTGCCAAAAAAAACATCAGTTTTTTACAAAAGTATTTGCCCCAACCGGGAATCGAACCCAGGTCCCGTCCCGTCGATTAAGAGGCAACTTCACTACCACTCCATCAAACCGGCCGGCAAAGAAAGCGATCTAAATACAATAAACAATATTTTGCGCGCCGAGCCGCTCGCCACCCGTACTGCTCTCGCACCGAGCGCGCGCTGTGAGTGTGTGCGTGTTCTCGCGTGCTTGTGTGGGGCCGGCAACGATGACATCGAGACAGTATGAAAATCTTCAAAAACCCAAATCGCGCGCGCTCCAAACTGAGACGCTAGTCTTATGCAATATTTCAAAAAGCCACGGTAAACTCTATTGTATTTATGTACTATTTATTTTTAGATGTACTATTTATTTTGTATGTTCATAAAACATTTTTTTTCTAAATAGATTGCCCTAACTTTGGATTGAAATTTGTAAAATTAATCTATGTCGATAACGATACGGCATCTAATGTCATTAAGATACGACGACCGACGGCGATATTGTATCGGTTTTAAAAGGCTACTTATATAACAATTATTTTGATTAATTTAATCCATTTGCGGGTTCGCTTCCCGCCAGTTAGTGTTGTCATCGCCATTTATCAAGGTATGTGCAGTTTCGTAATTTATCTTTTCCAAGGTCTTAATTTCTAATATCCTACTTTTGTTCGTCATCATTATTTCTAATAAAGTAAAGAAAATGTATTTTTTGAATCCCCTTACTTAAAAGTTTTTTAGAACTTTCACCGCATGAAGGTGAATCTTAATTTAATTGATAAGCCCGTTTATCCACTTTTGGTTATTTAAGACGTAAAAATGTACTGACAAGTAAAAAAAAATAATGCATTGCGTTTTCATGTGATAGAATGATTTTATGATATTTATTTCATTAAATATTTAAAAATTTATAACATCTTTCCGAGAGTACTGTGCAACACATATGAATCGAAGTTGTTTTAGGGTCATTGCAAAATTATAGCGTATTTTTTAGTTAAATTTAGTTTAGTTATATCGTACTTAGATAAGCCATTGGTATTGATTAGCTGACAAGTACAGATAGATTCGGTGTTTAGTTACAGGCAACTAACGACTGAATCAATATGTTTTTATTACCAAGCTGGACAAAGATAAATTAGTCAGTCAGAGAAAAAAAATTGATTGTTCTGTGGGATTTTTTGCAATCATCATGAAAATAGCTCTGGTGGCCCCAAAGAGTTTTAGAACCTTCAGTATTTGTCTTATTTATTTATTACAGATATATCTGCACCATTTTTATAGAACATTAATTGAATAAGTCTCTGTAAGTTAATATAGTGTTTAATACACATGACTATTACAGGGGTTGACATCGTCTTAGAAATAATTTGATTCCAATTAAATTCTTGAGCTCTAAAATACTCAGTTAAGAACCCGCAAATTAAACTCGAGTCGAACAAACCGGTTCGAAATAACTGCTAGGGTTTATTGTGTCCTATACTATTTAATTTGCTAATCATGTATATGTATTCATAAATAGCTAATACCTGTAACATCGTTTGCGTGGTGTAATTTTTTAATAAGACTGTATGTCTTTAACATACATTTTTATTTTTTATGGAAATAAATTCTTCTTTTAAGATTTATGACTGGATTTCCCATTAATCCGTACCGTTTCCAATCGGTTTTTATTTTTGGGTTTCTCGATTTTCGGACCAGCTCAGCGGTGAAGGAAAACAGCTTGTTGAAACCAGCGTAACACGTTTGAGAAAATATTTTATTTTCGTTTGGTGCGGGGGCAGCGTAGTGGACTTAATGGCATAATGAAGATGGACTTAATTGGAGATGAGCTTTCTATTTTGAAGGGTAAACCCCTTCATTATTCAAAATAGAAAGCTCATCTTCAATTAAAATTTCTTTATTAAAACATAGGATCATAGAACCTTAGTGGGACGGTGGTTTTAATAAAACTATGAAACTTTCCTGCCAACATTTAAAAATTTCGCTACCTAAATATGTAATTTTAAGTAACCTTATACATTTTATAGTAGCAGCAGTATGCTTGTACATATAAGTGTACTATTTATGGTATATAGATACCATAAATAGTATGGTAATAATTGTAAACTAAGTGGTTTTAATAACTAAACCCAACATAACTTTGATAACAACACATCAAAATCTGAATGTAGTTAAAAGCCATACAAGGGGAATAAAGCAATTTATCGCGCCGAGTTTGATAAACAATGCGACGAAAATCCTTTTCTTATCAATACTGATGGAATCTTCAATACAATATTCTTTAACTACTTAAATATTTTACTTATCTACCTCTATTGCAAACAAATTTGGCGACTCATCTCAAGGTCATAAGACTAACCTTAAGTTTCAGCCATTACAATTTGCGTCAGAAATTAATGTTTAGTACCTAATCAAAATAATCAGGCGCAAGGTTACCCCTAGGGATTTTCTATGTTAATTTTACATAATATTGAGTCGGATTTCTACCGGGTGTCATTAATTCGGTGCTGGTTTTAGTTTCAACCTCTGAATTAACTGAAGTACATTAAGTATTTTGTAAAAGCAGGAACAGGGTAAATGAGGAGAACCAAATATTTGGAGGCACTTTTCTATTGCGCCACAATTAATAACAAATGTTACATATTGAAATGTTACATGTTATATTACATTACATTACATGCCGGGGCGAGAGAGGAATGACGTCACCTCGCCCAACGCTACTGGAAGTGGCAAATATGCTGGATTTACAAAACGAATCATAAAATCACAATCATTATCAAAATAAGTTAATGCCTTAGCACGCAAATTGAATAGCCCCATTTAACTTACAGATGGCGATACAACAGCTATTAGTCCTGTTACTGGGTTTACTTGGTGCCATCGCTACTCCACAACCATTCACTAGGAACACTATATTTGGTGATGAAAGACTCAAGGGAGAGATTTTTGAAGATATTGACTCTTTCTCAGATATCAGTCTTTTTAATGATGAGGACAACCCATACAGGCTCCCTGACGACACCATTCCTATTCACTATGACATATTATGGATTATCGACGTGGGTAGACGGACATATGCTGGAACAGTCGATATCGACATTGTGGCGACACGAACAGGAGTCAGTGAGATTGTTCTCCATTCTGACCATACTGAAATCCTAAGCAACGGGGTTACGCTAAGGCTTAAAAATACCAATGAAATCATTCAAACCACTTTCAATTTACAAAGTGAATACCATTTCTTAAGAATACAATCAAATGTTAATTTAAATTATGATGCTACTAACCCAGTTGTTTATACACTTAGTATAAGTTTTACAGCTGAAATGCGCAACGATATGTATGGAATATATGGCAGTTGGTTTAGGAACACACACAACCAAAGTGATGTTAGGTAAGAATAAGTCCAACAATAATTATATAGTATCAAAGTTTATATTAATTTAGTACAACAGTTTGCACAATGCACATTAGTATACTAACCAATTTTTGTTTTTTAGTTGGATGGCTACCACACAATTTCAAGCTACAGCAGGTCGATATGCATTCCCTTGTTATGACGAACCTAAGTTTAAGGCTACCTTTACCATTACTATCAGACGTCCTCAAACACACAGGAGTTGGTCCTGTATGCGCCTTGCACGAACCGACCCTGTAGAACTCGCGTAAGCTACATTTTAACTATTTTGTGAAAACGCCAACATACACGACCAATAAAACTCGGGAACACTTTCAGAGGTTGGACTCATTATTGGGAAAATATGGGCTACACGCCCGAACGGCCTCCCTACTCCCTTCACAGACGTCCCATGCCTCGCATCACAAGAAACAATAATTAAAAGAATTAACGTATCTTTCATCATCTTAACAAGTGTCAAATCAAGTTAGAAAATAACTTCACTGCACAACGGTTACAAACAGACTATGAACGACGACTGCACTTTTAATGAAACCTCCTTTCAACAAAAAAACTCTCTCCATGTTACAGAGTGAAGTTAGACGAAAAACGAACGAACGTTTCCGATTCGTTTTTTCTTTAAAGATGGTGTTGTCATTAGTCAAACCTTTCTTTTTGTGTATTTTAATCATACAAAATATCATTACAACATTAAAACGCTAATTAAAATTAGAATAACAATTATTAATTATTGTTACAACGAAAGTTACTTAAATCTATTAAAATTTAAACCAGAAGGCCAACAAACAGAAACCACGTGAGTTAACTATCAACGCTACTTCCTTTAAATTACATATTTCGTAAAAAACTACAAATGAGATTAATTCCATAACCAAAATTGCTATTTTAAATATTAACTTGTAATAATAATTGACTCGAATATTGGCATATTTATTTAAGCCATATAATCTAACATTTGAAACTGCACATATCTAACCACAAAGCACAATGTAATAAAAATGCTTTTATTTTTAGTGGCTATGAAGATGATGTCTATTATCAAACGCCTATAATGTCTACATACCTGTTGGCCATCATAGTAGCTGAGTACGATAGCTTAACACCGTCAAATCAAAATACACTCTTATATGAAGTTATTGGACGGCCTGGAGCATTAAACGATAATCAAGGAGTCTACGCTTTAGAGGTTGGGCAAGAATTACTTAGGACGATGAGTGAGCATACTGGCATAGACTTCTACAGTATAGATCCTAATATAAAGATGACACAGGCTGCTATCCCCGATTTTGGAGCAGGTGCCATGGAAAATTTTGGCCTCCTCACATACAGGTAAATCTAAACAGCAATCCCTAAAGTTCTACTAATAAAAGATTATGCCGTAAGTATGGTAATTGGTTGAGAATAACACCACCCCATCTCTTTCCTTGGGTATCGTAAGAGACGACTAAGAAAACGTAATGAGACCTGCCTGCTATCAATCCATTCTAGGTAACGTCACCTCATTTATTCTGAATTGGGGTGGCGTCCTATAGTCTCAATGTGTAGTGTCGCTCCAAACTAGACTACAATATTTGACGATGCTCTTTACGTGTAGTTGTTGTAGAACTGTAGTTTTATTTTTGAAGAACGGAATAGTATAATATTTCGTATTACGAAACCTTAACATCCTATTGGCTTTTAGTATTTTAAAAACGCTTAGCCGCGTGAGGCATATTCACAATAATTTTGTATTTTTTTATGAGTCCGTACGAGAAAACAGATGGCGCTAACCTAAATGCACAATGTTATGTGCTTAGTAAGGGAATAAGAAATTTCTCCACTTGACTTGAAGGCACGAGATAGTTCATTTGGTTAGAGCACCAAGAGATCTAATCTTAAGGTTGTGGGTTCAACTCCCATTCACGCTGAACATTTTAAATTATCCTGGCTTTTTTATCACACTTCCAATAAGCAGAGAAAACTAAGTTGCTTCCTGTTTATCAAACTCCCAGGTCTTTTACTACGTATGTTCAACTTTGCCAACTGGTTATCGTCGATGCATTAGGTAAATGAAAATTATCTTAAATTCCCAAGATTAAAAGTTTTCCTAAAATGAATGGCTGAAGATGTTAAGCAAGTTTTTCCAAGAGAATTGTTAATTTGTAATCGTAGGGCAGTTGGTTTGGAATGGATCATAAGACCCGATTCACATACATGTTTAATACAGTCAAAAGTTTTACATATTTACCATTCAAAACAGTGATGATCGACTCCACCATAGCACGCATGTTCTAAATTTAATTAAATTAATGTCGTTAATTTTTTTAACAGAGAAGCCTACCTTATGTACGATGAAGTACATACGAATGGTTATTTCAAACAAATGATTGCCTACATTTTGTCTCACGAAATTGCTCATATGTGGTTTGGCAATCTTGTTACTAACGATTGGTGGGACGTACTTTGGTTGAATGAAGGTTTTGCAAGATACTACCAATATTTCCTTACTCACTGGGTAAGTTATGTTAAACTTCAAAAGAAATTTTGTGATATTTTATTCTATCATTTCAATCTAAACATTTTTTTTTTAGGTTGAAGACTATATGGGTCTTGAAACTCGTTTCATCACTGAACAAGTGCATGCTTCGCTTCTTTCTGACTCAGCTAACAACCCTCAGCCTTTATCAAACCCAGGAGTTGGCAGTCCTGCTTCGGTGAGCGCCATGTTCTCAACTATTAGTTACAATAAAGGCGCTGCTGTAATTAGAATGACTGAGCATCTTATGGGTTTCGAAGTTCATAGAATGGGTCTTAGGAGCTATTTAACAAACAAGTAAGTTAATTAAGATGAATTATAACAAGCACAAAAATTCAAACAATTTGTAAAAATGTACAACTTATTTTTGTCTACAAAAACATTATCAAATTAATTATTGTAGCTCTTAAAATGTAAGCTAATACTATGATTTTATTATAGAGCTTACGGAACTGCAGTTCCAAGCGATCTCTTCAACGAATTGGAAGCAGCTGGTGTTTCTGCAAATGCTTTTTCACAATATGGATCTAATTTCGATTTCTCTGAATACTATAAATCATGGACAGAACAGCCAGGACATCCAGTTCTTAACGTTCATGTTAACCATGGGACGGGTGATATGACTATTACTCAGGTAGGTGTTTATTAAAATAGTACTTCTGTCATCTTCTTCTTCCTAGCGCTTAGTCTCGTTTCTCATTCAGAGTAGGTACGCTTCATCATGATCCAGGATTTGTCAGACCTGGTAATGACAGTCAGGTAACCTACCCTGCTAACAGGGGAGAATCTAATTAGATTAAATCATGATTACACATTCAGTTGCATGAATGTGCAGGTTTCCTTACGTCGTTTCCCCGCACAGTAAAAGCAACGGTTAGCAAGCAACTCATTTACTTAAGAGGAGCGTCTCAGTTGTTTTTCATGCTGTCTCGATGTCGACCACCCGCCTCAGACTTGTGCGAAAGGGACAATTGCAACTTTCCGGCGAAATGCCGAGTTTTATTTCCAAAATTATGAGTTTAGGCGTCAATGAATTAATGAAATCATACGTTTTTGATCTCTATCTATTCGTAAGCGTATAAACGAGGTTCGTCCCCTTTGTTTTTTCCAAAATTGTTTTTAGTTTTTCAACAGTCATCTCTTAAATGTTGAGAATTTTTTTGGAGAAAAATGCTGACTTTTAGTCTCAAATATCTTTTTGTGTACTAAACATATCACAAAAATCAAAACGTACGGACCTAGTTTTTAGTGTTCCTGTTACTATACCAAAATTTCACAGGGACCCGTTGAAGTTTAGGGAATGGAATCCATTGACGCCGTTTGTATGGGAAAAAAACACTGAGACGATCCTCTTAACTTAGGAAACGAGTCTTTGGTACATTGAATGGAGATCGAACTCGACCGATAGGTGCTTACGTATTCGACCCGATAGGTGTTAGACGACCAACACTCTTTAAAATTATACTTCATTCTTAAAATATTTCTTTTGGTTGTGTATGTCCATCATCACGTTTTCATTTATGACTTTTTTCCCAAAATGGTGTTATTGCAAAGTTATATATTATCAATTAATCAGCAATTAGCATAAGGTGGAAAAATATTTTTCACGTCTCGACCTATTTCGTTGGGGAAAGTTTTTCGGTGTAGTCGGATTTATATCTTCAATTTAAAATTTTAAATCAATCAATTGAGGAAAATCACTCACAATAGAGCGCGATGAGCCAAAATCAATTGTTTATATCATCTACTCAAATACATCAAAGTTGTTCGTCATGGCATTTTTTTTAGCTTCGACTTCTTCTTTTAGCGGCGCTTCAACATCAATACTGGGTACTCCTCCATCAACAGCCATTACATTGTGCCGATAACCTTTTCATCGGCTAGTAATCCCGACTTCAATGACACCAAACCCAGTCATGTTCTCAGAGATACTGTTACTGTTATTAACCGTGGCTCTGTTGGAGACGAATGGGTAATCTTCAATAAACAACAAACTGGTAAGCATATAGTTAATTGTGAATTTGTGGTGTCAAGTACCCTCTTAAAAAAGAGTAACAAAGTTATAAATAATAATCATTTTTGTGTAGGTTTCTACAGAGTCAACTATGATGACTACACGTGGGATCTTATTACTTTGGCTCTAAAAAGTTCAGCGAGAACAACAATTCATGAGTACAACAGAGCTCAGGTACAGTATGGCAATGTATTATTAATACATTGCTTTCATTTTAATCCACAACAGAAAACATCGTCGACCTCATCTTTGACCTTTATGGTCAAGATTGAGGTCAAGAGTTAACCCATCTTAGAATATAAAAAAACAACGACATTTTGCTAAGACTTTTGCACAACAAATAAATTTCTTCTTTTAGATTGTAAATGATGTATTCCAATTTGCTCGATCTGGACTAATGTCTTACCGCCGGGCATTCAACATTTTATCATTCCTTGAAAATGAAACTTCGTATGCTCCTTGGGTAGCAGCTGTCACTGGATTTAACTGGATTAGGAACAGACTTCAGGGGACAACACAACTGGCACAGCTGGAGGTAACCTTTTAAAAAACATTTATTATGAAGACATCAAATTAAAACGCAATCATTTTAAGAGGAGATTATTAAGTGATTTTTAATTTCGTTAACCAGAATATGATAAGCGGATGGGCTACAACAGTAATGAATGAAATTGGCTATTCAGAGCCAGCAAATGAGGACTTCATGAGGTCTTACCTTCGCTATCAGCTAGCTCCATTTATGTGT
Source organism: Aproaerema taeniolella (assembly GCA_949987775.1). Classification (NCBI taxonomy): domain Eukaryota; kingdom Metazoa; phylum Arthropoda; class Insecta; order Lepidoptera; family Gelechiidae; genus Aproaerema; species Aproaerema taeniolella. Next base: position 11,697,007 of record OX465253.1, read on the forward strand.
AACTTGAATGTCGCTGCCTGCCGAACTGCTGCCTTAAATCAATTCCGAGCTTTAGTGGACACCGGTGTTGAGTAAGTTTTTTTCCCATTTGTTTCTTGTTTCTCTTACTCATAATTTGAATTACTTAAAATCAAATTTAAATTAATTGTACTTAATCAATTAATTATATAATTTGTGGTCTGGAATTTTGTGAACGAAAAAGTAAAAAGTGTGCATTAAAAATGTGTTCTCAATGAAAATTGCTAAATAGTATAGCGGATACACCAAATTGCAGTCCTTTCAATAAAAAAGTTAGGGATTATACGATCAATGGTATGTACAACAATGTTGTGAATTTTTTTTAGGGTACCGGCAGATAGTCGCAACTGGGTTTACTGTAATGGTCTACGCCAAGGAAGTGAAGCTGATTTCAATTTCATGTGGAACAGGTTCCTGCAACACAATGTGTACAATGAAAAGATTTTGCTTCTACAGGTTCTAGGATGCACACCCCATGTTACATCTCTAAACACGTAAGTTTTTGTCCTATTGATATCAGAAAGTAGTTTTCATACATCAGAATAATCTAAAAGTTTTGGTGACGGTGTATGTTTTCTAACTAATTTTGAACCTTCCAAAATCTCCCGATAATACAATTTCACTTAAGTGATTAACAATTATTTTCAATAGCTCACGTATCAGCAATTATTTAATTAATTATTTTAATCGTTGATACTACCTAATCGTAATTTTAAATCCCTCTAAGCCTACTTGAAAGGGAGATTGAGTTCAAAATTAAGTATTCGCAAAATTTTATATTCAAAAGCAGTTTGTTTCAAATACAATGGATCATTCATAGCATCGGATGACAGTCCTGTACATCTTAAAAATGTGACAGTTCATCTCTCTGACTGATAATGTATAGCGTCGGATGACAATCTTGTTCATTTTTTAATCTCTCTGACTGATAATTGTGACAGTACTGTACAATTGTACATCGTTCTGTTGCGCCTCGAAATATCGGTCGTAGACTTACTTATACCTAATACATGTAAAATTATTTTTAGGTTCCTGAATAATATTGTTGAAGAAAATTACGTCATTCGTCCTCAAGACTATACCACAGCTTGGAACACTGCTGTTAGTGGTAATGAAGCTAATACACAAATCGTGTTTAGCTTCATCCAGAACAATCTAGCAACCGTCATAAATGCGTAAGTATTCATGAATTACTTGCAACATTTTTTATTTATTTAATCTATTTCGATATGCTTATTATTATTTGATATCATACTCACGGCTATTCATAGTAGGCATAACATTTAAGAAACCAACTAATTAAAGCTACTATTGACTATTATTTCATTGTTTACATAAACATATGAAGCATGTTCTTCTGTTCATTGTTGTCAGAGTTTTGTCTTCAACTTTTTTTTTCTTTTTTGCAGTTTCGGTAGTGCTGCAACACCTTTGTCATACGTCTCGTCTAGATTAAGAACTGAAGCTGACATTGTTGCGGTATGTTTATTTTTTTTGTACACCACTCTATTTATGCTTTTTTAACTGACTTCAAGAAAGAGGAGGTTATACCTTTTTTAGGGTTCCATACCCAAAGGGTAAAATGGGACCCTGTTACTAAGACTCCGCTGTCCATCCGTACGTCTGCCTGTCTGTCTGTCTGTCACCAGGCTATATCTCATGAACGTTGATAGTTAGACAGTTGAAATTTTCACAGATCTAGACACGCGGTGTGTCAAAGCCAAGTTCAAGAAACTGGCGAGCAACATCGTGTGTAATTTTACACGAACCATTTGGAGCCACTTTTGACCCCCTCATAATTCAAAAACTATTTTACATAAACATGTCAAATTTGGCTCATATATTGGGATCTACGAGATACATAATTGTGCTCCAAAAGACATTGGGAGCTTTACTATAGGAAAACTCCCCAAAGCGGACAAAGATGAAACGTACTTTATTTCAAAGCTTTAGACTTTATTTCAAAGTAGGTATGTTTATTTAAGGCGCTATACTGTGACATATGGGAATTCTGTGATATGATGAGTCTAAGTTAGAAATATTTTTGTCTAAAATTATGATTTTTACATTTTATATTATTATGCATCGCAGAATAACTAATATATTATATTATTAATATATTATATTTTTTACATATTTTATACACTGAATGTTATTTTAATATTTGTTTTTAAAATATAAAAATACAGTACTGAACTTATATTAATAATACATTAGTTTATAATATACTATAATAATATAATTCGTATATAAAAACTAGCCAAGTCAGACCTTAGGTTTCAATATATTATTCTAAGTTATAAGAAATTATATTTAAAGTTGTTATAAAATATTTTACGTTTTTATAAATACATTTGTGGACTGGCCATTGAATTTGGCACCCATTTAGATCTCACTTCTTTTATCGTTGAAGTTAACAACCAAGGCACATAGTACATCATAATATTGTATGTATGTATGTATGTAAACTCTTTATTGCAAACTCTTACAGTCTAATATTGAATTTGGCTCTTATTTCACATTTATGTTTTTGATGGAATAGTGTATTTCTGTTGCCGTTTTAACAACAAATACTAAAAAACAGAATAAAATTAATATTTTATGGGGCTCCCCTACAACAAACGTGATTTTTTTGCCGTTTTTATGGGTAGTAGTACGGAACCCTTCGTGCGCGAGTCTGACTCGCACATGGCCGATTTTTATTATGTATGTTCAAAGATTTCTTCGCATTTATGGACCAATTTTCAAAATTATTTTTTTGTTTAAAATACGTGGTCCCGTTGTCATCAAGTCAGGATCTGTGATTATAGTATCCCAGGGAAATCGATTAGAAAAAGAAATAAACTTTATAGAAAAAAAAACCTATGTCATTTAATGTGCTAACGTAGCTACTGATCTGTTTGAAGTCGGTGCCAAGCCAAATAAGTTCAATAGGCTATACATAAATCCGCCTTCGCACTGACTTCAAACTGATCAATAGCACATTGAATAACATTGTTTCTAGGTTTTAAAAGTCGGATTAATTGTAATCTGATTGATAAACAAACGTTGAAGTCTAATAACTGTATATTTTAATTGTAGTTCCAAACCTGGGCCGATCTGAGCCAAACTGCTCTTGGAAACAGCTATCAAGCAGTATACAACGGCGCTGAAACTTCTCGTGAAAGCATTCGTTGGGCCGGGGCGGTCGCTACTGATATCAATGATTACATTGTAAACGGAAACGATGACTTAACTACCACCACATCAACCGCGCCGCCTACTGCTGCAACTTCAACTACAGCAAGACCACAGCTTGTGGAACCAGAGACCCCTGATATACCAGACTCTGCTTCCATGTCTTTCATCTCCCTTTTCCTCATTTCAATGGCTGTATTAGCAAACCGAATGCTTTAAGATTTAAGAACATTTTAGATATATATTTTTGTGAATTTGACAATATTGAGATTGATGATAAGATTTCATGAAATGTAAACGAGATCAATATTTTTGTAAGTTATTAAATAAATGTTTTGTTAGTGACATGGATGTTTTTTTTTTATGTGTGGTGATAAGTACTATGTAGGTAATTTTAAAGTTGTTGAAATATACCTATATTGAATAAGACTAATTTCATTGAATTCCTTGACTGCTCAAAAAACATCAGGACCTGATGTTTTTTGATTTGTCCAGTGTTTTTGAAAAAACAACACCTGGTTTTGTTTTTTCAAAAACACTGGACAAATTTGCTTGAAAAACGTATTTATTGTCTTTTGACACAACAAAAACAAATTATGCTCACAAGTTGAGGCGAACCTGAACTATCTCTAGCATATGTATGATGAAGAGTGCGATGTAATTTATTTATGTCCTCAAATACACAGTACATCGCCTCGTTTCAAGATTGTTATTATCAAAATTCTAGCTATATTCTGATCTTGTCATCACAGACTCATAGGGCCTTTTTATAATTCAAACGGCACGGCACAGCTAAAATTGTATTACCATTACCATTATTTTATTAATGTTAAAATCACTTCTAACCTCAAACATCTATAATTTCAAGTATGAACTCAGATCTTTATTCAAATCTATCAAATCTCTTGTACTGTAGGCCTAAAGCACTAAAAATCTTTAAGTTTCTTTAAAGCAAGAAACTTGTAAGTTTTTATTTTAAGATACGAAAAACTGAATCATACACATTGTAAAATATAAAAATTATCTTAATATGAAGTAGTTCCTGAGTAATGCACATCAAGGCAAGGTGGCATTTCCCGAATTTCTTGTTGAAGAAGTAAATTAATTATCTGGAACTAAAAGTTACCAGCCTTCGTGGCATCCACTACTCTATGAAACGCATTGAGAGATCGTGAACAAATTATTATGCATCTGGTGCCCATGGCCGCATCGTTTCTACGTCATCTATGTAAATTGATATCTCTACAGTACAGCTATGAGCACAATATATAATGAACCCATTTTTAACAAATATATTTGCTAAGCTTTATGACATCACTAAACAATTTTCCAATTAACATAATAAAATAAAATTAATCTCTACGAGGATGTATTTTGCCTTTGAAATTATACCTATTGATCTAATAATTGTTTCAAACGGATAAGATAATAAGATTATGGAATATTTAGATATCGATAAGTTAAAAAGGCTTAAAGACTTTTCCACTTACTTTAGTTTGGTACGATCAGCGACGATATGGTAAGTAGTGTTTATTTAAAAACATGTATATTTATTTTTGCAATGCTATACATATCCGAACCTTAATCTGAAACTTCTGATTTATTGTAGGCTGGTCGTTGGCTGTTCCTTATTGTGGGGGTGGCACTTTGCCAGAGTATTTTGACACTCAGCCCTATCCCGGTTCCTGAAGAAGAATGGGAAGACTTTGCGCGAATGATGCGGGATCCCGCATACCGTCTCCCTACAACAACATACCCCGTAAATTATGAAGTTTCATTAACTCCTTACTTTGATCAAGTACCAGCGAATACAAATGTGGACCCATTCACATTCGACGGATCAGTTGTCATATATTTACAGGCTTCAGAAGCAAACGTCAATGAGGTCGTAATGCACTGTAATGACTTGACAATACAAAGCCTTACTATAGAATACGAGAATAATGGTCAATTTGTAGATGTAACTGCTTCTGGCCAACAATTTGCCTGTGAAGTCCCCTATTCTTTCTTAAGAATACAAACGACAGAATCACTTGTGCAAGGCCGTCAATACATTGTTAGATCCACTTTCAGAGGTAATTTACAAACCAACATGCGAGGTTTTTACAGAAGTTGGTATAATGATGCTTCTGGCTTAAGGTAAGTAGGTACCAACGGTTTGAATTTTATTATAATTGTATTATATTATATTCACATTATATTATATTACATTAATTTGTAATTATTATTTATGCTGAGACAGCGACGTAGTAATAAATAACAATGAGACAGATACTTATCAATTAGGTAGTTTTTATTTACATAATTTACAAAGCAAAGTTTTTTTCCTATTTTCGGGGGGGAATGAGTCCCATAATAAGAGGTTGCTATTACTTTATTTGTACAAATAATTTTTAGATTATTTATAGTAACTTAAACGTAATACATACCAGAGTCACCCGGCGGACTGGCGGCCGGGATAGTTTTGCACGGTTATCTCAAAATTCAAAATTGTAAACCAATTCCACTTTTAAATATGTGCATATCTGTGCTGTGAAAACTAGTCAAGACAAATTTTGAATATTAATTTATCTACGAGAACTTACTTTGAGTAAATTATTCGACTGTTCAAATGTAAGAAGTTATATTTTGAAATAGCAATCATTGGGCCTTTTTATAATTCAAACGGCACGGTACGGCAATTCTTAATTTGAATGATCATTGCCCTCTATGTTCTCAGCTTGTATTATTACTATTACATAGGAGGCAACGGTAATACGTACAATTTTGCCGTGCCTTTTTCGAATTATAAAAAGGCCCATTGTTGTAACAAAAAAAAGAAACAAACAAAACTATTGAACTTGACACCCATAGATTTCAATTTTTTGTCAGCGAATTCTCAAAAGAGTTGCAAGCATATCTTTGATATTGAACTTTGCTCACATTTTCACAGTTATATTCTTGATGGGATAATAATACTAACTAAATTATCTTAAAACAGGTGGATGGGCACTACTCAATTCCAACCTGGTCATGCCCGCCAAGCATTTCCTTGTTATGATGAACCAGGATTTAAGGCGACCTTTGATATCACGATTATAAGGGAATCTGATTTTAGCCCAACAATATCCAACATGCCTATTAGAAGCAGCACCACGTGAGTTTTTAAAAATTAATCCTTTTGTTTTTTTGGCTAACAGAATATTGGAAAACTTTAATTGAACTTTATTTTCTCAGATTAGAAAACGGAAGAGTTGCTGAGACTTTCCATACAACTCCTAGGACTTCAACGTATTTACTAGCCTTCATAGTTTCCCACTATGAAGTTGTTGCTACCAATAATGACCTTGTAAGGCCTTTTGATATTTATGCTAGAAATAATGTCGGAAGCACAGGACAATTTGCTCTTGAAGTTGGAGAGAAACTATTGGCAGCAATGGAAGAATACACAGATTTCCCATATTATAGTATGACCGATAATATGAACATGAAACAAGCAGCTATACCAGACTTTTCGGCTGGGGCCATGGAAAACTGGGGCCTTTTGACGTACAGGTAAAATTAAAACATAATAAGTACAAACGTATTTAAATGATGTAAGTCCTAAGTAAATTAATAAAGCTTAAAAATTACAGGGAAGCGCTAATTCTATACGACGAAATTAATTCAAACAATTTCTACAAGAACCGCATTGCAAATATTGTATCTCATGAGATTGCTCACATGTGGTTTGGAAATCTCGTTACTTGTGCCTGGTGGGACGTTTTATGGTTGAATGAAGGCTTTGCTAGATTCTATCAACACTATTTAACTGCTAAGGTAAAATAATATTAAATACTGGGACTGAATATTTATAGTTATTTACACAACAAGAGAGGAAAGTTAGATTTTGCTGCGAGCGACGGTGAATGTCGAGATACAAAATTATGTCAGTGTGTTGAGCCACGAGCGTAGCGTAGCGAGACAACAGTGTTTACACTGACACAATATTTCGTATCGAGACATTCACAGAGCGAGATGCAAAAAACTTCCTCTCGTGTTGATGTACAGAACTTTTCACCTCTCTAAGCGAGCAAAGGAAACAGGTAACTAGGTAGTTAAATGAGTACAAATCAGTAATTTAAATAATAAGTATCTTTTTCTTTTTTTTTAGGGTGCGTTCTGAAACTTGTTTCCGATAAAACTTTTACAAAAAGATGTTTTGATATTTAAAGATAATATTTTATTTATATTAATAATTATCCACTATTTAGGATTTTGACGTAATTCTAATAATATTCTTTGGAACAACTCCAGGAAAGTGAATTTCCAGACTATTTTTTCAAATATTCTGCACTGGTGGCAGAATAATGGAAATCCCAACCATAGTTTTAGAACGTTTCCAAACTAAAAACTTTTTGATAAAAACTTTTCAAACAATTTCAAACCGAAGCAAGGAGGTTTTGAATCTTTTTGGTTTTGAATTTGAATTGACAGCCGGATATCCGGTACTTTAACTCACTCTTTAAAACAGTGAGTAAAAGTGGACTTTACTCACTAATTTCGGTGAAAACGATGTTCCTTTGCAAGGTTAGAGACGTGAAAATAACTTTAAATTGTTGTCATGCAGTGGTCAACTGCTGGATATAGCCTACCCCAAAATGACAATTGAAATGTTTTGCCCCAATTGCTTCTTAGGTGATCATTGTATAACGTATAACTGAAACAAAAATGATTTCCTAATATTTTACTTCTATTAATTAAGTTCTATGCCTTTTCACGGTTGTTTGGCTACTCCACTGAAAAGAACTGACGGTAATTTATTTTCCGACAATGCGTAAAAGTTTCTAAGAAACTTTGAAGATTTATTTGTATTTTTTGCAGGTTGAACCCGAAATGGGGTTCGAGACTCGTTTCATTACTGAACAACTACATGTTTCCATGCTGGCAGATTCTCTTGACTCAGCCCACCCTCTTACTGACCCTAGCGTCAATGATCCTACATCTGTTAGTGCCCACTTTTCTACCATCACTTACGCTAAGGGCGCATCGATACTTAGAATGACGCAATATTTGCTCGGTGAAGATACTTTTGTTAAAGGATTGCGAAATTACTTAAAGGATCAGTAAGTTTTATAATTAATTGTTTGTAAAAGTATGTATGTTTTAAAAGCTTTGTTTTTCCTAAAACCTCATCCTCTTTTTCTCTCATATACTCCTGCCTTCCTATTCCTTGAATGCTTTAATGATCTTCCGAAAACATTGATTTTTAAAAACTCATCTACATGCGTAACTGTGCAAATGAAATATATTATTTTACTTGTAAATTGTCTTCAAAAAATTATTATACTTATAAAATTGACTAAATTTTTTTCTGTACTTAGTGCGTATGATGTTGCGTTACCAAGTGATCTGTTCTTTGCTCTGGACGCTGCTGCGATCGAAGATGGTGCACTTGCTGCTTATCCTGACATCACTGTCGAACAATACTTTAGAACATGGTCTGAACAAGCTGGACATCCTATGCTTACAGTGACTATCAACCAACAGACAGGTCAAATGATAGTAGTACAGGTAAGAAAAATATCTTCATGTTTAATGAATGATGATTTTTTAAAGTGGTTTTGATCATTGAATTTTATTTTAGAGTCGATTTAATAGAAATAATGGAGTGTCAAATATCGCCAGTCTTTATCATGTTCCTATTACTTGGACAAGAGGTGGTGCCCCTGATTTCGAGAACTTAAAGCCTCCAGCCGTTTTGAGTGCACAGACCACAGTACTTCAAAGAGGCACTTCTGGTTTGGAATGGGTAATCTTTAACAAACAAAATACAGGTGAGAATCATGGCCAAATGTAATTATTTCTCTAAATGGTATTGAAAATCATCAAACTATATGTTTGAATTTATTAACAACGATCTTTTATTGACAGGATTCTACAGAGTTAATTATGACATCACAAATTGGGTTCTTATCACTCGTGCTTTAAGAGGAAATGAAAGAACTGTTATTCATGAATTTAACCGCGCTCACGTACGTATTGTCACAGTTGATTTGAACAAGTCGTAGCGAAAGTAATTAGTTTTTCAAGTAATTGCAGTTTCAACGATTTACAAGTAGAAGCTTGTAACAAAAGCTTGATCGGGATAGTGTCTTACGACAAAGTAATGGAAAAAAATATTTTTTTTTCTTGTATATCTATCGTAAGTTTTGTTTTGATTTAATTTCAGATTGTTGATGATTTGTTTGTGTTTGCACGAGCAAGTGTGCTTCCGTATAATAGAGTCTTCAATATACTTTCTTTCTTGGAATTTGAAGATGCTTATGCACCATGGGATGCTGCTATTACTGGATTCAACTTTGTTATCAGAAGAGTGGCGCACGATGCTGACAACTTACAAAAAATGCGGGTAAGCTATTGAAAAATTCTACAAATTATTGTCTTTTAGGTAGTGAGCCTAATTATAATTCAATGTAAATTTATATTGCAGGAACTTATATTCCAATTAAGTACTGCTGTTGTCAATCGTTTAGGATACGCAGAACGAGAAGAAGACTCATTTATGGATCGCATGCAAAGAATGTATATAATGCAGTTCCTCTGCAACAATGGGCATGAAGGTTGCGTTTCAGCTGCAGTACAAAACTTCCAGAATTGGAGGAACGGAGTAAGGTGAGTATTTGTTTATGAAATATTAATAATAAAATCTATAAAAGATCTTATCCCTTCTATTTTCTAAAAAATACCTTACTTTCTTCACAGTGTTCCGTCCAACATGCGGCCATGGGTCTATTGTGAAGGTCTTCGTCAAGGCAATGCTGCTGATTTTGATTTCTTCTGGTCACGTTATTTAGAGAATAACATCGCCAATGATCAAGTGGTAATGTTATCGGCAGCCGGTTGTACCTCTGACCAAGCGAGCTTAGAAAGGTTTTTAGACGCGATTGTAGCGGGTCAATTTATTGTCAGACCACAAGATTACAATGCTGCTTTGAGTTCTGCTGTCACTGGTAATGAAGAAAACGCCCTTAGAGTTTTTGAATGGTTGAAGCGAAATATTGATCAGACAACGGCCGCGTAAGTATAACGACGATGTACATTTTTTTTGGATATGAAAAGTCGTTAATAATAGTCATTGCACTTCAATTAAAAAAAATATTTCCGAAAACAAGTATGTTCCATTTAGTGTTAGTATGTCTTTATTTAAAGTATTATAATAATATAATATAGTTTATGCGCAACTACTTTCAAGTCCAGATTAAAATAATAAATAAATTAAAAATAAATGCAATGTCAGCTACAATAAAATTAAATTCCAAAATAAAAATGTATGATATTTTTAGATTGGGCAGCATATCAACGCCTCTAAACAACATTGCAGCTCGCCTTTTGACTGAAACTGACATTACTGATGTAAGTATAGCTTGATCAGTTTAGTAGAGTAATGTCACGAATAACGTCAGATTTCCCATCTAAAACCCGATCTTCAAACATTTGGTTTCCATTTTAGATTAAGTATTTAATGTTGATAGAACATGCCTACCTCATTTTCTTATAATATATACAGATCTCAATTTACTCTTTGATTCTTTCAGTTTGAAACATGGGTGACACAAAACCGTGCCGTTATTGGCGAGGGTGCATACAATACTGGTATCAGTGGTGCTGCAAATGCTCGAAGTAATCTTCAGTGGTCTGAGAATAGAATCGGTGAAATGGCTTTCTATTTCGAAACTGGATATGTCGAGGACACAATCGAAATTGATGGTGGTGAAGATGGAAGTCAAGTAACTGATCCAAGTCCCACTGAAGCACCAGTCGTTGAAACAACTCCCGAACCTGATTCCGCTAATATAGCTGCATTGAGTCTTATTACTCTTACCGTGACCATTCTTATTAATGTTTTGGCTTAGAGTAATTAATTTATGATCTACAATATGACGCTCACTGTTAGATTTTTTGTATTTACCTATGTGTTTGTAAATAAAGCAATATTTGTATAAACTTTTTTTGTCATTTAAATGCTTAAAACGAATGCACTGACGTACTCAGGGAAATAAACGATAAAATTACAGACAAAGTTGCCTCATACATCAAAACTTACATTTACTGTGCAAGTGGAAAAAGTTAGGGTGCTGTTAGACAGTTGAAAAATAATAAGAACGACATAATACGGGTAATATTAAGAAATTGAATAAATTCTATACTTTTTCGATCTTCAAACTAGTCAACGTGTTAAAGAAGAAAATGAAAAGTTCTTAGGAATGTTTTTAATGGGGCATAGTTTTTTTTTGTTAAAGTTGATTGTAAATAAAACGTCAGCCCTTTTTGAGTGACGTTATTAAATTAGCATATTTTTACATTCCTAACCAATCTAGCAGTTCTAAAGATATTTTCTATATTACTTATTATCAAAAAGTCTAGAGAGTCTCAAATGCTGAAGATAATATTCACGGATACATACATAGTATGCCTACAAAACACGAAAGTGTGGAAACTTTACCAAATAAAATTAGTCATTATCGTAATCTCAGTTTATTAAAGCAATAGTATGCTTTAATAAACTGAGATTACGACAAAAACATGCAAAACATATTTTCCTAAGTTAAGAGTTTGAAAGACGTTCTAATAATTTGTGACGGTTTTTAAAATAACCAAAATAGATTTCACACTTGTAAGATATCTTAAGAAAATTTCTACCAGTTAAAAGATATATGAAAACTATTGTACTTTCTCTTATTTTCAAATTGTCCAAATATGGGGGTGACTTCAAATAAATAAGCGAAGTTTTAAAAGATGATTCTCTCCATGAAACTGAACTTTCCCCAAGGAACACATATGAAAAAGTAAATTTTACTTCCCTTACAAAACCAAATCAGTTGATCGCATAAGTTGTATGGAGAGGCGAAATTTTTTTCTTTATATTTTGACTTATTTCCCTATGAAAACTGTTCAGTTTCATGGGAAGAATCACCCCATAAAGTTTCGCTAGCTAATTTAAAGTCACCCAATATAAGATTTAGTATTTTTTTTTTAATTCAGTAAAGAAACCTACGACATAGAACCGCTGTCGGTGTTTTATTTATTATTTTCAACAAAATAACATTTCGGTATTTTTTTTTATTTAATTGGTTTTAGGTAATCATATCAAGAGATTGTGTTTGGGTATTTTTGCAAAGCTGGATATGGCACAACGAAAAAAAAAATTTCTTGCAAAAGAAAATTGAGAGAATGACGCATAACTCTATTCCCTTCTGATCATGACTAATAACAGTAATTACAAAGAAAATTTTATGAAACAGGTAAATCCCTTATCATTAATTTTTGGGTAAGTACCTATTGATATTTTGTCGACGGGCGATGAATATTAACAGGTAAGATAGTCTCAAAGATAAAATTAGCAGTACCGACGACGATAATTGTAGGATTTTACATTTAAGAATTTAATCTAATTATTGGTCTTATTGATAAGAAAGGCAATAAGTGATAAATACTTATTTTGAAATACGAGGCTATCAACATTTTAGTAGGCTGTTCGTTGTCGTCGTTGCTACAATGGGTATGTTATTTTTTTTTATGTAAACTGTTGTTGTTAAGTTGAATAAGTTATGTCGGCAAAGATAAATTGTAAGGATTTCACAAAATTGCAGGATATTAAAAATAGTGCTGCACTGGACCACAATTCCACTGCAGCACAAGCTGAGCTGGTTTACTTTGTCACCGTTTTTTTTTGCTGCCCGCCTTTTACTTTTTATAATCAACTTTTCCTATTGAAATAACCAATCGGACTTTATTAATAAATAACATTCATATCCATTTTAATATTAACTATACCTGCCCAGACAGTATCAAGCTTGCCATATCATACATTGATTCAAACTTATACCGTGTGGTGATTGGTTGGGAATAACACCACCCCATTTCTTTCCGTGGGTGTAAAGGACCGTCTAGTTCGCGACCACTCTCCTACCGAAGTCCGACGCCAAACAGCTTGCTGTGATCCGTCGGTGCGTGGGAGTACCAGTGCCTTTATATGCATTTTCTAGGTTAACTCGCTCCATCGTCGACCTCATCTTTGACCTTTATGGTCAAGATTGAGGTCAAGAGTTAACCCATCTTATAAAAAAAAGAAAACTGTTTTTTTCAAGGAAAAAAACATGTTTTTTCCTCTTTCTTACAAAAGTATCTTTCATTGAATTCTAAATCAACTTTTAAATTAATTTTGATATTAAATTAAAAGAACATATAATATTTAAGTTTCATTTTAATTTTTTTAAAGATTTCTTTGAAAAAAAATCGCACATAAAATAAATTATTCCAAGAATTAAAAACAATTTCATTTAAAATCATATCAGCAGTAAAGTAATATAACAAGGGGTACAGATATCGAAAAATTATAATTTGATCAGGTCCACTATAATATTACTAACATTAAGATTAGATGAACCAATTTATCTACAGATAATTTAGTTTTACGTTGTATGCTTATTAGTTAATCTAGAGTCACGTATATTTTTAAATTAAATAGCAAACTAAACCCAAGGAATCCATACAGATTTTCACAAAAAAAAAATTGCAACGGGGGAAGTAGTGGGTTGACTCACATCTCTAATATCGCTGTCTAACTTATTAAATGCCTAGTAAAAACAAATAACTGTGTTTCAAACATCGCCAACTTTCTTAATGCGCTTAGATTTGTATGATTAGCACAAATTATCAATGTTCTTTTAAAACTTGGCTACTTCAATTTTTTCACGCAGCTTTTTTCAATATTTGTAACGCAAATATTATTTTTTTCAGGTTTGACGACACTCTTACTTATTGCCTTGATTGGGGCTATAAGTGCCGATGACTTAAATCTCCTCAACCCTTTTGTTGAACTGAGATCAAACATCGAGCTACTCTCCGATGGAACCAACCTGGATGAACCCGCCTACAGGCTGCTTGACATTGTTCAGCCTACCGATCTCTTTGTAGATCTTGATGTCTATCTAGACGAATCAAGATTTAACGGATTAGTTACAATTGATGTTGATGTAAGTTTAAATCTCTTTTAAAGACATAAATTTGCTCCGTCAATTTGGTCATACTTTGGTGACGTATGTACGGAAACTAGCTGACCTAACGGACGTTGTCCTGTCTAAATGTTCTAATGCTCCGCTAAACTTTCTTAATTTTTATAACCTTCTCCTAACATTAATAAACATAACAATATTGAAATTGTTCCACCTGTTAACGCATGATGCGGTGACCAAAGGAAATAGATATTTGTTTTTATATAAATAGATAGATGACAAATTAATTTTGATTAAAAAAGTTGAAATTAGAGCTATTGCTCTTTTATACACTACTCCAAAGTAGTTTTAGAAATCTTTAGAAGAACACAAAAGGGATTTCAGCACCTACGTGTGTTTTATAACAACAGCAGCAGCAAGACTCTTGACTCTAATTAGCGCTAAGTATGGCAATTAATACTATCACGTAATCGGTATATAGGTCGTACCTACTGCTCAGATTTGTATCATACTTGCGACGATAAGATAAAATAATTAAAAAGACTTGTAATACATAATTAAATTATGCAACGTAACAAGAAAATTTTTGTTGTACTCATTTTTATCTTTGTCACGGTAATATCATTAACTGTCGACAGCAACTCTACATTTAAGGGAGAAATCAGAAGGTATTCATAGTTATGTAGGTAACATTATCTTTTATATTGCAGATTTTGCAAGCTGATCTCACTCAAATTGTATTACACCAAAATGTGGTTTCTATCAATGCCGTTAGCATTCAAAATAGTGGAGGACAAAATGTGGCACTTCAAGTGTTCAATCCTTTTGAAATAGATTCTTATTATGAGCTTCTGAAGATAAATTTGGCGGAAGCTATACCAGCAGGTACTTATACAATCACCGTCACATATTCGGGAAGAATAAATGAAAATCCTGTTGATAGAGGCTTGTACAAAGGATACTATTATTATAACAATGAAAAACGGTAAGGGCGCGTTACTTAATAAATATTAGTGTAATAGTGGTGCATTGAATTTTGTATGATTAAAAGTAAATATAATTACTTGAAATTGTACAGTTAAACTCATTCTACTTACATACAAGTATCATGTTAATACGAAACTATTGTTTCAGCTATTACGCTACAACACAATTTCAACCTTACCATGCGAGGAAAGCATTCCCTTGCTTCGATGAACCTGGATTTAAATCAAGATTTACCATTTCTATAACTCGTGATGCTAACCTCAGGCCTTCGTATTCTAATATGGCTATTAACGAGACACAAGTGTAAGTTTCATTTCGTCTAAATCTTTTTTATTGTTTGATTTAGTAAATAAGCTTTATTTAATTGGAATTACATTTTTTTTCCAGTCTTGAAAATGGTCGTGTCCGTGAAACTTTCTTGCCAACCCCTATCATATCAGCGTACTTGATTGCCTTCCATATTAGTGACTTTGTTGAAACTGATACTACTAGCACTGCCGCTAAGCCTTTCGGAATCATCTCTAGAGAAGGTGTGAATGATCAGCATGCATATGCTGCGGATATCGGCTTATCAATAACTAACAACCTTGATGCGTATCTCGGAATCAATTACTATGAGATGGGCCAGGGTCAGCCTATGAAAAATGATCATATTGCCTTGCCTGATTTTCCATCAGGTGCTATGGAGAATTGGGGGATGGTGAATTACAGGTAACAAAATTACTGTACATAAATATTACACATCGAAAGAAGGGCTTTTTAATTTTATTGAATAAAGAGAACAGGCATTGATTTTTTTTCTTTTTATTACAGAGAAGCTTACCTCTTGTATGACGAAGATAATACTAACATGGTTAATCAAATCTTTATTGCAACCATTATGGCCCACGAACTTGCCCATAAATGGTTCGGTAATTTGGTCACCTGTTTTTGGTGGAGCAATTTGTGGCTCAACGAATCTTTTGCTAGCTTCTTTGAATATTTCGCTGCTCACTGGGTAAGTTATTTAACTGACTATATAATATCTCACTTCAGAGAATAATGTAACACCGATTAAGATATTAATAAAACAGTCAATGATAGTAGGTATTAACAATCATCCAAATACTTAAAAAGCGACATAATTAGAATATCTTAATCATTTTAGTAAGAGAAAATGGGGACGTCTGATAGTGGGAATCTGAGAAAAGGGACAGTAACTTACTAGAATACTAATACTCTAAATTGTATTGTAACTCTAAATTGTATTGGTTATGTTTTTTAATGATGATTATTCTAATTTTTTTTCTTCTTTTTAACCAGGCTGATCGTACACTTGAGTTGGATGACCAATTTGTGGTGGATTACGTGCATAGTGCACTTAATTGGGACGCTGGTGCTTCAGCTACTCCTATGAACTGGTCAACCGTCGCCGACAATCCGTCTATTACTTCTCACTTCAGTACGACCAGCTACGCAAAAGGAGCTTCCGTGTTGAGAATGTTAGAGCACTTTGTTGGAGCCGACACATTCCAAAATGCCCTCCAAATATATTTGAGAGAAAAGTAAGTTTGTGCCTCTTATTTTATTTTCAAAATCATAACATTTATTGCTTTTTTTTGCGTCAGACAAACCTGTCCTCAGGTTATGGCCACAATCGGCACATTCCATAGGACCATGAACAGTAGTTGTTTAAAAAATGGTTGTCTTGCGGCTGACATGATCAAATTTGTATTTACTGTCCAATTGTCCAGCATGTTCCTTATAAATCATTTGATCGCTTTTGTTTAACTTATTGAAATTTATTGGTTATAGTGTTCTTAATAATGTTTTATACCAAAAAATTTCAGTGCTTATGAGTTAGGAACTCCAGAAAAAATGTATGCCGCATTCAGAACTGCAGTAGCCGCTGACGCTACTTTTGCTACTTCCTATCCTGGAATTGATATTGGGACCCTATTTGACAGCTGGGTACAAAATCCTGGTTCCCCCGTTATAAATGTAGAAAATAACGTGGACACTGGAATAATTACAATCACTCAGGTGACTTTACTAATCTTGTTAAAAAGTTTAATAAAAAAAATATTTCAGGTAAATTTATACTGTATTTCATTTTTTATAGCGGCGTTTCTTACTCAGTGGCGCCACACCTCCTGACACTCTTTGGCAAGTGCCCATTTCGTGGACACACAGTGGAAACTTAAATTTCAATACAAAACCACAGTTTGTTTTAGCCCAAAGATCTACAACGATTGAAAAAGAAGCCGGTCATCATTACGTACTTTTGAACAACGCACAATCTGGTGAGATCGAAGCTCTTTATTGATATCAGTTTATTCCGAATTATGACGTAGACACATATTATAATCTTATAACATATCTATGTCACTATTGTGTTCAGGTTTATACCGAGTTAACTACGATGATCACAATTGGGAAATGATCGCCGCTGCTCTACGAGAAGATAGAGAAAGCATTCATAAACTAAATAGGGCACAGGTAACATAGTTTATGATATCGAGTATTTTGTTAATTTTTTTCAAACATCCTTAGATTTGAAAAATTATTTAATTTCTATCTACGTCATACAGATTGACATTAACCTATTAAACTTTCAACAGATAGTGAATGACGTTCTTCATTTTATCCGTTCCGGGGCTATTTCTGTTGAACGTGGTTTTGACGTGCTATCTTTCCTTGAACACGAGACTGACTATTATGTTTGGGCTGGTGCTCTTGGCCAGATTGATATAATTCGAAGACGTTTGGAACATATCCCTCGTGCTCACGAAGAATTTACCGTAAGTAGTTTTAATTAAGTTGTCAAACTTTAAAATGTGATGGAACCCCAATAATGCAGATATTTTCAAAATTATAATTTTATCTAAGCAATTAAAAAAAAACACGAATTATAGTAACTTTAAAATTTTTAAAAATTGTATCAACCCTGATATTAACCGCTTATAACTCTTAAACGGCTGAACCAATTTTGATCAAATATAGCTAAGAACCACCTCAATTACGTCAACTTTCAAACGCATCAAAATCGGAGCTACGAATCGACAGATAGACATACAGATACACACGTGAAACTTATAACTCCCGTATTTTTTGTCGAGGGTTAAAAATGTATTTTAACTTTCAGGAATATCTACTAGAATTGATGGACACAGTCATCAATCATTTGGGATATAGTGAAGGTTCTGAAGACACCACTTCGACTATTCTCAACCGAATGCAGATCATGAACTATGCTTGTAACACTCTCCGTCATGAAGGCTGCATTAATTACAGTTTGGAAAGATGGAGGCAGTACAGAACGAATGATGCTGTATTGTAAGTACCGACAATTACATATAATCGTTTTGTAGCCTTATTACAATATAATAAGGATCGTCAAATGTTCTATTTTACTAATTTTTCCCCAAAATTCACCCGTTTTATACTTCAAATAAAAATATACTTAAAATATAAATAAGGTATTTTTGATAATATGATTTTTTGAATTTTCAGTAGTTTTTATTTTTAACTATCATATCGAGATCATATTAAAATATATATTTTTTAAATTAATAATAGGTTTTCTCTTGACCACGATCTAGCACAAGGGCGAAGATGCGGTCGAGGATGAAGCAAGCTATTTATTTTGTCTATCAATTTATTTGAGAGAGGCTGGATCTTTAGGGTCAGTCGAACTACAGATTTTTATATTAACTTTCAGAGTTGGAAAAAACGAACGTCGCTATGTATACTGTGTTGGTCTCCGTGAGGGTGACTCTACCGACTACGACTTCCTATACCAAAAGTACAACACTTCAGAAAATACTGCCGATATGGTGGTAATTTTACGGGCTCTAGGTTGCACGAAGGATCAAGTTTCTCTAAACCAGTAAGTTGCACTCAAAGTTTTAGTAGTCATGCACAATACAAATAAATATTATTGAATATAGCATCACCCCTATTTCGCTTATACCTATGTCTGTCTGTTTTCGTTGTGTTCTTGTCTGTGCCCACTGTTTCCTTAAAAATGCATTATTTATTTATTTTTACTTTTCTAAAAAATAATAATTTATATTTTACAGTTATCTGGAGCAGTCTCTGTACAATGATAGAATTCGTGTTCACGACAAATCCGCAGTGGTCAGTTTTGCCTTGCAGGGCAACTATGAAAACCTTGAGACGACTTTGGACTTCCTGTACAACAGATATAGCGAAATTGAATATTGGTAAACTTTTGTTTGGTTATTTATTATTTACTTGCTTTCCGCCCGGGACTTCATTCCCGTAGGAATTCAGGAAAATTATGTAACTTATGCATTAATCCAGGGTGTCAGCCACCTTCACACCAAATTCTATCAAAATTGGTCCAGCTGTTTGAGCGTGATGGAGTAACAAACATCCATACATCCACTCATACATCCATACATACAAACTTTCGCGTTTATAATATTAGAAAGAATCATAATTAAAAAAAAATTACACACAAATTCTTTTTACTTTATCACTAGCTGTTTTTTATTAACTATATGTAATAATTTTTTGTCTAATATATAATTTTTCAACAGGTATGGTGGTGCTGCCCGACTTAACATCGCTATAAATGCTTTCACTACGTTTTTGACAGATTTTGAACATATTACTGAGGTAAGAATTTGAGTTCATAGGATTTCAACTAAAGTATTATTTTTTTTAAATAATTTATATTAGTTCTTTCTCAAGTAGACGACTGATACATCCCAAAATCGAATGTCATTACATCGGTGTCTTGCACTATAAAGGAAAGCTGTGGTTGTCTGCGTTGGTTAGTCTTCGAAAGATAGAAACATCTAATATCGATGTCAGTAAGTCAAACATTGAAAATGAACCTGAAATATCGGACATTCTCTATGCATTCTCCCTCTAGATAGCGCTAATACAGATGACATGACAAGCAGTGACAAGTATTGTTCATAAGACGGTCGTAGACATTTTCGCCCGAGATTTCGTTACCATGAGTATGCGGGAAAATTATGTAGCCTATACATTTTTTTAAGTGAAAACTTCTTTAGCGGCGTTGTGCACTTTGAAATGTGGGTAAGAAATGTTAAACTCGCGTCAGGACACGTGACCTGATCGAAAATTCGTAAGACGCAGGTATTATTATTAATAGAATTAATAATAAAATAAGTTGCAGTAATCCGCCTATATCTTTGAGTTTATTTTTACTTATTAATAGGATTGATTAATAATAAAATAAGATGCAGTAATCCGCCTATATCTTTGAGTTTATTTTTACATATAAGTAAAAGGTGACAAGTGTGTAAAACAAAAGATTAGATGGACAAATGTGCCAGTTGTATAAATTATCAAAAAGTATGCAAGTCGAACAGCAGGGAGAGTGAAAACTTCTTTAGCGGCTTTATTTTTGGGATGGGTAAAAAATGTTAAACTCGCGTCAGGAGTGCAACCCGTTGTTTTTTTTAACAACCCATATAGGTACGTCTCACCGAGGGGCATGGGTCTCCCTTCGAAACATAAAGGGAATTTAGGCCAAAGTCCACCACGCTAGCCCAAACGTAGGTTGGTGGTCCGCTCGTCTTTCGAAAATGAATTTTCTTAGACGTGCGGGTTTCATCACGATGTTTTCCTTCACCGTTAAGCAAGTGATAATTAATTATATAAAAATCCGTACAGAAATCCGAAAATACGAATTTAGTGGTACAGGCCCGCACCAGGATTTGAACCTGCAACCATTCATTTACAAAACTGGCTCAATTACAAATTCGGCTATCACCGCTCAGGCTGATAGCCCAATTAGTGATTGAGCCAGACGACTTGGGGATAATGTAGCATTGTAACGGTATCATATTTTCGTAAATCGGTCGACTAGTTTTAAGTTTATTTGTTACAAAAATGCAATCTTTCCTCTTCATAATTTTAGTTTGGATTTAATATCAGGCTCCTTACCTGTTAAAGGAACGCTATGAAAAATGAATCATCATCATGATCATAATATGAAAATTTACTCATAAATATTTTATGCTTTATTTTTCAATTGCAGTTCCAAACTTGGCTATACGCTAACCAATTGAACCTTCCCGGTTCTTTCTCCACCGGTGTCGGGGTTATCAACTCGGCAATCGCTAACCTCCAATGGGGCAACAGTATCGCCGTTGACATTGTCACAGCCGTCCGAAGC
Organism: Aproaerema taeniolella; assembly: GCA_949987775.1. NCBI lineage: Eukaryota > Metazoa > Arthropoda > Insecta > Lepidoptera > Gelechiidae > Aproaerema > Aproaerema taeniolella. The sequence continues at coordinate 11,718,322 of OX465253.1, forward strand.
AGAAACTCAGCAGCAGCTATTGCCTCACCCTTTGCCGTTTTGGTCATAGCCCTAGCCGCACACTTCCTTCATTAATTAAAATTAAATTTAGTTTTAGAATAAAGCGTTGTTGATAGTTTCATCCACTGACTGCAGGTTATTTAATTTAAGATGATTGTTAGTGTTTTTATACGAATAAATTAATGTTGTATAAAATTTGTCTCATTTTTTTATTTATTATTAGGTACACAAACAGACGGCAGCATCTACAAAATAAAGTTAAAATAGATAATGTAAAGTCCAATATTATAATCCAAAAAAAAGTGTACACAGCAAGACCAAATAAGTATATAACGCGGTCAACAAGGGAGTGTGTAGCAAAATGAATACTCCAAAAATTAATTCAATTTCTTTAATTTAGATTTGCTTATTTAGCAAGTATCTTTATCAAACTTTTCACTTCTGCGTTTATTATTTACGCTAAAAGGGAAAATCCTACAATCAACAAAGTACAGTTTTCAATATAAATAAGGTACTATTTTAACTTCCCCTCCCTATTTCCAAACTACTGAACTGAGTTAATATTGCATTTCAGCTTTAAAAAAATTTAAGCATATACAAGGTGTTTAAAAAAAACCCAAATAAAAGAAATTCAAAAATTTAATTTTAAAAGTGAAATAGTCGCAACTCTAGTAATCACGGTACGGTTTGACATCTTTGAAAATGAAAGTTTCATATAATTAATATGACATACTTGTCATATTTGTAATAGAGCTGCGCAATAAGCTTAATTTTAATTAATTTTGAAATATCTTTTTTTTTGGGTTTTTTTTGAAACACCTTATATATCCAAAAACTAAGAATTCTGATTTAAAAATACATAATTACAAAATCCGATGATATTTACTGAACACTCGCTCAGAGAAACTGCTTCATGCTTTACAATATGATTGTAAAATTATGAATTTTACTCTATTCTATTTTTCAAAGACACATGGTCTCTTACTTGTTTTTCTGTACTAAATAATAACCAAATTGATCTTAATTTATCTTTACGACCGATAAAAAGCCAATTTGCTTGTTACTTCATGTTACTGTCATTTTCTTCTTCTCATTGTGTAAGTTTTTTTTAATATAGCTAGAACTCCGAAGTACAGTGTACTTGAGTTAGAAAATCTCAGTGGGAGTACACTGTAGCCAGCAAATGTCAGTAAATCTGAAGGGTAAAATCTTAGAAAAAATGTATTTATACCCGCCATAAGGCTTCAAGTCCTAGACTGATTAAAGATTCAATCAAACAATTAAAGATCAGAATGTCTTAACTGAAGATGTACACGAATGCTGAAGATGCTTCGATAGGCAGTGGGCATGTTGAGGCCTGAGTTTGATAGTCTTCTTTGAAATCAATCTCATCGAGGAAAAGGTAGTCGAGAGTTTAACAAGATGCATACATCGCTGTTTTCGCCAACCCAATCAAAAATAATATAAAGACCAGAAAATAATGCACTGGTATCTATGAAATAAGAAGGTCGACCCCAAATAAAGGTAAAGATTCTATAATTTCCTACTCATTATGTACATATATTATTTTGAATCAGTACCATTAAGTATTAAGTGTTATAAAAGCCTTACAATGTTTTTTTGCAAGCCAACCAGTTATGGTGACTAAAGCTGAAAATAGATGACCTTTCTACGCAAACAAAACCGTTAGTGTAAGCTAGTACATTTTGTCTTTATCGTAAATTGGGAGGTTTTATCATCAAAAAATATCTGATAATAAAGTAATAATTGTGTCATTTTATTGAAATAAGATATTTCACATTTTATTAAGGGCATTCTTATCGAGAGGTGGGTTACTATTATCTCACTAAATGAGTATTATAGTCTTTATGTAAAATTTTGCCTTTTTACTTTTTTAGGAATGTCCAAATATACCATTTCTATAATCCTGGCGCTTCTCGCGCTAGGTTATGCTGATCACCCTCTTCCTTTTGAAAGAGACTTTGGCGAATCATTAGTTTTCTCTGATGTCACTTCTAGAAACGATGAAAGGATTTATAGGTTACCAGAAAACGTAATTCCATTGGAATACGATATTCACCTTGACCTGTACTTCGACGAAAGGCCAGACAGACCCTACAGTTATGATGGACAAACACACATTGTCATACAGGTAAGCTTTGTTTTCATTTCAAACCTATAATTACTCGTTTTTTTTACCTTGCCGATGGCATCAGTAAAATTTTAGAGGGCCAGTGGTTGGCGAGACAAATCATATTAATTATCCTGGCACCGTTCAAATCCTACAACATTTAAGTATTTAATTTGTTTTTTTATGTCTAACGACAGATTCAATGAACCACTTGGCAAATAAGATAATAAAAACTCACAAGCGTTTTATCCGCCAGGAATGGAAGGGTAATATTTTGGTGAAATATAAGAATTCGTTTCAGGCTGTGGAACAAAACGTGACACAAATTATCCTGCATGCCAACTTAGATGTCATAAACTCAGTCAGTCTTACAAGAAATGGAGCACCTCATCTTTTAGATAACTTTAACCCTATTATAATAGAGCCCCAGTACCATTTCCTTAAAGTTAATTTGGCTACACCTCTAGAAGCTGGGGTTAATTACACTTTATCAATCATCTACGAGAGCACCATGAATGATGGTCCTATGAAACGTGGAATTTGGAAAGGATGGTACATTGATGATGATGGAAATGAGAGGTACGCTTAGTTTAGTTCAATTTTTTTTAGATTGTTCAATTTTAAAGTGGTAAAATTCTTCATTCCAAGTAAATGTTTTCTTGGCAATACTTTTGTAACGTGTTAAGATTTAAATGAGTCTTATTTTTTCCAGAATCTACGCTACTACCCATTTCCAACCTTACAACGCAAGGCAAGCATTCCCTTGCTGGGATGAACCTTTATTCAAGGCTGTTTTTCAGCTTCACATTTCTAGGCCTCTAGCTTACACTGGCAGATTTTCGAACACAGGAATCATGAGCATGCAAATGTAAGACTAACATTGATTTTTTAATTAGTAGAAATGAATTTTTCCTGTAACTAAATACCATACACATTTTTATTTCAGCCGAGAAAACCAACGTATTCAAGATGATTATTACCCGACACCAAAAATGTCTTCATACCTGGTAACCTTCCTTGTAAGTGAAACTTTCCAAGTGATTGCAGAAGACACAACCTTTAGCCCACCAATTAGGATTATAGGCAGGTCTAACACAAACAATCTTGCGGATCATGCCTTAAATTTTACTGTAAAGATGACCAAATTCTTTGATGAGTATTTTGGAATTCCATATTCAAGTTTGCATCCGTATTTGATGAATGACCACATATCATCTCCTGACTGGGCTTCTGCAGGTACCGAAAATTGGGGAATGGTCAGTTATAGGTTCGTATTTACGTTATTATGAATTTGAAATAAGTATAGGCAGTCGTTCATTTGTCTTTATAAAAGTTACATTGACTTGTGTTTCAGAGAGCTTTACATGATTCTCGATCCTAGTGTAACAATTATGTCTGTTGAACACTATGCTGCAACGCTGATCTCCCATGAGCTTGCACACAAATGGTTCGGTAACCTCATCACTTGCTACTGGTGGAGCAATACTTGGATAAATGAGGGTTACGCGAGCTATTTCGGATATATCGCTACTGATCAGGTAATCAATCAATCATAAGGATCACTAAATACTATGTGAATTCATTGTTGTGAAAAGCTGATGATTTAATATTTTTTGGAATTTTTCGTAATGCAGGTGTTTCCTGAATATGAACATAGCGAACACTTCAACAACCGCTACCTACAGACCTCTCTCTCCTACGACTCGAGCACTTCAACAGAAGCAATGAACCATGAAGTGAATACACCAGCTCAGGTCACCGGCCATTTCGGTACCATCAGCTATTCTAAGGCAGCTGCATTTGTCAGGATGACTGCAAATATTTTAACGCCAGAAACATTTAGGAAATCATGTCAGTACTTCTTGCTTGCAAAGTAAGTTGATTTTAATTGATAATTATTAGACTTCATATTTAACTGTCGCTATACCTACGTGAACTTTTTTTTCTGTTTTTATCTTTCAGCGCATACGAGCCCACTGATCAAAACGATTTGTTAGATGCTTTCTTGAGGGCATCATCGGAAGATAATTCTTTGTCTTTATACCAGAATTTCGACTTCTCCGAATACTATCGTATTTGGGTTAATGAACCGGGCTATCCAATATTGAATGTAGATATTAATTTTGCTACTGGAGAAATGTCTCTTTCTCAGGTACCTATATTAATTAAAATTTACCATCACTACAAGACTGAAATACTATTACTATTTCATTTACATTATAATCTAATTTTTGTAGGAACGCTTCTTTTTGAGTGCTACAGCTACCCCTACAGGACAAATTTACCCAATACCGATTACTTATTCAACGAAATCTAATCCAAACTTTAACGAAGTGAGACCGATTTACATGATGAGTTCAGCGAATGCTGTTCTTTCTAAAAGTGGCGGAGAAGAATGGGTTATATTCAACAATCTACAACAAGGTACAACTAATACTACTTTGCATTAGTTTTCATCAATAATGTGGATAAAAAGCACTAAATACAAGTACCAATTTTATTTCAGGTCATTACAGAGTTAATTACGACGATAGAACATGGAATTTGATTGCAGATGCTTTACTAAATGAACCTGAAACCATTCACCACTTGAATCGTGCACAGGTTAATTTCAGTCAACTTTATTCCCAGTATTTATTTTCAGTTGCTTTGTTTTTTATTCCCAATTTACTCAGAGTTATTTTATTTTGAGGTAATTTTTAGATTGTTGACGACATATTCGCATTCATGAGGTCTGGCAGAATGACATATGCGTTTGGCTTTCATATTTTGAGATTCCTGCGTAACGAGCTCAACTACCACGTTTGGGATCCAGCTATTACTGGTTTCACTTGGTTAAGAAATCGATTAAGACATATACCCGAGAAACATGCTGAGTTTGATGTAAGTATAGTATCAGTTCAAACATCTATTCAGCAGTGGCTTCGGACTGTTTTGTTTACACTATGATATTTATTTTTAGGCCTTTGTTTTGAGTTACTTGGAACATGCCATTGCGTATTATGCATTTGAAACGGCTTCATCCGAGTCTCCAACTCATATTATGACTCGTCAAGTCATTCTCCACTTCTCTTGCAATTTAGGTCATGAGCGTTGTGTAGAAGAGTCCCGCTCGAGATTTGTTTCATTTAAAAACAATCCATTAGTATGGTAAGTATTCTAATTTACTGATTAATTTAAAATTATTTCTTACAAATGATTGTAACCAAAGCAATAGAAATATTATTGCAGTGCAGATCAACCAAATCAATATTGCGGGACTGACCAACATAGCCGGTAAAAAGCTATTTCATATTATTAAACTAAATGATATTAAGTTTTTCTCAAGTACAAATAGCTAACGTTAAGAAACATGATTACATAGAGAGTCTACATTAACTTTTCAGACATACCTAAGTTAGTGTAAAAGCACTATGTTGCAAAATAGTAGCAAAATTCAAAAATTAATAAAAAATTGGCGTGTAATATTCACTCTAGCACATTAACTAAATTGCAGGATCAACACCGGCATTCGTCGTAATGTCTTTGTTGTAGGTGTGAGAGAAGGTGATCAGGTAGATTTTGATTTTCTCGTAAACTTCGCAAGTAGCACGAATTACGCCAATGATCAGTTAGAGATGCTTCGAGGCTTAGCTGCCACGAAGGATTCTACTTTACTTACAAGGTAACTCCTATTTTAATAATTTTATGTACCTCCCTGTCTATACACAGTTCACACAGGTTTTTCTGTCATTTTTTCCATTTAGATTATACGATTGGAGTGTGATGTAAAAGTCTGAAAATTTTACAATATGGACAACAGAAGAAATCATTATTTCACGATATCTTAAGATTCACCAGACTATGTGGTGACTTTCATGTCAAGATTATTTTCAAGAACTTAAATATTGGTCAATAAGTTATCAATAATTTATATTTTCCCTTCTTCCAGATATTTGGAACTGACTTTGACAAACTTTGTGAGATCACATGATAAAGCCAACTCTTTCAATTATGCTTTATTGGGTAATCAAGAAAATGCATACACAGTGTTGCAATTCGTTAAAAACAATATAGACGCTATACGAGTTGCGTAAGTATATTTACAAAATTTACAAAAGCCTTTAAGGGGATAATTTTAATATTCTTGTAGATATTAAAAATATACATTGTTTTAGATACATCGAAGATTCACCAGCACGTCCTGTTCACATCTGTTTGTCTAATTTGGCTGCGTATCTTGATGAAGACGGTTTGGTAGAGGTAAATAAATATACTTAAATCATGGAAACATAACCAAGAAACATAGAGGGATAAAGTTTAAAGTGTGAATGTAAAGTATCTATGAAGTGTGTGTATGTGTATATGTGTGTAAAATGTGTGTGTTTGTGTTTGGTTTCACATTTAAAAGTGTAATAATTAAGATTTGTGATTTTTAAACATTAAATTTTAATTTCCTCCACAGTATGAAGAATGGTTGCGTTCATCTCAAACAAATACTGCGCAGTACAGTTCGGCTATATCAGCGATTACTTCTGCTCGAAACAATATGGTTTGGGGCACAACTAATGCAGATACTATCATCTCAGCAGCAAGAGATAGCGCTTCTCAAGTTGCAACTTCATCGTTCGTGTTGTTGTTTATGGCTGCTTTAGCTACATTTGCTTAATTTGTAAAAAGCTGACTTAAGCAAAGGCGGATTTAAAAGTTATTCACAGTGGAAATATTCAATTATCTGTAAAACTTGATTTAATATCGCTAATATGCACCGGGGGTGACTGGGGGTGATATGTATTTTGACAACTTGGTATGAAAATGAATGTAAAATAAATAAGGAAATACTAAAATATGATAGTGTTTCATTGCTACATATCATATTTTATTAATACTTTGAGTTTTTATATTGTTTTTTAATTTGTTTAACTGTCAAGTTTCAACAGTGTTCTATTCCTTTAACACAACTAAAAGAAAAACTTACGATTTGTGTGATCATTACAACGTGACCCAATTTCTATAACTAAAACCATTATGATCAAGAAAGTGAGCAGGTGACGATGTTTGAACATTTATGACTTCTATGGCATAAACGGATGAACTAAGTAGTAGGTAGTGTACAGACAAGTACATTATTTCCTAAGTGTGTTTGGACGAAGTCATGGGCGAAAAACAGCTAAAGATTACAAAAGATCATGTTTAGTTATTTTCAAAAGTACATCAGTAGGTCACAAGAAATGCGTTTAGTTTTTAATATTCGTTAATTTACTTTTTATTTCAGTTGGATACGTTACAAAAAATATCTTAAAGCAAGGAATATTATTCGGCTATGTCATCTAATCGGTATCAGATAAGATAAATAATTAATAAGTCTTAGTAATAATTTAATATGCTGCAATAGCCGCTTATTCTACATTGATATTCTAATCTCGATAATGGAATTATTGATAAATTATGAACTACTTAATAGCCGATAGGTAGGAATGACAATAAGTAACTATTAGATTTAGTCAAGATAAGATTAAATATCATATATTTTAGCATTCTCATTGTGTGTTGTTGATTTCTACCTCCAAATCAACAACGTTTTATTTTAGGTAAGACGTTTTATTTTCCCTTTTAATATTAATTAGGATTCACAACCACATTTCATAAGTGTTACGTATGTCTGATAGTTCATGAAAAATCTTTTTTATTTGGATTTAAAACTCTTAAGTATAAAATTTACAAACTTACCTTATAGCAATCTTCTATGTGCTTGAATCTATCTAAAATTTGAAATGTTTTTTCAGAGACATGGCTGGCATTCGGAGGTTTTTGACTATTTCGATATGTTTAGCTGTTATCAGAGCGGAGTTTCCTTTAGATCCAGAGTTTGAGGTTTTTGACCCGTCAGTAACTAGAAACGATGCCGGTCTTTCTTATCGTCTTCCAGAAGATTTAGACCCTGTACATTATGATGTAGAAATAACACCTTATTTTGAGGCAGAACCTGGAAAAGAGGCTTTCACTTTTGATGGAATTGTTTCGGTTCTCGTCAGGGTAAGAATTTTAATTCAATAACAGAATTTAATAAAAATAATAATAAACCTATACTTATCAACAAAAACAATAAACGTTGTGAGAGAACATTGAAGGAGACGATCAATTTATTTTTATTGTTATAGGCAACAAGATCTGGAATCAATCAACTAGTTATTCAGGAAAATGTTCGTGAAATAGTAACTGTAACTGTGACCACCGAAGCTGGAGTTCCGGTATATCTGAATGAGTTTCTACCCTTCGAGCGTGATAGAGAAGTTCACTTTTTAAAAATCAATTTGAGAGATTCTACCTTGACAACTAATGAGAATTACATTATAACGATTAGTTACATTGGAAACATTAATGAAACTCCTTTGTCGAGAGGAATCTTCAGGGGCAGTTACAAAGGAGTTGATGGTAGAACTCAGTAAGTGATGCTAAAGGAATTATATGACACAATATTTAGGTATTAAATAGGTTTGTATTTTTTTATTTATTCACAGTTGGTATGCTGCAAGTCATCTTCAGCCCGTCAACTCCAGACAAGCATTTCCCAGTTTTGATGAACCAGGATTTAAGTCCACTTTTAAAATTACTATTAACAGACCCTCCAGCTTTGGACCTTCCTATTCGAATATGAGGGTAGCTCAGGAAATACCGTAAGTATTTTACTAGGTATTGGTAGGATTATTGTTCATAAGTGTTTAAAAATTTCCACTTTTCAGAAATGGTAATCGGATTAAAGAAATATTTCACACAACACCAAGAATGTCGGCTTATTTGATAACAATTCATATAAGTGAAGAATTCAAAGTGATCGCTGACAATAACAATCAAACAGCTTCATACCGCATCATTGCTAGACCAAATGCTGAAGGTCAAGGAGAATATGCATTGCAAGTAGGTCCGCCAATTACGCAGTGGCTTGCAGATTACCTTCAAATTGATTATTATACCATGGGGGAGGACATGAAGAATGATCAAATTGCTGTCCCCGATTGGGCATCAGGTGCCACTGAAAATTGGGGATTAGTTAGTTACAGGTAATGTCCAGTGCTTTGGTAAAATTTAAAGTTACACAAGCCAACTAATTTAACAGTTTGAAAAAGTTTAATGAAGTTGCAAAAAAGGGCATCATTTCTTTTTGATTAATCAAGAGTAAGGTGACTTAAGAAATGCTTGGTGAATAAAATATAAATTCTTTGTTGTGAGTAAAATTTTACAAGGCCAAATATTTTTAATTTAGAGAGTTGCGTCTGCTGTATGAAGATGGGGAAACAAATGCCGTAGACAAAATGAATATCGGCACTATCACAGCTCACGAACTAGCTCACAAATGGTTTGGTAACCTTATCACAGCCAGATGGTGGGACAATGTCTGGGTCAACGAAGGTTTTGCCAGTTACTTTGAATATTTTGCTATGGATGCAGTAAGTTCAAATTGACATACTTTTCTCATTTTTCTCATAGTTTCTTCTATTGCTATCCTTTAAAGTCACATTTTTCAAATATCAATAAGAGTTCCTTGGAAAATCACGAAGAGTTCTGTGTTAAGGTTTCGCTAACGAATTTCAGTCATATACGTTGTAAATACCTGTAAAAAAAATTATTTTGCTTTATTGAGTCTTAAACAAGGAAATGCGAAAAAACAGTGTTTTGAATTCACATTTTACATTTAGTTTTGTAATTATTTTATTTGAGATTGTCGTACTTAGGTTGACAAGTCAATGGAATTGGAAGATCAATTCAACATTATGTATGTTCAAAGTGCGTTGTCAAGTGATGCTTCAGCTGGAACAAGAGCTCTTCAGCACACAGTTAATAGCCCTGCTGAGGTGACTGGTCACTTTAGTGGCATCAGCTATTCAAAAGGAGCATCACTGTTGCTTATGTTAAAGCATTTTGTCACCGAGAATACATTCAAGAAGGCACTGAACTACTTTCTGGTTGACAGGTAGATATTTCAAAAAGTGAAACGAATCTGTAACTAATCAGTAGAACAGAAATCTAAAATTTATTCAATTGTACTCAGAGCGTATCAGCACGCGTTTCCTGAACACATTGCAAGTGCATTTGGTGTCGCAGTTGCCGAAGATGGTACCATTCCTTCAACAGTGAACATTGAATCTTTTATTCGGTACTGGGTTGAGGAGCCTGGATATCCTGTAATAACTGTGAATGTTAACCATGCATCGAATGTTATCAATATTCGACAGGTAAGTTTTTCCTTCAAAAAACTTAGTTTAAACTGTACCTACTTTATTTGTTAGTGACTTATGTTCCTTTGTAGTTTTGTTTTTGAGAGGTAATCCAAGGTACAGCAAGTTTGAAGGTTTGGACTTCTTTTATACATTTCATCTGAATGATAGTGTTGAGCACAATTCAATCACTATTCAGCTTGAGCTAACTTTAAGATATTCATACCACGACTTTTATTTAACAGCAATGTTATAAATAAGTATCCTCAAAAAGTTTTACATAGGTATTTTATTATTTTAATCTAATATGTCCCCTAAAGGACCGCTTTGTGGTCAGCGCTACGCCACTCGAGACTGACCAAAGCTGGCCTCTTCCTCTCACGTACACTACCGGTGCTAATCCTGACTGGACTAACTTAACACCTATTCATGTAATGACTGGAAGAACAATGGACATACCAGCAACTCTTGGAGATAATTGGGTCATATTCAATTTACAGCAAAAAGGTATGCAAAATCTAGTTTTTCTCAAACATTCAAAACACCAAGAAGTGATTTCTACAATTAACTCATTAATTTACAATGTGGTGATTGATTCAGAATAATACCACCCCGACTCTTTCCGTGGGTGTCGTAAGAGGCGACTAAGAAAACTCAATGAGACCTGCCTCCTATCAATCCATCCTAGGCAACGGCACCTCATTTTGTGTCGTCCTATGGTCTCATGCGGTGTGGTAGGCCGTCTGGTTCGCGAACCACCCTCCTACCGAAGTCCGACGCCAAACAGCTTGCTGTATTCCGTCGGTGTGTGGGAGTACCAGTGCCTGTATAGGTATTTTCTGGGTTAACTTGCTCCATCGTCGACCTCATCTATGACCTTGATCAGGATTGAGGTCAACCCTTCTCATAACAAAAAAAATCAGCTTTCCTTAAATGTAGTTATTGATTTAATAGTTTTTGGGGAATCACAGCCAATCTCAAGACTTTTACTTAATAATTTAAAGAAACACAATTAAAGAAGTCATTGATCAGTCATTGATGCACTGTACATTTTCTTTTATATAGAATTAATTTCTCTAAAAACTATACCTTTTAATCATACATTTTCAAACTTAAAGGTTTGTATCGTGTCAACTATGACACACGCAACTGGCAATTAATTGCTTCTGTTCTCAAGGAAAATCCTTCCAGCATTCACTACTTAAATAGAGCACAGGTATGTTAATTACAACATTTTCCTAACTGACTCAAATTCATTATTTTTAATTGCAAAATTTACTCAATCAGTTATTGCTTTCTATCTATTTGTAGATTGTAGATGACGTTTTCGCTTTAATGCGTTCCCAAAGAATCACATACGACTTGGGTTTCCAAGTTTTGGAATTCTTAAAATCTGAAACTAGTTACTACGTTTGGTATCCTGCTATAACTGGATTCAACTGGTTGAGAAACAGACTTCTACATCTACCCGATGCCTTAGCTGAGTTTGATGTAAGTAATTAACTTCTTTTGTCTTTGTTTCAATATGTTATATAAGGTTAGTTAAAGCGAAGATTTTTAATTCGCATATTGAATGTACTCATACTATGTGGGTTCTATTCCTTGCTTCAGGCCTTTCAATTTGAACTTCTTCTAAGCTTCTATTTAAACCTTTGCGTGCTTTTTGAACACATGGTGTACGAGATTGGTATCGCACGCGGCGTAAACAAGCACGCAACATGAAAAATCTTCACTTCATGTTTTCGTTCATTGTTGATAGAAATAAAAAAAACTATTAAAATTTACCCAACATTACAACACAAATGACACAATGGCAAGTGCTTCTTTTACTTAGTTGCTAGAACTTCATTTTGTTAGTGCCTGAGTGAATCACAATAGCAATTACAACACCACTCCGAATAAAAATCACGTTATTTACTAATCAATGTTCTTTATGTAAGAACATTCACTTTTTTACGGCGCGGTCGATACAAATATTGCACACATCGGTGTGCAAGAAATGCGAGAAGTTTTAATGTTTTGTAGGAAAAATTCAAATTGGTACCTTTAAAAACCAATAAGTACTGGATTATGAAAATTCCAAGACTACTTTCGGCTGTATCTAAACTTCTTTTAAGTTAAGCCTACACCTTATGACACAGTAAATAATAACTTAGAAATTAAAAAATATATTTCACCCGCGACATTTATCGCTTATAACCCATAAAACGGCTAAATCAATTCTGATCAAAAATAATTAAGAACGATCTCGATTGCGTGAGCATTCAATCAAAAAGCCGCATCAAAATTGGTTCATCCATTTAGGAGCTACGATGCCACAAACAGACACATAGATTCACATGTACAACTTATAACACCCCTTTATTTTGTTGGGGTTTAAAAATGGCGTAGGTCGCTATGTAATATGTTTTTTTTCTTATAGAAAATCTTGTACACATTCCTTGACGCTGTGATTAATGATCTGGGCTATGATGTAGGCACCAACGAAGCTCTTACAAGAACTCTAAACAGGTTCTACATTTTGAGCTTTGCCTGCAATATTGGTCATGAAGGATGTGTCAATGATGCTATTACTAAGTACAATGCATTTGTTTCTTCAACCAACAATGCTGTAAGGTAAAGTTTTCCAGTAATTTTTACAATCAATCTCGTGTCATTATTTGTTATACTATAACGTATATGTCGAGAAAAGTGCAAATGTGATTATTTGCTTCAAGACACCAAAATAGTATGAACATTGAACATGATGGTTAACCATTGACTATCATTTCAGATAATTATTTAAAATCAAGCATGGGTACGTCACATTTTTATTAACTCAGAGGTTTACAAATATTCAAATAAATTGTTTTAACCTGTAAAACAAGGGTTTTGGAAACATATATCAGAGTAATGGCTTAATATCGAGGGAATAGGAAATTGGCCTCACCCAAAATGTGTTCATACAAAAATTGGGGTTGGATCGTTAACCTATTAATTTCTTGATTATCTTTTCAGGATTGACCCGAATATCAGACGTCACGTGTTTTGCAGAGGTATTTACGAAGGTGGCTATAATGAATGGAACTTTATGTACCAACGCCGCTTGAGTTCTAATAACCAGGCCGATCAAGTGGCCATGTTAAGGGCGTTGGGTTGCACCAATGACGAGAGAGCTGTACAAGAGTAGGTTACCAAATCAATTTTTGTAAACTATTCTGTAAAAAATATAGATACTTCGCACCTTCGTTCGTTATATCTAAGTAAAATTGAGAGGATCCTTGTCTCGGGATGGGCAGCAGCAGAATTCGTTTAGCGGCACGCTATGATAGCAGTTTTGACGTTTGTCCACTGGCAATTTTTCTAACTACTTTACAAGTTTCTTTTCTCAACTATAAAGCAAACACAAATTCCATCTTTACGTATTCCTTGTTTTAAAAATAATATTTGATTGTCTTGATTTGTAATTTAAATTACATATTTTGTAAGATTTAAATACTTTGTATCTATAATTTTTTATAAGTTTATTGTAAAATTGAGACTAGATACTGATAACATAATTTAATTTTATTATTATCGGATATATTTATATAATATATCATTATTATTTCTAGTAATTTTCATATTTATATTGTAAGGTAACTATTTCTCCACAGGTACTTGCAGATGGTGTTAAGAGATGATGAAGTAAAAGCCCAAGACAGGCTGAATGCTTTCACTTTCCTGATGATGGGTGACCGCGAGAATGCTCAAGCCGTCTTAGACTTCCTCAAAGTAAATATCAACGAAATTAGAACAAAGTAAGTTACCTTAGAAATTTTTAGAATTTCTGAGTTTTAATTTACCTGTTCGACAAAAAAGAAGGGTGTCAGAAATTTGACGTGTGAATCTTTGTATGTGTGTAACTGTCTGTGGCATCGTAGCTCCTAAAAGCTGACGTCATCGAAATAGTTCTTAGCTTTATTTCATCAAAATTAATCTAGCCGTTGTACTTAAGCTAAGAATGTCAGCAATTAGGTATATAACATTTTAATGTTATAGTAATTATAAAGATATTTTTTTATACTATATCAAATATAAATTAAAAAATCAAGTATAACGGAATTTTACTAAAACTATTTTTTTGACTATTTTTAAACTTTATTATCACCACGAATGACTCGAAAGAAAAATCATTTTGAGAAAATTTTAAACAATGCATTTTTTTAGGCTTGTTCTTCAGACATGGTTCAACAGCTTGCTAAGCAATGTAGCAGGATATGCGAATGAAGAAACCCTTGAAGATGTAAGTATTTACCCGCGCTGGTATTTGTGAAGATCATATTCCAGTAAAATAACCTAGTATAAAAAAATAAAAGAAATAAAAGCTACACACTCTTGTGTCGGGGGTCCCTCGGAACGCACATAAAGACAAACACAAACACCCATGACCCGAGAACTAACATCTGCTTTTTATAAAAATATTTGCCCCGACTGGAAATCGAACCCAGGACCCGTTGATCAAGAGGCAGCGCTACTACCACTCGACCAAACCGGCCGTCGTAATATAGCAACTCAGTATTGAATATACAAAAACTTGAAACTAATAGCTTAACAAAAACTAAAATTATAACCATAACTAAGTTACTTTTAGCTGACCTTAGTTATGGTTAGAATCTATAATTTTAGTGTTTACTTAGCTGTGCCTTACACCTCTTATAAACTATTGATAGTTTTTGGAAAGTGTAATGACAACAATTTAGAGCGTTTCAATACTTTTTAGGGTTCTGTTCCCAAAGGGAAAAACGGGATCCTATTACTAAGGCTCCGCTGTCCGTCCGTCCGTCCGTCCGTCTGTCCGAGTTAGACAGTTGAAATTTTCATAGATGCTTTATTTCTATTAGTCATATAACAACAAATACTAAAAACTAGAATAAAATAAATATTTAAGGGGGCTCTTATACAAAAATATCCTATTGGCAAATTCAATTTGGGGATCATTCAACAATTACGTAATCACCGGAAGGGGGGGGGGGGGTCGGGTGCTTGTATATACATCGGATTATTTGGGGGGGGGGGGGGGGGTTAAGAGGCCATGATTACGTCATCATTTTATAACTTTAATTAACGTATAGCGAAATGAATAAATAAATTATATTTAAATATTTACGTCCAATTTTGAAGTCTATTACTGGTAACACTAACTATTAGATAGATGGAACGGGATTTCCCCTGCTATAGACAAACTGTGGAACAGTGTGACCAAATTCAGTTTTTTAATACTTTTTCGGCATATTTTATCGACTTTTCCAAGCATCAGTATTGCTAATACAGCAAAAATTTTAAACACGGACGGATTACGTAATCAAGGCGAGGGGGGGGGTTAAAAACAAAAGATTACGCTGTGATTACATAGGGGGGGGGAGGGGTTAAAAAAACGGCCAAAAATGATCACGTAATTGTTGAACGATCCCTTACCACAATCTCAGCCAAAAAACTTGCTAGTCAAATACAATGAAACAATTATTATTATTTAACTCTTTATTTGCACACACATAAATATAAACTGACAAAAACAAACAAAAATAAGAAAGTGTACAGAAGGGCGGCCTTATTGCTAAAAAGCAATCTCTTCCAGGCAACCTTGGGGTAGAGGAGAAATAATAAGAAGGTAAAACAGAAGCGGGTGGTACAAATATTAATGATTAAAAAATAAATAAATAAAAATAAAAACTTAGTAACTATTTAAAATACGTAGAAATAGAAATCAAATATAAGTATATAAAATAAATAGAAGTATATACCTACCTATAACAATAAATATATATAATTATTGATAGTGTTAATGAGATAACATTCTTGGGTGTAACACTGGACAATCACATAAGTTGGAAACCCCATATCGACAATTTAGTAAAAAAATATATGTCTATGTCTTAAGACTAATAAGTAAAACAGTATCACAAAAATCAGATCTTACTGTTTATCATGCATATGTGGCCTCAAATTTCCATATGGACTGCTTCACTGGGGTAATGTAGCAGAAAAACATATTCTTTCTCTATTTAGGACACAAAAAAGTTGTATAAGAGCAATGTTTGGTGCAAATTAAAGAGACAGCTGTGTGCCTTATTTTAGAAAACTTAGAGTTTGACTTAACCATCATTATTTATTTATGAAGCTTGTGTTTATGTGGTGGAAAACCCACATCATTTTAAATTGATTTGAGATAAGACATTTCAACTCCCAAAATTGACTTTCTATTAGAAAACTGCATTTGTTTTGGCCCCCAAACTGTTTAACAAGTTACCTGACCAAATAAAAGAAACAGGCAATTTAAAAGACGTATATTTAATTTATTAGTTCTAAAATGTTACTATACAATCGATGAATTTCTATATGATAATGATATTCCCCGGGACTGCGTTTCCGTAGAAATTTGAGAAAATTATGTAGCCTATGTTACTCGGGGATGAAGCAGCATTCTAATGGTTAAAGAATAAAAGACCAATAATTTTTCAAATCAGTCCAGTAGATTTTGAGTATTTTCGTTGCAAACACACAAAACCAAAAACCTTTCCTCTTCACAATATAAGTTATATTTAATAGGATCTAAAATGCAGACTGTGATAATATGGTATTTCTTCTTTTTTTATTACTGTGATATTTTATAAAATGTAGACAAACAATAATAATTTAGAGTGATTTAGAAAATGTTTATATGTTATAATGATAATGAAAGACTGATGAATTATGTATTTTATGACTTTAACTTATTTTTATTTTAATGAAATGTTTTATGAAATTTTTTGGTAGACATGTAAAATATATATATAATATTTGCATGCCAAATAGCAGGATGTGACTGGACTTATTAATTGTTTTGTAAAACCTATGTACTGACTCACATTCCGCAAATAAAATGATTTGATATGAAAAAACGTGATTTTTTGGTCGTTTTTACAGATAAGTCTGTCCGAGGCTGTATCTCATGAACCGTGATAGTTACACAGTAGAAAATGTATTTCGGTTGCTGCTATAAGAACTAGTACTAAAATGTAGAATAAATTAAATATTTTACAATGCAGTTGCTCGGAAATGGCCCCGTCACATGGCCACGGAGTGTACGTTTACGCACCCCATAAAACATAATGTCATGTTATGTAATTTTGAAATGAAAAGACGATTTTGAAAAGAAAAAAAAATTTTGAACTAATGAGCAAATAACCCATTTTTCATATACTTACTAAAATTCAACTTCAGTGACTATTCTATGAAACAGTAAAGTTATTTTTCTTATCAAATGATGCATAAAAAGTACTCAAAAAGTGAATAAAATACTGACAAGAATGTATGACTTAATAAAGAGTAGCTGATTTGATAATGCAGTGACCCTTTTGACACCTTTTTAATAAAACTTCATACTGGCTGTATAGAATGACAGCAAAGAGTTTTTTATGCCTGACAAAATAATTATTTCTGATGAAAATCTTGATTTTCAGTGAAATCTATACATATTATAATAAAGAGGATAGATTTGATTGTTTGTTTGTTTGTATTGAACAGGCTGCGAAACTACTGGACCGATTTGAAAAATTCTTTCACCATTAGAATTCTACATTATCCGGGATGGACATAGGGTATATGATTTTCCCGAATTCCCACGGGAACGAAGTCTCGAGCGGAATGCTAGTAAAATATAAAAATAAATTATTTATTTTACTTTTTCAATAAAACAAATCTGATTTTTAACAAATAGTTGAACTATTTAATCATTTTATTTACTTAGCCTTTGCCTCATAATTGTGGAAAAATATTTTGCTCGCCATTGTTTTGCCCGCCATTTGAAATCATTTGTTCAACAAAATCATTTTTGTGTTATAAATATGTTAATTCCTTAATGTTTTGTGTTTAATTGTAAAATATTAGTGCACATTGTTCAGTTGTAACACGTTTTCAGTAAATGATGATTGGAAATACCATCTTTTAAGAACTTTGGATGTACAGGGTCAACAGAACATCATGCTATCAAAAACTGTCAAATTTTTTCGATCGATTTTCAATTTTATCTACAAGCATTAGAGTTTACTATCCATTGGGGAAATCTGACAGTTTGTGGTAACCTGATGTGGCGTTAACTGTACCTATACGATGTAAGTTTTTGACAACACTTTTTTTAGTTTCGTTTCCTCGGCTACTGCATTGTAAAACGTTGAACAATATACGTGCCTTAAATAATGTGTAACTGGAGCCCCATAAAACACTCGCTTCACTCGTGTTTCAAATGGGTTCACGTTACACATTACCTACTAGTATTGTATCGTTAATAACTATAAGGGAGCTCCCATACAAAAAACGTGATTTTTTGCCGTTTTTTATAGAGATAATGGTTTTTATAGAGTCCGACTCACACTTGGCCGGTATTTTAGGTAATGGTACGGAACCCTTCGTGTGCGAGTCCGACTCGCACTTGCCCGTTTTTAAGTATTTTCCATAACCTAACAAGAAGTGAATCTACTCGATTTTCATAACCATTAAGTACGACATTGTAACATTACATATACCTTACATCCTCATCAACAACAAGAAAATATTTACAAAGTTCTTAGTACTAAGGTCTATTTTGATTTTTGTTTTAGGGCTTCAAACTAAAACACAATATTGGTATTTTAACAGTGTATAATTTTTTAGATGGAACAATGGCTTCGTCAGAACCAGGCCAGTATCCCTGAGTTCTCTATTGGTATCAGCGCCGTTAATTCAGCCAGAACCAGCATGCAGTGGGGGAGTGACAACGCAGATATAGTTCTTGATGCAGCGAGAGACTCGGCCGTGGTCGTTCTTCCTACCACTATGTTGTTTTTCACTACCTTGTTAGCTTTGTTGGTAAAATAAGACTTATTAGACCATAAGTATTTCCAATTTTGAAGATATTGTTTTAATATATTAAAATAAAACTTTATTTACAAAGAAAGTACCTTATTTACTCATAGTTAAGTTTTGTTGCTAAGAAATAAATTATATTGAGGTTTATTACCTTAATCTAAAAACAAATTCAGCAAATTCATCGCGACTAAACACTTGACACAAAAACAAATAAGAGTAGTAGTTATATCTACAAATGCCTCTTATGCTGAGATAAGACAAAAGATGGTGATATCGGTTCTGTATATACTCAAGAGATGCTTGATACGGACGCAGAAGTTGCAGTTTAAGTCAATTTCTTGGACTAAATACCAGGTCTGTCAAATTTTTACCTATTTTTTTATATTTTATCTATTTCATTGCTTTCCAAGTTATTTAAAAAAAATTAACTTACCTACAGTAAGACAGCATATGATTAAAACTTTGCACTGATGTATTTCTGTATTGTAAACATCAGATGAAACATTTTATTTTATGAATTTGATTTATGTACAAATCACATAAATGTGTGGACAAAAGTACAGCGCAAACATATTTTCTATTTAGAGGCTTCATCAAAAAAGTATTTGAGAACTAAATTTAAATATATTTATTTTTATTTCAGAAATGTTTCATCAAGTAATTTTATTATTCGCAATATGCATCGCAAGTATTTCAACGGACACTAATTACAGATTGAATGTTCCTATCAAACCTGACTCATATGAAATAATTATAACACCTTACTTTGACACTGGAGATGCAAACGCATTCACATTTGATGGAGAGGCTAAAATTAATTTCAAAACTGAAAATTCCACCAATCAAATTAAGATTCATTCTGAAGATTTGAATTATACTAGTGCAAATATAACAGTCTCAAGTGGTAATCAGATAATTTCCCTAAGACCAACTGATCCGCTTCAATTCGACAAAAACTACACGTTTGCGTTTATAAACTTGCAGTCAGACCTTCAAGTCGGAGTGCAGTATACGTTGAGAATAGTATACCGTGGTATTGAACGGATTTTACAGGAATTACTACATTGAAAACGGAGTGAAAAAGTAAGTTTTTATGGACATTTTTTTGATAATAACTTCATAGCAATAGAAACAAATATGAATTAACCCTAATCAGATTCCTAAATTTGTTAGGTATTAATAGTTAGACACACTTTTTCAAACACGAAATACTATTACTTGTAAAGTTTTAAGTCAAAGAAAAGCTTTGTAAAATCCAGGTTTAAACCACATTTGTTCAAAAGACAACAAACTGCTGACTATAGATAAAATCAATGAAAAATAATCCGAGTTTCTACAATTGTAGCCACAAAAAAACTTGAATGAGTACTGTCATCAGACAGACATGAAGCCACGTATTATAAGCACATATCTATTGTCATTTGTGGAAGATTTTACTGTGGGAAAACACGAAAGGATTTATCACGATACATGCAAGAATGTATTAATCTTAGACAGTTGAATTGTAAATCAATATTATTATCACTAGTTTTAATTGAAACTGTATTATGGATAATTACGACAAAGACAAGAATATTGAAACACACTATCAATAAGTAAGTACATTAATGATTCATTAAAGTTTAATGATTAAACAAGATTTTGAACAGTAACCAATTAAGAAAAATAATATTTTGACTAAACAAATGAAATGCGAGTAACCAAAGATAAAAAAAACGAAGGTTTCTTCTTATTGAATAAGTTTATACATATAAGTGACAATGCAAACTTTACAAACTTCATCCAAGACTAATCAACAAAGCTTAAATTCGTAATTTCTTAAAAATAGAGTGAAGTAAAGTGAAGACTCAAATCTTTTTCAACTCATTGACAGCAGGCAGTGGCGGATTTGCTAACCATAATATTAAATTTCCACATAGTTGGTTTGGAAAATTGCCTAAACTTATGTTTTCAAAGTTATTGACATTTTAAAGAAGATAAAAGACAAATACAGCGATAAAGTTAAGATCTGATACCTAATCTGTCTTAAGTGTTTAGATAACTACACTGCCACACGTATTTTACACTTTTATTATACACATCTATAAATGGTTATCAAATGCACTGACTAGTAACTTTGTAACTAGGTTTATTAACATAATTATTAGTAAAATCAGATATGGCACCGTTTAAAAATATAGTGCAAAATATACTGTAAAAGTATGTAAAAGGACATGCTTTTTTACTAATGTATGTAAATACTAACAAACGGTAGTTTTCAACTTCGCAATGTCATCGAGCATAAAATTTAGGTCAAAATTTGTCACAACCTTTACTTTTGGACAGGACAGTATTCTATGCGTTACCCTGGTCACCTAATTTCAGATGGCTTGGTGCAACTCAAATGGAGCCTACTCACGCAAGAAAAGCATTCCCATGCTTCGACGAGCCAGAGCTAAAGGCTACTTTCACACTTACCATCGACCGACCGGAATCTTTTAAGCAGAGCTTAGCCAATACTAAGTTGCAGTCTACGACACCTCTGTAAGCTTTAAACCTTCAAAAGTTCAAATTTAAATTTCAACTTTTGATTTACTGAGTTTCTTGTACATGTTACAGTTAAAACCCGTTTTTAGTTAAAACTGCCTTGGTGAAAACTAGAATTAACTGATGTTCAAACCTAATCTAACCTAACCTACACTACCCTAACCTATCCATATTTTCAATCTCCAACTAGTTTTAACTAAGGTTCACAGTCAAAACTAATTTAAACTAAAATTAGTAGTAAATTGTAGTTTTAACTAGGAAATATACTAGTTTTATTTTAACAAATGCAGTCAGTGAAAACTATTTTAACTAGTAAAAATGCGGTGTAACTGAAAATGGGTTTTAACTGTGACATCCGTAATGATAATTTTATTAGTAAGTATACTTATAAATAAACAAATACATTTTGACAGATCAAATGGCTACGTCAGAGAAACATTCTATCCCACTCCGAGAATGTCTACATACTTAGTCGCATTCCTCATATCAGAATTTGAAGCTGCAGAATACACTAACAACAATAGCAGAGAATTTGGAGTATTCACTAGACCAGAGGCTGCAAATCAATCCAATTATGCTTTTGATTTCGGTCATAGAGTCGTTGACGCTTTGGGTGCATATTTTGACATCGATTTTTATTCGACTGATGCTAACTTGAAATTGGATCACGTGGCCCTGCCAGATTTCCGGGCTGGTGCCATGGAAAATTGGGGATTGATCAAATATAGGTAAGCATTTTGATAAGACTAAGACAAGAGTAATTTGATTGCGAATTTCTGTAGTAATGCGCGATTGTGCAGCCTTCCGCAGAATTTAAGAATTCATGTTTAGCCATAAAACAAGAATTCATTTATAAAGCACTTTCATAGAAAGACCACTTTCCTCATCATGTACTTAAAAGAAAAGTAAACTTGTATTCAATGAAGATTTGTTTTTGCAGGGAATCTCTATTGCTGTACATACCGGAAGAGTCAACGCCCTACTACAAATATAGAGTAGCTCAGATAGTAGCTCATGAGACCACCCACATGTGGTTCGGGAATCTCGTCACTTGCCATTGGTGGAGTAACACCTGGCTTAACGAAGGTTTCGCTAATTATTTTCAAGATTATATGACGTCACTAGTAAGTATTTGTTATTGCGCCAATTAGGTAGAGTTTTAATGAAATGCTAATTTAAGATGAGACGGTAGCAAAAGATCTACCTCACTGCGGATTTTTTTTTTCGTCATTTTTTATTTTCTTTTCAAACTACACTAAATCGATTGATCAGAATTGAAAGTTCAGGTTTAGTGCTCATCTGAAAATGTAATCCCTCCATGTGTCACGAGTATGCTTTTATAGCTTCTCAAACTGACCACTTTTGTAAGAATAATCGTGAAATATCTCTAGACAATCATTAAGTATTTTATCTTCTTGTTAGCCTTAACATTCCCAATAATTTATTTTTAAGATCGAACCAGACGTAGGAGCAGGCGACATCCTGGTAACTGGATCAGTATGGTCGGCATACGATGCCGATAATACTGCCGCCTCTCCAGCTATCACAAACCAAGACGTCAATTCACCCGCTGAGATCAGTGCCCACTTTGGCACCGTCTCTTACCAAAAAGCCGGTTCTGTTATTAGAATGATTCATCATTTGTTGGGAGATGAAGCTTTTGTAATTGGACTCAAGTCTTATTTGAAAACAAAGTAAGTAACGTTTTGAAATGGGGTTGATTTACTATTAAGGTTCACTCATGAACTTCAAAATTGAATATTAGCCTGCACGTTTCCGAATAACTGAACGCCTTCTCTGTTAATCTACGACCTAAATTTCAAAACGTCAGATGACTACATCTCTGGCTTGCGTTATACAGATGACAGTGATAGGTAGTGACAATTATCGGCCGTCTGTCGATCATAAACTTACAGAGTAGAGTAGGTAGATGCTCTATCTTAAACGTCAGTAAGCTAAAATTGTTGGGTAATTTTATTATAAGACGGAGTTACATATCTTACCGATGACCATTTCAGGCAATTTAGTAATCTACATTTCAAAAATAAATCTTCAAATTCTAAAAATTTTTGTTTAATTGTTTATAATATGGCTCAAAACTAAATAAAAAAATATTTACAGGCAGTTAGTCTGATCTGACAGATTTAAAATGATTAGATTCATTTGAAAGTAAAATTAAATAATTTCGTACTCAATATGGAACTTTTACAGTCAATTCCAGTCCGGTTACCCGGAACTGCTCTACCAAGCATTCGAAGAAGCAGCTAATATGACAAATGCATTGAAGGCTTACTCGAATGACAAAATAGCAGATATAATGGGATCATGGATCACTCAAGCTGGTCACCCAGTTTTGGACGTCAATATTGATTATGAAACGGATACAGTAAAGTTAACACAGGTAAATTCAGTTTCAATTTTATATGTATGACAATGATTTTTAGTTTTTGAGATGTACGGGCCCTTCGAAACACGAAGAGGATTCAGGCCATAGTCCACCTCGCTGACCCAATGCGGGTTTGTGAACCACTCGTCTTTCGAAAATTTTCTTGGTCGGGCGGGTGTCATCACGATGTTTTCCTTCACCTTTGAGTAAGTGATAATTAAAAATCCGTACATAAATCCGAAAAGACGAATTTAGTGGTACAGGCCCGTACCAGGATTTGAACCCACGACCTTCGGATTACAAGTCTGGCTCATTACCAACTGGGCTATCACCGCTTTTGAGATATATATGGTGATGTAATTCTTTTTAGTAAAACAAGGGATCGAAAGAAGTTGATTGGGATTTTTTTGGAGGCTAATTACAGATGTTATTCATCAGTGATCATAAATAACAATAAAATTAAGAAATATTTTGTATTTTCTGTTACTATGTGGGGAGAAATCACATTGAAATAATAAACAGTTTTATAATTTCAGAAACGGTTTTACATCAACGGCTCAGAAGAATCCAATGAGATATACAAGATTCCCATTACGTATACGACGCAAGCTTTTCCCAATTTTGATAATCTGAAACCAGCTTTTATTATGGAGTCACACGAACATTCGTTTAAAATTGAAAATCTAAATCATAGTTGGGTAATATTTAATCTGCAGGAGTCAGGTAATTTTTTTCCAATATCTGTGATCGTATATACAGGGTTATTGGTAATACGTCACGATCCCTTTACGGGGTGATAAAAGAGATCATTATCTACCAATCCACCCTCGGGTAGATAGGAAAAAAAGAAACAATTTCGAGAAAAAAACCTCTGTCTTCTGAGAAAACTGGGTTATACTCCTTCAAATTGCATTTTAAAAGAAACTTAAGTATTTAATGTTTTTTTTTATCCGAGCCGGTATGTACATTGTAAACCTTTATCTTCATTGTTATTTAACTTAAACTATGTAAAACCCCACTTTTCAAAAAAGTAGATAAATTTTTTTCTAGAAATTAGTACATTTTCCTTATCTACCCGAGGGTGATTTGATAGCTAATGATCTCTACTATTATCCCTTGAAGAGATCGTGACCTGTAGGTCAATAACCCTGTATATGTGGGGTAAACGGTGACGTGGTGACTTGGATGCCTGGAGAACTGGTGAGAGTTGGCACAGATTCGAAACGAATGGAGTAAATCAGGAAAGGCATTTGCTTAGCAGTTGGATCCGACGGGCTAAAAAAAAAGGCAGTTTGCTAAGATAATTTTCTACTGAAGTTATTATCCCCGAATACAAACAAGACACAGTTCCTGTCTGTGACCTCACAGACTCCTATTAAATTCAAAAGAACTACCTAGTCAAATTATTACTGAAGGATCCGAATCATCATCACCCAAATAAATTCATGTCAACTATGTCAACACACAATTTTTTTTTCATACAAAATTAATTCAACAGGTTTGTACAGAGTCAACTATGACGACCATACATGGGAACACATAGCGAGCACATTAAAGAGCAACGAGCGAGAGAAAATACACTACTTGAACAGAGCTAAGGTAGACGCTTTTTTCTAAAGTTCAAATTAATTAGAAATCGAAGACTAAAACTAGCAGATTTTAAATTATTTCTTTATTTTTACTTTTCATTAAATAGCGACACTTTATAGGATGATTCTTCCCATAAAATTGAACAACTTTTCCCATGAAACCTTTTAAACGAAAAAAATTATAATAATAAAAAATCTATCCTGCTCTCCAATAAGAAATAAAAACATCATTTAAATTTAAAAAACTAGTAAATATATAAAGTAATAATTAGCTTTGGGAATATGATTTAAAAAATAATTTTTAATTGTTTTTCAGATTGTAAACGATCTCTTCGCTTTATACTACTCCGATGCAGTAAGTTTCGAACAATTGAAGAATGTAATATCGTTTTTGGACGAAGAAACAGATTATTCTGTATGGAATGCGGCAATTCGAGGTCTAGACAAATTAAGGCAATCTTACCTCGGTACAGAAGTTTTGAGTGAAATTGAGGTGACTTAAAGTATTTTCTTTGTGACACAAACTTATTACGTTTTTTACCTTTTCCAGGGTTATGTTCGTTTTTAGGGTTCTGTCCGTCCGTCCGTCTGTCCATTTGACACCAGGCTGTATCTCATGAAACGTGATAGTTAGACCGTTGAAATTTTCGCAGATGATGTATTTCTATGTGCCCTATAACAACAAATACTAAAAAATAGAATAAAATAAATATTTAAGGGGGCTCCCATACAAAAAACGTGATTTTTTTGCTCGTTTTTTTGAAAGTCTGTCCGAGGCTGTATCTTATGAACCGTGATAGTTAGACAGTTGAAATTTTCACAGATGATTTATTTATATTGGTCCTATAAGAACAAATACTAAAAATAAAATATAATAATTATTTAAGGGGAATCCCATACAAAAAACCTGATTTTTTTGCTCGTTTTTATAGATAAGTCTGTCCGAGGCTGTATCTTATGAACTGTGATAGTTAGACAATTGAAATTTTCACAGATGATGTATTTTGGTTACTGCTATAACAACAAATACTAAAAAGTAGAATAAATTAAATATTTAAGGGGGCTCCCATACAACAAACGTGTTTTTTTGCCGTTTATATAGAGATAGTGGTTTTTACAGAGTCCGACTCGCTCTTGGCTAGTTTTATAGGTAATGGTATGGAACCCTTCATGCGCGAGTCTGACTCGCACTTGCCCATTTTATTTATATACCTTCCGTCAAATTACTATCTCGGTTTTGGCATACAACGTTGGAGTCTAAAAATAACTTGTGTGTATAAAAATATTAACAGCCCAAATTATAATAATGAAAATAATTTATACACACTGTTACATTTTATAAAATATCTTAACCTTTACCATAAAAAAATTTATTGCTCGTGACTGTACTGTATGATAATCATAAGAATTTTGTCATTATTTTATTAAGTGTTTCATTTTATGTGATTTACTGAGTTTGTAACATATATGCTTTAGTATTAAAAAAAAAATATTAGAGTTAGTTTAAACTCTGTTCTAAAATTCAATATTTCTAGAGCTACGCAATTGAACTGACTAGTAGTATAATTAACAAACTGGGCTATGAAGAGAAACAGTCAGAAGGTACAGTGGCTTTAAGGAATCGCATGCAAGTGCTGGATCTAGCCTGCAAGGTTGGTCATGCCGGCTGTATAGATCATGCTGTACAACTCTTCAGAGGATTTACAGCAAACGGCACTAAGTAAGTTAACTTAACATTTTATTTCGAAAAATTAGGTACGTGAAAATAAGTAAGCAAAACTACTTAGAGCAAATAATTAAAAGCTTTCTGACTTAAATCTTACCAAAATCAAAACACTTACGCCCTACACGAAAGTATAAATATAAAATCGGTTTATATCAACTTTACGAAAAAAGGAATACCTAACAAATTACTAAGAAATAATTTACCGAAAAAGATATAAATAAGAGGTGTAGGAAGGAAACGGGAAACTATTAATGTTTGTTTTTATTTTTCAATACGCTCTAACAATAAGAAATGCAGTAAAAGTCGCATTGAAACCGCAAAAGTTGAGGATATTGTGTTAGAGTTGTCAAAATAAACTGTCATGAAAACATTTCTAACCAAAGATGTGTGGTTTTGGAACAGCATCAACTTCCTCATTATTAAATGAAAGACTATATGAGATTTTGTGATTTCGGGTTTTATTTTATTTTTTAGTGTAACGCGGTCATAGTTTGTTGTAAAATGAAGCGTTATCGATATAAAATGACATTTTATGTTCAGTCGATCGTATTATCTGTCACTTCGACATTAAATATATTTAAAGATTTTTTCAGATTTACCACCAAAGATCAGGAAACCTTTCTTGGATAAAGAAAACAATAAATAATGCACTACTTATAATGTTTTTCAATTTAATTTACAGAATACCTCCTAGTCTGAGGCCTGTGGCATATTGCTATGGACTGCGTAATGGAGGTGAAGAAGACTACGAATTCCTGTGGCAACGAATGGCGACAACTAACGTAGCAAATGAGGCTCGCATTATAGGAGACGTTCTTGGCTGCACAAAGAGTGTACAGAAACTTAAAAAGTTTGTATACAAGTTTTTTTTTTAAATCACAGTTAATTGTGCATCCATACTTGATGTCTGTTTTATTACATTTAATATAATTATTACTAATTAATCATTGTTAACAAATTTTATATTCTCCATATATGAGTTTACAATTAAATCATTTCAAAAGTTTTGTAAGAATTGACAGGTATCATACGAGAGACTAGTATATTTATCACTAATTCCTTACATTTGCAACAGACCCTACATCTTTGAAACGATCGAAATAAAAACCTTTTTTTAAGCTTTACTTTTTATTGAAGAGCTTATACATATATTACTTGCCATCAAAAAGTAGAATCACTTTATTTTTTCTTCTTATTTCAGATATTTGGTAGCAATGATGGAGCAAGAAAGTCCAATTAGAACGCAAGATTTGACTGTCCCCTTGGTCAGTGTTTTGACTCACCATGAAAATGTTGACCTAGTGATTAATGAGCTACAGGCTAACTATGATTTATGGGATACGATGTAAGTTATTAACTTGTAGTAAGTATATTTATATCTTAAAAACATTGAAGTAGATACAGGTATCCTAAATATTTTCTCAAAGATGTATAACAACGTAGATCTTACTGAGTAGATGTGAAGATTATAATGACGAAAGCATAAGAACCCCGCGCTATTTTGAAGTTTTGACTAAATGGTTTAAAATTAAACTAAAGTGAAAAATAACTCGAGAAATTATTGAAATTACCTTTACCTGGAGACCTGGAGACCTAAACAAGGCTTTCGCCTGTGACTTAAGACCTGGAGACCTCACAGGCGAAAGCCTAGTTTAGGCTCCAGTCTCTCACAATGTAGTTATTAAGTTTAAATATCTGTGTTAATCATAAATATAATGTATGTACTTGTTGTGAGAGAGAAATATACAAATTTTATATTTTATATTATATTATTACCATGATCACGAAACACTATAATTACTCTTACTGCTCTGTAAATTATCCTCTGTCTGTTTATCCAAATCCATACTTATTTTCATTGCAGTTACCCTTCTATGGACTCGGTACTGTCAACCATTGCATCCGTATTACACACAGAAGACGAATTTAACACGGTAAGTTATAAATTAGATCGGTTGGTTGCCTTAATATAACGATTACTTTTGTTCATATGGTGTAATTGCTTACTAATATAAAATAACCCCCGATGATCTGACGCCTTCAAACTAAAAACCGTAAAAGCTTCGTAGCTATCAGTCTCTTCTGCCCATCCCATTAGCTGAAGTTTGCATTGGTCAAACAAAAGGTGAATTTGTCTATTGTAATGAATGTGTGCCCGGGTTGGAGTGTTTGTCTACGGTCATTCAGGTCACTGTGACACCACAATTAACGGAGAAGGTCGGGGTTATTATTATAAATGATGTTTGGCAATTATGACGTCATCACTAATTTCTTTTTTGCATCAATTATTTCCTCCTGTAATTTAGTCAGGGTTTCACCATTTTACATTGTCGTTTCGTTAAACTTTTTAAAATAAATAGGTAAAGTGAAAAATTTGCAACAATGCTTAGGTTTAGCAAATTTAGATTTGAACGAAAATGCAGTTTAATATTTTCTTTTCACATTGATATTTTAGTTTATGCAAGTATACAATAGTTATCTTTCATTTTGCGTTACTTCTTATAATTAGTAATAAAAATCGATGATCCATAATAATATTATAAATGCGAAAGTAACTCTGTCTGTCTGTGCGTCTTTCACGCCTAAACTACTGAACCGATTTTGATGAAATTTGGTACAGAGATAGATTAGAGCCTAGGAAAGGACGTAGGCTACATTTTATCCCACAGTTGGGCACGATATAACCTGTAGTCCACGCGGGCGGAGCCGCGGGCGGAAACCTTATCTTTTAAATTTTAATATAGGTTCTTAAGACTTAAAGGAAGTTTCTTAATTGTACGGGCAGATTTTCTAGATTTCTATGTTCAACATTCAATTCAATACACCTACACACGCCTTAATGTCCTAAACATACAAATAACACAACAACGTTTTATATTTAGACGGTAATTATAACATGGCATAATAATTAAGGGATTAAATAAAAATTATTATTTATTGTAGTTATTATTTATTTTATCATAGGCCTCTGCATCTTGAAAGATTATTTCAGCAGCGACTATGTGAGATCGGCAATGCAGCTTTTGACTAAATAATTTGATCACTAATTTATCAACATAAAAGTGTGACAGAGTATCATTTTCATATGAAAAAATTGCCAAGGTATTCATAATATACATTGTTATGTTGCGTTGTGATGCATAAATGTTAACCTTTTTTGCAGTTTGAGAATTGGTTGTCATCTTGCACCAAGTGCAGTGAATCGGCTGTGACAGCTGCAAGGAGTTCTATAACCCAGGCCAAAGCTTCTGCATCATGGGCTAATGCACATAAAGAGGAGATTTTGAAGAGTTTAAGTAGTAACAGCATTATGATATATTTATCTAAGGCTACCTTATTGTTCAGCTTAATGGCAGCTTTTTGTTTGAAACTTTAATTAATTTAATTAGAGATTTATTAATTATATTAGCCAACAGATTCCTTCTGTAGGGTAATTTATAGAATATCAGAAAAATAAAACTCTACTTGAAGAGGTCCTTTCTCCACTAAAAAGTAGCGTAGAAGCAATTAATACCCAATAAGACTACTTAGAAGTAAGTACAATATAAAATAATAGTAACTAAGTATGAATTAAAAGTAAACAATAAAGGTGTTGTTTTTCAAAATTATTTGTATTTATAACTTGCTTTTCCCGATTATTTTGTAATAATAAAATAACTAGTAAGCGCTCGACTCAATCTTGACCGATATTTTTATTTTCTAAAGATGGAATGGAATTACGTAGGATGATGCGTCTATTGTCCTAAGGTAGTCTTAACAATGAACTGCATATTGTGCATATCCGCCACGGATGTAAAATTTATTGTTGATCAATAATATACACTTATTTTTATTTAATAATAGTTAATATTAAACAGTATATATTGTTTCTTAAGGTTAAAAATTACCAGAGAGACACAAAAAGGCTATGCCGTTTTTTACCTCTTTGTTAACCAACTTCAAGAAAAGAATAGGTTCTATATTCGACTGTATGTATATTTTTATGTATGTTCACAGATTTCTCCGCCAATTATGAACTGATTTTCAAAATTATTTTTTGTTCGAAAAGGTATACTAGAGTATAAATTTTATCGAAAATTATTCAGCGCTTTTAAAAAAAAACAAAGAAATACTACAAACCAGAACATCATCTAAATAAATGAGTGACATTTTCGTTTGTGGTTATCTGCTAATAGGCATTGTAGTCTGCAAAAAATACTTGTTATCTACTTTGTGCAAGCTGTTGTTGTGATTGAAGTCGGTGACTCATACTTTTTTTTAACGTGGAAAATTATTTTATTATTACAAATGCTAACTGGAATAAAAGATGCAAGTGGTTTCAAAATAGATTTGTTAATTGCGAAAATTCAGTATTTACATGGAAAGTATGACCAAACTACGCGAGTTACTAAAATGGAAGGGACGAATGTTGCCAGTATTCGGAAACAAGTAATTTACCAATTTGAATGTATAAATGGTATTAGCGTAAGGTTCAAATTTTATCTGAAAATTTACTGTATCCATTTAAAATGCTTCAAAAGTGAATTTAAGTACCTACTTAAAATTTTAGAAAAAATGGAGCATACTTTTCTGTTAAAGAAAATCTTAATGGCATCTTTATTACACTTAAATTATTTTATGATTTGTCTATTTTAAGTAAGTTAGATTTATAGTTAGGTCAAACAATTTTTTTCAAGTAATATGTATTTTTATAACAATAATATAATTACATATTTTTTTAGTAATATGTATTTTTGAACATTTTTATTTTTTTTAGGTTATATTAAAAAAGGCCTGTCTGATATAAAGCTACAAATATAAGGTACTAATAAAAGTCAAAACAAGTAACTACTTATGTTAAATTGAATGCTTCGGAGAAACACGATCAGTATAATGACCAATTCAATTTTAAGATTCCAATAATCGCAGTGTACATTTATTTTAGAGGACGCTATCTATATTTTAAGCATCTCCGTAAGCTGGGGATCGCTAAGTACGGGCCACCTACTCACTTATTTAATTTTAGAGAAATGCGTCCGATCCCGTTACGTGCATTGTGCGGCCTCGCACGTGTGGGATGATAGATTGAACAATTTATTTTACACGCACAATTTGTACGTACACAAAGCCGTACATCAAGTTACCCACGCCTACACTCTATGCTGTAGCGATAAGAACGGTTTTTCAATGAATTGGGGTTACCTGATGTGCTGGCATTTGTATGTGCTATATGTTTTCTTAACAGTTTTGGTATTAACAAAACAAAGATGCACAAGGTATGTACAAACAGTAGCACGTCAGGTTGCCCTTTTGAAAAGGGTGACGTTAAAATCAACAAGTATAGCCTGATGTGCTTCCGAGTGTACGTTTCTTACTATGAAATTGCCGTTCTCCTAACAATTAAAAAATAATTCATTAGGTAGTTTGTGTACATTTTTTTTAATTTTTTCAAGACGGTTTAAATTTTTTTAATGTGAGATTATTGTTAGATAACTTTAAATTTGGATAGTTTTGTCAACTCAGAAGCTGTTTTAATATTTTAGCAAAAATAAGCATTGAAAGCAGTACTGCTATTTTAAAACAAATTACTCTACACGAGTTGTTATTCAGTTTTATTCGCAACAACAAAATAAACGCTTTTACCTTGAATTTGTTTACAAATATATTAGTCAAACGAAATAAAATTAGTGAACAGGGTTTTACCATAAGCAAAGATTTCTTTGAAACAATGAATCTTAAAGCTGCATTGCCAAACGAACACTCATCGCCTGTCAACTTTACAAATATAGAGCATTATAAAAACCAGTTTAGCTTGAACTGTGAAACTATAGGTGGCGCCGACTTGGCTGAGATAGCGTATAATTCTGATAGTTAAGTGGCGAAGTTCGTGTTACTTTGGTCACTAGACTAAGCGCCGGTTCCAATCCTAGACAACACGTAAACCGATTTTGCCAGCAACGCGAACGGACGTACATACGTATTTCGTTTTGGCGCGAAAATTTAAATAGTCCGAACTAAATGTTTCATTTCCAAAATGATTCTAAAAGTGGCTTTTCTATTCTTACTTGCAAGCTCGACTGAATCATTTTTCATTGAAGAAGAGTGCCTTAATTATACAGTGTATCCCGTTCAATACGAATTAACGATAATACCTTACATTTACAAAGATCGCAATTCTTATTACGAATGTGAAATCATAATAACAGTGATAGCTAATTCACCAAATGTTCAAACTATAGAATTGGATGCAAAGGATTTAGAGATCAAAGGTGATAGCATTAAAGTTCTTTCTGGAGATAAAGACATAGTAAACAAATATAGACCCTACGAGTACGACAGAACAGCAGGAAAACTTTACATATATTTAAAGGAGCCGCTTAGGCTTTATAGTGTTTACAAAACTCAGTACAATATTAAAATTTCGTTCAGAAAAACAGTGAAAAGTGATGGAACTGGAATTTTTATCGTGCCTTATGAAGACCATGGAACAAAGTAAGTAAATAAATATATGATATCCATCTGTTTAGTTTTTTGAAAAATGTAATTGTGTATTGTTTCGCTTCGGCCGTCTATTGAACCGGTGTTTTGGAATAGGTTCCGTACGTGACTTTTCATTATCACCTTTACCTTTTTTAATAAAACAGAATTTACATTTCCTTTTTAATTTAATTAATAAAAGCGGGAAAGACTCAAAGGCCCATCCACGTCCTGATGGGTTCCTTCGGAAGCACATAAAATTCACGCGGCAGCACATCAGGCTATACATGTTCACCTTGACGTCGCCCTTATCTCGCTCGTTATAACGCCGGCTTTCGTATTGCAAATGAGTAACCTGACGTGCTGCGGTCTGTACCTTTAGAGATAAATATTCGAGAATATGTGGTTTTTAAATATTTGCCCCAATCAGGAATCAATCTCCGGGCTGTTAGATTTGAACATTTTTGTTTTTGACAGCCGGTTTGGTCGAGTGGTAGTGACGCTGCCTCTTGATCGGCGGGTCCTGGGTTCGATCCCCAGTCGGGGCAAACATTTGTGTGAAAAGCAGATGTTTGTTCTCGGGTCATGGGTGTTTGTGTTTGTCTTTATGTGTGTTCCGAGGGACCCACGACACAAGGGAAAACCATAGTGTGGGCCTTTGTGTGTAGCGTTTATTTTTATTTTTTTTATTTTTTTTTGAAAGTTAGAATCATACAACGTTTATTAGATTTACCGGACTTACGCTTAGTTGCAGAAACACCCAGTAAGTCAATGTTACTTTAAATATCATACTGTCACTTTTCATCTTGTAGACTAAAACAAGTACGACATTATATTTAAAGAAGTTTTAACTTTAAAGAACGTTTCCGCAACTGGGCAATAGAATAAATAGTACCCGTGCGCTTGTTTACGCGCCGTGCGATACAAATCCTGCACACACGGGTGTGCATAAATGCATAAATCGCGCGAGGGTTATCACACCTATAACGTTCTTAATAAATATCTATTTATCTATCTTTATATGTTTTTTAGTTACAACTTTGTATAGTTATAACCTAAGTCAGATGTAAAGACTACAGTTGCTTTCCGATGCTGTAATTCTTATATAATGTAAACAATGACATGTAAAGTGTTTCAGCTGGCCTAAGTTTAGTTTCACCTTGACCTTCGATAGATAGACCTAACCATTTCAGCAATGATGGGGCATTTCGCAAAGGGTATCCGAACAACAAAATGTCAAGTTTTATTTACTTTGAATCGCATTAGATGATTTTTTTTGTTTTTATGAGTTAATTAAAAATAGCGTTTTAAATAAAAGGATGAACAAAAAAATTCAAACATTGGGCTTTATAAAAACGCTATTTTGTCATTTCGTATACGGACATCAAGTCTGTGGATGCTAATAAAATATTTTAATAAAAAAAACATAAAGAAGTAGGAAGAGCATCAGTGGTTGTAGAATGTCACATTTGATGCAAATTCTGAGGGTTATGAGATGAAACATTATGTACAATAATAATTAGAGGTAGGTGAGAGGTAAACATAAAAAAGAAAGAATATTAAAAGCAATGTGTAGGTTATTACTTTTGTTATTAGTTTTAATTTTTGTTTTGTTTTCTTTTCCTTTATAAGTAAGCCATAAAGTTGTTTTAAATTCTCATAATTGTAAAATAAAACTCAAATTACTTATCTGTATGATTATTTAACAGCTCTGGCCCACTATCACAACCTACACCCACTTACGCGCATGCTCACACACGCAAACACATACACACACACAGAGACTACACACACACACATACACATACACACGCTCATACACGTCCACATTATTTTAATTGTTTTGATGTTGTTTTTCTATATTTATGTTATTTGGAAAATTGTCTACAGTCATTAGCAAGCTAGTTATGTTTCTCTCTGTACTATTTACTGTACCAATACTTTCAGCTAGTACTAGAAAGAGGGCGGGATCTGGTGACTCCGTAACACAGGTTCTCCTAGTATGGACACCAGCTCTCTCAAAAGATAATCAAATAATTCTGTCATCTGTATCATCCCCAACTTTTGTAGAGATAAATAAATAAACTATTTATTATTTATTTATTTATTATAGTTACCTAGGTATCTATCTTATTTTTAATTGAAAATGAACGATTAGGTACCCTTGCATTTGCATTTCCATAATTCATAAAGCGTCATGTGCAAAAAATCCTAAAAGTATTCAACATCAGTCTTTAAATAACCTAAAGTATTTATATTTGAAAGCAATTTCTTGACGTCGACCTTCATGCGTAACTAAATCATGCGAATTATTACGAAGCTGCCAACGCGAGAATTTGTTTATCGACTTCACATTATAAGAATTAGTGGAACCACGACGATTTTCTATACTGTCTGCTATATCGACTAATGGAATACTTTTGAACTAAATGTTTTAATTACTACCTACTTATCTATATCTGACTCTTCAAAATACAAAAAAAATACAAAAGACAACATTTCAGAAATAAAAGAAGTTCAAGAACTAGCTATGTATGGCACATTAAGTGAATAAAAATAAAGGTGAATTTTAAATTAGTAAGCGAAACTTTAAGCAGTGGTTCTCCACATAAAAACTAAATAACTTTCTGCAAGGAAATTCCCAAAAAGAAATTTCTCAAAAAAAAAAAGAAATTCTCAAAAAGAAATTGAAGGCAAACCAGCTGAGCGCACACATAATGTTGTATAGAGAGGCGAAATTTTATTTTTCATATTTCGACCTATGTTCCTTGGGGAAAGGGTTCAGTTTCGTGGACTGATTCACATCCCAAATGTTCTCTAACTAATTTAAAGTCACCCAATTACGTATATGGGTTATTTTGAAAAATAATACTTACCTATATATCTATACTAATAATATTATAAAGAGGAAAGACTTGATTGTTTGCATTGAATAGGCTCCAAAACTACTGTACCGATTAAAAAAAAATTTTCACCATTAGAAAGCTACATTATCCCCGATGGACATAGGATATATAATTTTCCTGAAATCCCGCGGGAACGAAGTCCCGGGTGGAATGCTAGTTTTTTATATTTGCGAAGTTTCAAAATGTAAAGGTCAATTAGTTTAACAAAGTGTTTCGATGTTCATTTTGAAAATTGCATGTTAGCTACGTCATACTTAATTCTACTGAAGATTATTTAGGTCAATGAAGATTTATATGACTCTAAACTAAAATGACGTATTGCATGTTATTGAAAATACACTTTATTTCTCTTATCTGAATTAATAATAAAAAATGATAAAAACTACACAAAAAAAAAACACCTAAACATTGCTTTATAGGTTTGTCTCTATCTACAATCTAACTATTTTAAATAAAAAACTGGCCAAGTGCGAATCGGACTCGCGCACGACGGGTCCCGTTCCATTATTTATACAAACGAGCAAAAAATCACGTTTATTGTATGGGAAATCCCCTTACATATTTATTTTATTCTGTTTTTAGGATTCCGTACCTCGAAAGGAAGAAACGGAACCCTACTAGGATCTCTTTGTTGTCCATCCGTCCGTCCGTCTGTCTGTCAAGACACTTTTTCTCAGAAACGCGTAGATGTATCAAGCTGGAATTTATATCAAATACTTAGGTACAGCCCTTGGATCTGTGAAAAAATCAAACTTCTAAGCCAACGCAATCAAAAGATACATCTGTTTATTCCGCAAATTTTCGACACTGGCTAGGGAATCAAAACCTACAGGGTACTTTCCGTGAACTCAGAATCTTGTAATTTAGTACGAAGCAACGTCTTATAGCACAGATAAAGGAAAAATCGCGAAAAATGTAATTTTTTTGTTACATCATATAATAAACATATTTTTAATAATTTTAATCTTACTACCTACCACTTTCATCATGAACGCGTAGAGGTATTAAATTGAACTTTTACTTATATATCTACAGGTTTGTACGGAACCCTCGGTGCGTGAGTCCGACTCGCACTTGGCCGTTTTTTTTTTGTATTTGTTGTTAAAGCGGCAACAGAAATACATCATCTGTGAAAATTTCAACTGTCTAACTATCACGGTTCATGAGATACAGCCTGGTGACAGACAGACAGACAGACAGACGGACGGACAGCGGAGTTTTATTAATAGGGTCCCGTTTTTACCCTTTGGGTACGGAACTCTAAAAACTGCAACATGGCATTTAAGTTGAACCCATCCTTTTACATCTTTTATTGGTTTCCTGAAACACTTAAAAAACATACCTATTGATTTTCCAGGATAATCAATAGGATCGTTATGATTCCATTAAATAACTTTAGAAGACCTTCCTGATTGTTGAACAAATAAGTTTCATTGAAAGTCATAAATCTCTGTTTTAGGAAACGAATTAGGTCATAGATGTAATATTTTACGAGCTATAGTATTAAAATTCTTCTTAAGGAATACCGCCCAGTACACATGTAAGATGGCAGAACCTTGATCGAAATTACTAATTAGCCTATAATTACTTGATTGACTCATGAATTGGATCATTGATGAATCTTTTAAACTCAAACACTGAGTTATTTCTCAATAAGTGCCTACATTTAGTTAAAAGGGTTTCATTTCAGAAGAAGGCATATTTACCATATGGGATGACTTTACTTAGTTAGTGAAACTTAAGTTAGAGGATGTTACTGTCCATAAAACTGAGCAACATTCTCTAAGACATTTATATGAAAAATGCTCAAAATATTTTTTCGACTTCTCATAGAAAAACAAATCAGCTGACCGCACAAGTTGTGAGTTGTAAGTATTATTATTACAAGTCCTCAGGATCTCACTGCTGGGCAAATGCCTCTTTTTTTTGCACAACTTGAGGCAATTTTTTGCTTTCTTTTTGCAAAGAGAGATTTGGATATAATCGCCACACTGAGACGGGTTGAAGATTGTTTTTGTTAATGGTGATGCCGCTGCCCATTGACACTTCCTGGTTTTCGAACAATACTGGCTTCTGTACCTAGCCTCTCACGTCACCCACGGGAAGGATTGGAGTGGCGAAAAACTGAATTCAAATCCACTGGCACCATTTGGCAGTTACAAAACTTGTTTTCAATGTATTGAAATTAGCTGTAAGTGTAAACTTCACATAAATGAGATTGTAAAGGAATAAAGACTGCAAAATGTTGGATTATGCTGAAAAAAATAAACTTGAAATCCGAACTCAGTTATGAATGAATAAGTGAATACGGAAAGACGCCGATATTTATCTGAATCGACGTCTTTAAACAAACATGGGATTATTCTTTATGGTCATGCACCACATTGGCTTGGCGACCTTCTCGCCCACATCTGGGACTAAGATATGGATAAGAAGTATTTTATTTATGAACGTTTTATTGCATTCTATTTGCATGCTTAGATAACCAACGTGAAGGTCAATTATCATGACCGCTAGGTCATGTAGTGCTATCTTCTAAAAGGAATATCATATATTTATAACTATATTCAGTACTTAAAAGGAATACTATGTATGTAGGCAGATATTATGTATTTAAAATTAAGTGGAAATTGTAGAGATACGTATTAATTACCTCAGTAATTTACCAGTAAATTATAACTAGTACCTAATTTACTAGCCGGTCTTCCTGACGCATACCCTTATATAAGATCACATAAAAAGTACATAATTGAAAACCGTTTTAAAAAATGTATCTAGATTCTTCGTATCGTATACCTTTAACTAAATAGGTATACGGTGTCCTTGACTAACCTTAAGTGTCAAAATTGAGGACCTCTGACTTAGTTTACTGTCCGGGACCGATGCGATGGTTTAAAATGCCATCAGATGCATAACAACGCTTCTAACATATTTTCACCATGTTCACTCTATCAAGGTTATCCATCTACCTTAATTGAATCAACTATTTAGGTCCATGCAACAAAATTTGCACGTAATTTGTGGTTACGCTCTATAAGAGTTTCCTTTGGGACTAATTAATCGCTATACCATTGTTATAGCTTATTTATAGCCTGTATTGTTTCGCATCGTTAGGCACTGTGAATGGGGACATCTGTAAAATGTCGCAGTCAATCAACAAAGACGACTCTTATAGAATTTAAGTTTTTTTTGTTAGAATCCTAAAGAGGTTTCTAATTATCTCATTCCTCAGAAATTTACTTTTCGTTTGAAACAAATTAAAAAACGCAGAAATTAACTAAATTTTCTAAGGACATAAGTACATAACATCACGACACCAAACGAGTTTAGCTTAGTAGTAGAGTCATCTACCGTTCGATTCCTGGATAGGGCGAATTTTAAAAACTATCTACAAAGCAAAAAGCAGAAAAGTTTTTCGATGTTAGAGTTACAGATGGGTATAAGGAAAAAATCTGCCCTTATATCGGTCCCAGTAAGTTCAGAACTAAATGCAAAAAAAAATTAGACTGCAAGAAATAGTGTTATGTACCTAGAGCTTATCACCTAGCAAAACTATGAATACCTGTCGAAAATGAAACGTTTCTTATGTTAACAAAGATAAAATAACATAAGACCTAGATATCAGAGGTCTTCTCTAAATTGTCACTAGACGCGACCTTGATGGTTCAGACGTAGTGGGCAGTAAGTTAACTGTTACACTAGTTTTTTTGTTGCTATGCACGTTAATAAGCATAATGTTTACATTTTCCGTTTATTGCAATGCAATATATTGTTCCCACCCGCATAGGGCCAACGTGGCGGACTATGGCCTAAATTCCTTTTGTGCTTTGAAGGGAGGCCCGTCGGGCCTCTCGGTTAGGACGCATATGGGCTGATAAAAAAAAATATTGTTACATCAGACAGTAGACTATTTTAAAATTTGGATATCTCTATAACTCTTCAAGACAAAGACAATAAAAACTATAGCAAGTCGGAAGAAATAAAGAACGGAATGTTCTAAATTCTCTTAATGCATCTCGAGTTAAAAACGTTTGGTCGTATATCACAAATTCATATCCGACTGCTGAAGATATTCATAATCTTTCACACTAAAATTGTGATTAATATTACTGCTCTTCAAATACTTTTACATATAAATGGTTATCATAATAAAATATTTCTCATACCATCCCTACTAATAATAACTCTGTTTGTCTGTTACGCATTCACGCCTAAACTACTGAACCGATTTTGATGGAATTTGTTGCAAAGATAGACTAGACCTTAAGAAACGACATAGGCTACATTTTATGCCACAGCTTGGCATGATATAACCTGTAGTCCACGCGGGCGGAGCCGGCGCGGCGGGCGGAAAGCTAGTGTTTCTTTATAAATTTGGGAACACTTTAATGACACTAGGTCAAATTCGTGTTTTAGCCTTGGCAAACATATTTTTATGAGGCAGACGGTAATGACGTCGTCAAGAAAAAAACGTTCGTGTATTAATTTATTATTATTTTATTTTCAGATACATGTTTGCGACTCGTTTATCGCCGAACAAAGCGAAACACTTCTTCCCATGCTTCGATAACTCTAGATTTGAAGCAGTGTTTAAATTTAGAGTTTATCAAGTACCAAGTACCCTCACAGGAATTCAATATGGTAACACAAGTCTTGTCATCGCTAAAGAACAGAGGAAACACGAGTAAGTACGCATGGAACCCTTAATGACTATCCAAGTTCATTCTAAGATAATTTGTACTTTATCACCAGTGGGTAAGACCTAATTCAGGGAACCGACTATTACTGATTGCACCTAGTCGGTTGAAGTAATTGGTCGGAAATGGTCGGAATACTTACTATAAGCTAAATAGTACTTATTAGATTGTACTCTAATTAACTGGCTACATTTACAATACTGTGAAAAACTACAGAGCCGTGAGTAGCTAATAGTAATTACAAGTTAACTTGGTTTTTTTTCTGTAATCAGCTGGAAATTAGTAGTATCTATCTGTACCAATGGGAATCAGGAACCATTGAAAGCAAATTTATGTTAGGTATCAAAAATCTTTACAATTGGTCTTAAGATTTGCAAAAGTGATAAACAAATGAAATTTTTACCTTTTTTAAAAATGCAAAAAAATGTTTTTACAAACCTAAACTTCGACATTTTCATGGATGATAAATTACATACCTTAAATCAATAAATACGATTTCGTTTAACTATGAATATGATTTGTTAATGCAATAGACTCCGAAATGGTCAGTCACGACATCTATCACACATTGACACAATTCTCAACGTTCGCAACTGCTTCTCCCTTATAAGGTACTGTCGGTTGGTTAAGTTTTCACTACACTTATAGCAATGAGCTATGATTAGAAACTCACAAAACAAGATTTAACTCGAGAGTTTTAGAAAATAAATAATTTAACAACTGTATACGGTCAGCAAAACACAGCGTTCACTAAATTTGCAAATAGGTTTTTTAACAAAGACATCCTTAAACGATATACCGTACACACCTCAAGCTATGTATACTGTATAATAATAATATATATTTTTTATTAATTATTTGTTCAAAACTTTTCATAGCTATCTGTCTCCGGGGAAGGACACCCGGAGTCCTATAGCACAGGCCTTGGCTTGGTTTGCGCTCCGGGCTCTTTTATATAGGAAATTCTTTGTAATTAGCT
Organism: Aproaerema taeniolella; assembly: GCA_949987775.1. Taxonomy (NCBI): domain Eukaryota; kingdom Metazoa; phylum Arthropoda; class Insecta; order Lepidoptera; family Gelechiidae; genus Aproaerema; species Aproaerema taeniolella. Next base: position 11,760,757 of record OX465253.1, read on the forward strand.
ATTTATTTGTTAAGAGTAAATAATTGAATTATTATTATTGTAATTATATAATTATATTAAGATATAATGGTGTTTCCCTTTTGATTTTCCAGGCTCAGAGAAAACTACACAATAATAGAGTATATACCATCCCCGCAAGTCGCTTTACATCAAGTTGGTTTCCATTACTCCCAGTTTGGAAACCGTCAAGTGTCTGCTAAGAATACCAATGACAGTATAGTGATCTGGGCACCGGCAAATAAGCTGCACTTTTACGATTTTGTACTGCAATTTGGAAAGAGAATGTTAAATATAATCCATGAGTATGCTTCGGTAAATCGCCCACTGGTGTATGGACCAATAAATATAGTGTCTGTACCTTCACACCTGGATGGATATGAAGTAGGAAGCTGGAATCTTTTGACTAATGGGTAAGCAATGTCATTAATAAAACATCTTTTAACAAAAATATAATTAATAACAATTGTTAAATTTTAAAGTGTGTGATAGACAAGACAATAACAGACCAAAACTACTCAGATATTAAGTGACTTTAAAGTAGTCAGCGATAATTAAGGATGTGAATCAGCCCACTTCACTAAAAAACATTCCCCGTGGAGCAAAAACAAAAAATTCGTCTTGGTCGAAAAAAAAATTATAGTTGAAATTTTCTTTATCAAGAATTTCAAAAGTTACCTGCAGATAAACGAAATTCATGTTTTTATTCATTAATTGTATTTGTATCGACAAGCGAATTTCAAATAACCTCGTATTGAAAATGGACAAGGCCAAACATTGCAAATAAAATTGAAAACACCTGGTAAAACGTAAACTACTGTTATATTCTTGTTAACAACACTGCAAACATTACAAAATGTTCCAGGTAATTCTGAAAACTAATGTTGACAAACAATGGACGAATAATTTAAAAATATAAAAAAAAATTATAACCCCCGGCATTCATTGCTTATAACTGTTAAATAGCTGAACTAATTTTGATAAAATATAGCTAAGAACCATCTCGATAACATCAGCTCTAAAAAAAAAAAACAACGCATCATAATTGGTCCATTCATTTAGGACAGTGTTTCTTTTTAATCCCCGATGCAAAAAGAGAGGGGTGTTATAAGTTTAACGTGTCTGTTTGTGTATCTGTGTATCCGTCTGTGATATCGTAACTGACAAACGGATGAACCGATTTTCGTTTAGTTTTTTTTTGTGTCATAGATAATTTTATCCTGAGTGTTCTTAGTCATGTTTCATGAAAATCTGTTCCAGTCGTTTAAATGTTATAAGCAATCGAATGTCGGGGGTGATTCAAATTTTTTAATTTTAGTATTATTTCTTACTAGCTTTCCGCTGGCGGCTCCACCCGCGTGCTACAGGTTATATCGTACCCAACTGTGGGATAAAATGTAGCCTATGTCCTTTTTCCAGGCTCTAATCTATCTCTATACCAAATTTCATCAAAATCAGTTCAGTAGTTTAGGCGTTAAAGACGGACAGACAGAGAGAGTTACTTTCACATTTATAATATTAGTATGGATTGTAGTTCGGAAAATTACGTATTTCGAATAAGTAAATTGAGTTTCACAAGACAAGAACGAGAAAGACACTGTTGCAGAGAGACATTAAGAAAATAGAAGCACTAGTAGATACGTTATAATTATAACACCCATTTTTTTCGCGGTTAAAAAGAGAAAATTATAAAATAAATTCGATATTATTTTCCGCATCCCTCGATCCCGAGCCATTACTTACTGATACAATTTTCAAAATGTTTTAGAGAAAACAGATTGGCCTACGTGCCGCACTTCACAAGCGTAAGGCAGCAAGAATCAATGGTGTTTGAACTAGCGCAGCAGCTGTGTAGAATCTGGCTTGGAAACCCTGGAGAGCTTCAGCGGACGAGGTGGTACGAGGAATGGTTCAAAGAGGGCGTTGCTACCCACTTGGCGTACTATTTTGTTACTCAGGTAATATAAGTGCGATTTTTTTGTAAAATTAAATCTATCCACATTAAGCTATTTTAATTTTTTAGCAGGTGAACATAATGCAGTCTCATATATATTTATTTTAATTTTATGTAAAGAAAAAACTATGAAAAAAGTCTACTTATTAAATACTTTATACATAGCTCTCTTGAAAGACAGTGAATGTAATTTCCTGTTACCAAAATGTACTTATAAAAATATGAGACATTTTTAACATGTATATATTCTTACTAATATAACTTTACCAAAAAAAAATCAAAGAAAATCCGGAATTAAAACATCCATAGTAAGCCCGTTATTGACAGCCATTAAAGTCTCGAAAATGTTTAAAGAGTATTATGGCATATTTTCAGTATCAGAATGGAATCCAGTCATTAAGATTCAGACAACCTATCAGCCTCTACGGACTTGAAATGAAACATGCTGCCATGATGGAAGATTGGCATCACAGCACACCAGCTTTGGCTTCCTTCAATAGAACTTTAGCTGTAGACATTCCTTCTAGATATAAGGAATTGGTACAAATGAAGACTGCTTCTCTTCTATGGATGGTGGAGAATTGGATCGGTTCTGACAAATTCCATATGGCATTGGTGAAATACATTAACACCAGGTAGGTTTTCGTAAGCAAAGCACTGTCCGATACAATTCATTGTCTTATTTTATTTAGTATGTTCAACTGCTAGGCAATGGTCTCTGCTCGTGCACGATTCCTCATTATAACATCCACTTTCTACTTAACCGTGAGTCTTGTTAAGCTTATTTTATAATTGCACGACTTACTCCAGCCTCTCAGCTTGAGGCGGAGATGTTTGGGTTGTTTGAAAAATAATGGAGATGATTTAGTAGCTCCGAGCCAACCTCTTTTAAACAGAGCAAAATGCAAATATACCGATATCCTATACAGGGTGTACCACGGCTATTCCACATGGAGGAAAAGTACCTTAATTATTGTAGATGGGAGTTTTTACTGAAATAAAACTTTTTTTTTTTTAATTTAAACTGCATTCATAGATTTTTAAATAGTGTTGTGGAATTTTTTAATCCAGGACTTTATATTTTTTTATTATTGAAGTTTCTTATGAGCATGACTCGACACCCTAGGCCTCGCTCACAAAAATTGTTATTTAAAATAGTCATATGAGCCAATCACAGTCTTTCAGAGTCCGTTATAAATTTCTATAGAAAACTAATTTTATTTTTTAAGTCTATTTGTAAAAGTAAATACTTTTACAAGAAAAATACCTTTTGACAGCTAAAATAAATTAACTTATAAAATTGACAAGGTCGTTGTTTTCAGGCGTGGTCAATTTATTTCTCTGAAAGATTTCATGACAAGTTTGGATCTTGATACAATAGAGTGTCTTCATCAATTCTTCAATGGATCAACTTCTTCTAAAGTATTAGACTCTTGGTTCCATCAGCCTGGATATCCTGTGATAAACGTGAATGTGTTGCGAGACCGCACACCTGATGCTATTCAACTGAAACAGGTACTAATGGAGATAAAAAAATAAATACAAAATGTGTAATAAAATTTCCTGATACATATAAAAACGCATGTCCTGACACTACAAAGTCTAGAAAGCCGTTCATTTTTTAATGTAAGCAACCTTTGAGAAAGAATATTTGAATTTTTTTACTTCAAAGCGGGGAAATGAAAAAGGGAACCTTTGTATGAATTTTTTGCTCTTTGCTGTTAAATTTGCCTCATATTATTTATTTTAAAAGAAGTGTTTATTAACTTGATAATGAAAATCTGTAGAAACCAAATAGATGTTGTTAATAAAGATTGATATTTTTTCAGCATAAATTTAGCTTTATTCTAGAGAACCGCGATTCGAGCTACCTGACTCCCATTTCTTACATAGTTCAGAACAATCAAAACTGTTTCAACTGTTATCGACCTAGATTTACAATAGATCAAACATACACTTTTGAAGAAAATCTAAACGGAGGCTGGATTATACTCAACACTAATGCATCAGGTCAGTAAGAAATTAATTATTTTATATTGGGTTCATTCAAAGATTATAAAAAAAATCTAATTCAAAGATTATAAAAAAAATCTTAGAATTAGTTAGGTAGCGACAATTAAGGATGTGAATCAGCCCATGACAAAATGTTTATGCGATTAGCTGATTTGACTTACTATGAGAAGTCAACAATTTTTTAAATTAAAATTTCAAGAAACCCCCTTTAAGTTTCGCTAACTAATTTAAAGCCACCCTACATAATTTACACTATAATACATTTTATACAAGTTTAATAATGATACAAAATAATGTACTTCCACCCACAAAGAAAACATAATAGGAGAAACATAAACGAGACTTGTACAAAGGTGATCTCATTGCTAAATGGCAATCTCTTCCAGTTAACCTTTGGGTATAACAATAACTGTAGCTACTAGACATAAAACTTCCAGACCAGGTATTTCAAGCCAGACATAAAATTAAAATAGAGCCAAAAGTTGTAAACGTTATTGACCTTCACTGCAAAGAAGCATTTATTTTGGTCCAATGTCACACTGAACTAAAATTTGCACTAGTGACTCATATTACTGCTCAATGCAAATTTTCCTTTGGCACTAAAAAACAAAAACATTACATTGATTACACTTTTCCTTGAGAAATAGAGCTCTAGAGACAAGGCTCAAACGTTCACTTCCTGGTTCTATAATATTTCAGATATTTTGGTAGCAACAATATAAGTGCGACTACGTTTTAGTGTGCTTCAAATTGTTTCTGTATATTTTCCTTCAATACCAAGCCAGCTAAGTAAAATGTTTAACTTATACAGTAAATGCCGAAGCTTACCTTGGTGTCAGGGGTTATGACTTATGAATGAAGCCACTTAGTAGATCCTAACTATTACGGATCTAACCACCGTTTTCAGGATTAGTAATGAGCTAGAACTAATAGTTGAAGATTCTTTATTAAATAACAGTTAAAATTATTTTTTCTTTTGAAACAGAAAAATATGATTCCGAGTATATTTTTGTCTTTCTGTCGGGGTCTCAACTTTATCCTTACTTTGTCAAAATCCCGAGGATGCGCACCGAGCGTTTTTCTTCATCTTTGAAATTGCGCACTGCTAAGGAATGGAATTCTCTACCTGAATCTGCATTTTCGAGCTCATATAAACTTGGACTCTTTAAAGCTTTAAAAAGGCTTCTGCTGTTTGAGCTTGTTACGTCCTCGAGCACTTCTTGCTCCTAAGCTAGACTTTAGTCAAAAGCGAACCCATTCCATAAAAAAAAACATGGATTTCCACCAATGGGAGTGTTCCCAGATCAAGTTACACTTTATTACTTACTTTTGACCGTAGTGCCAATCTGGGTGACAAACTGACTCGATACTTATATGCCCTTGAGCTTTGATAGAAATATCTTATTTCAATGATGTGTCCATCTTCAAATTATGGTTTCGTTGCTTTCAGGCTACTACCGTGTTAACTACGACACTTTAACATGGAAGCTTATTGCAAATACACTTAAAGAAGACAAGAATTCGATTCCGGAAATGAACAGGGCACAGGTAATTTTGCCAATTGCCAGATTTATCCATGACGGAACTGTCATTAATAATTCTGATAACTTTGACTTACAAAAATTATAAACCTATAAAAAGAACATCAACTTTGCAGATCGTTAATGATGTTTTTGCCCTGTACGCGGCTGGACAAATGAAACAATCTTTAGCAGTGGAAATATTGAACTACTTGGACCACGAACGAAGCCCGTTAGTGTGGAACTCTGCAATATCCGGTTTCGAATTGATAAAAATACCAGGCGCTGCTTGCGGAATGACGAAGTTTTTGTATAAAGACTGGCAGGTAATACTTTTGAACTAGGTTCTCTATAATAAATGATTTTGAATAATTTATTTGTGTAAGTTAGATAATCTTTTTATTGCATGGTTTTGTATGGCTCGAATTTTTTTACCGCAATGTTAAAACTTGTGTTTTTATAGGAGTTCATGCGTAAAAAAGTTGAATCGATCTACAATGAACTGGTATATGAAGTAGAGGTTGATCGAATGCTAAATAATAGAAAGTTTAAAAGCAATATCATCAGTTTCGCCTGTGCAATGGAGCACCAACCGTGTTTAGATCAACTGCGACGAAGCTATCAGGAGTTTATGCGCGGCAAAGGAAGGTATGGAAGCATAAACGCTTACTCTACTCATACGTAGTAAATAAAACACTTAACCACAACACAAGTATTCGCTTTAACATTTTATTCTGTCTGCTGCAAGGCCTAGAGGGACGCCTTAATGACGGGAGAATACTTTTGAAATTTAAACTATGATAGTGGCCCAACCACATATAATCCTCCTACAAATTATCTTGTATGAAAGGAAGCCCGTGCCCCTCGGTGGGGACGTATATGACCTGGTACAAAAAAGTACTGGATTGTCAATTTACTGAATAGAGATGTGATTTTGTACTTCTTTTCCACTTGGAAACACTTAAAAGCTAAATTGTACGATAACGCGTGACTACGTTACTATCGTACCCGTAACAAAGCGTGACTTATCGTGACTTAACGACAAACCCCTAATTGGCCCTTATTTGAAATCCGAGACTTTATCTTCGTGATAGTACGAAGTACGTCACTACGTTAGCTGTCAAAATTGTGACATATTCACGAATCAACATACTTTATTCAAATCTTTCAAATTCAAACTCCGATTTTCGATTATCTCGTAGAACTCCGATCTTCAAGGCATTATATCATTGTCGTAAAGATTCACTGTTAATCTTAAGATGCATAGTATTACACAGTGATACAATTATTAGCAAGTTGCAGGTAATTAAATGTTATACGACTATTAAGTAAAATCCATTAGCAAGTGATTCACCTGGGCAGGTAGGTATGAAGTGCAGCTCACCGTAAGGTTGCATCTTCCAAATTAATTTGCTTACAGACTTGAGCCTGATACACGAGAAACTTGTTACAAAATTCTTTATCAAACTGACGATAAGTTTGGAGCACAAGGATTCAACGCATTTGAAGTTGAAGATAAAATTGCAGCAGAACGGAGCATGTAAGTTTATTTTTATACATTTGCGTTAACAAAGTGCTTGCAAGTATTGTGTAGGTAGGTATAATCAAGTTTGTAGCGAATTCGACTAACCTCGGTGTCAGGGTTTTTAATCCCTATCAAATCCCTAAAAATTAAAGTAAAAGGACGTTTATTAAATAAACCAATACTATTAATTACTATTGACCACTTTTTTCATTTACATCTTTTTCATCGTTTTTGTTAATTTTAGGTGTAGCAGTAAAATAAAACACTTACTTTGAAGGCCTTTTCCTTTAAAAGTCAGTAACTTTCAAATAAAACTTTCAAAAAAAAACAACTAAAAATGTATTTTTTCAGACGCAAGGAATCTCAATTTTTGTACCGGATTCCTGTTGGCACTCCCGTAATGGATAGATTGGTAATGTCAACAACAATCTTCCCGACAACGATGGAAAATCAACAGGAAACCCAAAAGGTAGGTTCTCCTTCGTAGCGGCAGTTGGTTAGGCCAGATTTTGTTCGACCAGAAGGCGACGAAAAGCCCTGTTCATTGTGATGATGATGACTGTCAGGACTGCTTTTAGGGCGTTCTGAGAAGCGTTTTGGGTGGGGCTGGTCCAATATAGTATCGGCTATTTACTAACTAGTTGAAAAATTGGCCAGCTAGACACTGCGTTACCAAGTATAGCTGTTTCACTGGTTGGCGGTATCTGGAAGATCGATTCTGCCAAGCTGCACGGGAAAGCTACTTATGTGCATCCCAGAGAGATTGTGGAGTAACTGCTTAGAGCCACAGTAATAAAATACACTTGTTCCTAATAACGCGTAGATTTAATACTCACACAAGCGTACTCATCAATCCTTACTTGATCTCGCTGGTCACTCTACGTAGGTAAGAAAAGTGTATATTTTTGCGAACTGTGGCAGTTATAGAGCCTTTAAAAATTACAAAAAAGTGTGTTTGGCTAGTATTAGTTGCAGGTAATAAAACTCTCTGCGTAGATATTTTACTTGATCCTATTGTGACAGTCTTACTCTAAAGTAGATATAACTTTTAAATTTTAATAGAAATAGTGCTACATGTCATTCAAATAAATTTTCTTATTTTCAGCCAAGTGAACCCGAAAAGCACACCGGGGAGGCGACAACAAACATTTTATCAAGATTAATAGTATGCATAGCGGCACTTATTTTAGTAGCCGTAAGATAGATCTCTACTTGTGAAATTGTGATGGTTATTTATGAATTTTTGTACTCAGTAAAAAAAATTACAACAAAACCTTTTTTTATGACAGTAAAATGGTTTGATTTTCAAACTTATAAATTAGACGAAAGTAATAAGAATTATTTTCTATTTCTTACGAATCATAGTGATTTTAACTCAGTTGTTTAAAAAAGCGCAACTTAAAAAGTTTTTCAAGATTTTTTTTTCAGATTTTGACATTGGGCACGGCAAAATTGTATTACGATTGCCTTTTATGTAATAGTAATACTAGAAGCTGAAAACGTAGGGAGCAATGGTAATTCAAATTTAGAAGTGCCGAGCCGTGCCGTTACAATTATAAAAAGGCCCATTGGATTGAACTATTTTAGACAGCAATTGGGCCTTTTTATAATTAGAACGGTACGACACGGCATAGCAAAATTTGTATTACCATTGTCCCCCATGTTCTCAGCTTCTAACATCACTAGTACATAGGAAGGAATGGTAATAGAATTTTGATGTGCCGTTTCTCAATTATAAAAAAGGTATATTATAAATACAACATTTTTTTATTTTGAAATTTATCTTGAGTGAAATAATGTAAGCACAAAAGGCTATGAAGTATCATAAAATATAAAGTTGTTTTGAATAATATGACATTCCTTTTCAATCGTTTAGCGTGAGTCTGTGTTTCAATTAAAACGAGCAGAAATAAATAGTCTTACACTCAAATGATATATCAGAATCGCATTATTAACAAATTTTTTACTAATGTCACTATTTTTTGGATAAATAACGTTTCCTCATGATTCCTTGTTTAGTTTTAAATAATAAAATTCCTTAACTTTAAAGTATTTATATTTAAGAATAAAACCTTCAAAATTAGTGATTATTCACTGCACGCATTTCACGTAAGTAAGTAATCGTAGGTAAGTATACGGGGTGTAAGGGACAACTTAGCAAATACTAAAATAGTGGAATCTACCCAAATACAAGTAATTACTTTCTCCCAGAAATGTCAAGGCAATCAATTTTCGTTATTTACCAATTTTGAATGGGATGTACAAGTACATTGCTGGTTTTCGTGTTTTACACTTATCATTGGAAAATGGGGTGTATTTATAAATAGCTTAATTAAAAAGCAGATTTTTTTTAGAAAAAATGAAAATAATTGAAGAATCATTCAAAATGATGATTTGAGTTCAGGTTTTCAGTTCTTGCTATCCCTTACACCCTGAACACATTTTCACATGTATTCTAGTCATAATTTATAAATTATTATGTCATGTAATCAAAAACAGTAGCTTCGTTCTTAATCTATTTATTAAAATGTATAATAGTGCGTATTATGTCTAATGTTTATACTCAAATTATGTACATAATACGTAGTATCGAGTTATTTTATTTAAAAATAAGTACAGTACCTAACTATATAATAATAATTACTTATATTTAGCCATAAATACATTAAACTAAAATTAATTGCTTATTGTTTATTTTACCTTAACATTATTTGCCAACTGTTCTAGAAAAATTTGAAGCAAGAGGACGCGTTTGCTCCAAATTTTACAGAAAGTTTCTAAAAATTATTCATAAACTTTGTGCTTACGTATATCTTAGCTATGAGTGAAAACACAAAAAAAACTTTTATATTTTCAAAAAAATATTTTTTTACATATACATTGTAACTTAAATTCAAAAAACCCCGTCACCATCAAAATAAACCTATAAAATTCGAATCATTTATAATATATTAATTTAATTAAATCTACTTGATCACTTTGTTCAATTTTTTATGTAAACAATCATTCTCACTCAACTTTACTTACTTATTAAATATTCATATTTCAAGATAATTTAATGATAAAAATGTTTTAAAATCTAAATTATTTTTAACTTTATGAAAATAAATCAAACATACTCATTACCAAAACACATGTAACAAGACGTGATCCTCGTCTACACTTTTTAAAATCAGTATTATAATTTTGAAAACAACGATTATTATCAAAACAGATAAAAATCGAGTTTCTTGACATGCTTAAGTACTCGCTATAAAAAAACCGTTTGAAAAATTAATCTACAGTTAAAATAAATTAAATATATGCAAAATATATGTGTCTCAAAGACGGAATACTTCAATAATTTTGTGAAATTATAATCATACAATAACTATCAATAGTATTTAAGTGCCGTAAAAAACCACCACAAAACCTAATCCTCTAAAAATAAAACATTTACTACTTCTAATATCCCTAACTACAAAAACTAAAACTACAAAACTTATTGATTAAATAAAGTAACGAGCATAGTTATGCATAAAAGTACAAGAGACACAGCCATTTTGGGTGCATCATTTTCGTCTATCCATTCGTATACAGAGTCCATCAATGTTTGATCCCATATGACATTCTCTTCGGCAAATTCTAGGTACCTTCTAGCAAGATCAACGGAATCATCGAGTTCGCTATTGATGGAGTTGATGTATACCGAAAGCTGAAAAAGAAATGATTTTAATATTTCTTAAATCTATTCTAAATAAATGAATAATAATCGTAACCATACGCTTCAAAGTAAGTGTGTACAGTCACGAGCAATAAGATAGAAATATCCTTAAGCTTGAAATTCATGTAGTCAACATTAAATCGCAAGAATATGTATCATAAACATGTAAACAATAATTGTATCATATCATTAATAACTATAAAAAGCAAAAAATAAATAGAAATACCTACTTATTTCTAGATTTTTTTATCAATTGCGTTAATTAATAGCATTATAGGTACATATATTAAAATAAAATATTTTAAACAAAAAAAATTACCCGGCTTCAAAGATTGTGAAATCCTACTGTTATAAGTATTATACTCGTAAATGCGAAAGTTTGTGTTTAGATGTTTGTTCCTAAATCATGCAAAACTACCAGACCGATCATTTTAAGCGTAAATGTAGCTCATGACGATTTAGTTGCAATGAAAAAAAAAAGTTTTTTTGACTTGTCTCTAAAAATTCCCCAAAAAATTGAAATAACTCGAAAACTATAAAAAATCACAGAACATACATGGAGGTGTTTCGGATGCTCTAAAGGATGTTCTACCTCAGGACCTCCGCTTGACACTATTTTTTGGAACACCCTGTTTTGCTTAAAAAAATATTTCGATGCTAGTACTAAATCTAATACATAAAATTCTTGTGTCTCGATGTTTGTTACTAAACTCCGATTTTTATGAAATGTGTGCATATCGGGTTGGTCTGAGAATCGGGAAAACGCCTTTATAAGATTTGTGTATATGAAAAAATATAAAAATACTTGTATTCCACGCAAGTGCAGCGTGGGCGGAAAGCTCGTATTAAGTAAAGGTTTCATAAAGCAAATGAAGAATACCAATAGAAGTTAGTAAATATTTTACAGCTGCCATGTCATGACAAAGTCATATCAAGCATCAGTCATCTTGATGGTCAAAAAATACCCAAAGTAACAAAATATCATTTATATGTATCCACTAAAATGTCTATTACATGTATACAAATATACATATTATTAACAAATGTTATGGATAGTTAAAAATGACATTGGAATGTGAAATTATTTCTGATCTTGTTTCGAATATATTATTATGGAATAAATGTATACCAAATTTTGACATAGTTTAATGTTTAGATAAATTTGAAACAAATTGTTGTACACTTCATTCTGGATTGGTAAAGGTCCAGATATTTTAGACACTGTGACAACGTATATATATTTGCTCGTGACGGTACCATGCTTGTATAGATAGGTTTCTTTTAATTTGGTAGGGTACCTAATAGAAACACTTTAATCCTACCAAATAAGATGAGCATTGCGCTATATTGAAATAGCAAGCTAAAATCGTGCTCACTATCTTTGTAGCGTAGTAGCCACCTTCTGAATTCCTATCTGACGCGAAGTATAGTTATCTCTTTCACTTAGACATCTTTAATTAATCAGTCCTTTTTAATATTTAAAATCCTGTTAGACGTCAAAACATTTGGCCTATTCCAGTAAGAAATATACTAATATAACAGGCCAGTTTCTTTTTAAAATACTTACATCAGAGGTAACATCAGCATTTGCTGCATTATCTGCTAGTATATATATTATTTCTTCTAGTTTTTGATGACCACCGAGCCTGTGAAGTATAAACGAATGTGAGTAATCTGTAGTAGTAGGTACTGTTGACTATAATTGGCGTTAACTGAAAACCAGTTTTTGGTAGTAACGTTTAATTATTTGTAAAATTTTAACGTAATTTCTATTTATAAAAGTACCAAATAAATGCTTTTCTGTTTCTACTTCTATTATTATTATTTTTTATATGGACTGGCTGACTTATATTGCTGGTCTGGTCAAATAGCTCAGTCGATAATGACCATGTCAGGATCTGAAGCTGTCTACCAACACAATTTGACGATTTTCAAATTTCAAGTATTTGCGTGGAGTCTGTTTGATTAAGTATAAAAAGTATACCAGTCGTATATCATTTATCTAGCACCCCTAGTAAAATCCTTGCTTAGTTTTGGGTTAGATGGCGCTGTATGAACTGCCCAAGAATTTTCACCGAAGAGATTGAAAAGCTTTATAATATTTGTAAATTTGAATGTAGGAAATTTAAAAGTCTCCGAAAGCATTTTCCTACTCGAAGAAAATCCTCTATATTTTTCGTTTGGAAAAAGCTTTTACTCAAAATTTCCATGGAAATAGGGATTAGTTGGGAGACGTCTCGGTGGGGTCACCAGTTTCAACTATCCTACTAGTATTATAAATGTGAAAGTTTGTGAGAATGAACGGATCTAAGGGTGTTTGTTACTCTTTCACGCTCAAACGGCTGGACCAATTTTGATAAAATTTGGTGTAGGTAGCTGATACCCTGAATTAACCCATGGACTACAGAATTTTCCCAAATTTTCACGGGAACGAAGTCCCGTGTGGAAAGCTAGTACTTACATATTTCTTATCGCTACAGTTTGTCTTCTCGTGAAATCAAGAGCGATTCTGGCGTTTTCGTAGCTACTTTCGGCAACCGCTTTAAAGATTCTGAACCTTTCTTCCACTCCGTAAGGGCTACCTTGAGCTATGGTCTCCAAAAGCAATCTAAAAAGTAACGATATACATATTATCGTGCTAGAAGAAAGGTTATTATTAGTTTAACTTGCAAGTGGTAATCGATGCTAGCGCTTTATTCAAATTTATTTTATCGCTCGTAGCCCAGTGACGTGCTGATCTCAAACAATCAGTTAGGTTAAGCAATGTATACAGAGGGAGAGAACCTGATGGGTGACCAAAGAGGCAATTTATCACGAGAATTTTCGTGCTTTGGAGGGCACGTTAACCTATATTGGATCTTTGAATTGTAGTACATTAACTTTTAGTTCATAGGAACTTACAAATGTAAAAATATGTACTCAGTACTCAAACAAATACTCAAAGTTTAAAAATAAATTTTGACGTTTTAAATACACCTGTTTATTGCATAACTTAGACTTCTTTAACAATTATGTTCAAACTGGAAAACTAAAAACAATAAAAATAACAATAACTTACGTAGAAATGAAAGCATCATCGCGTGAGCAAGCTAATGACTCCAATATGACCACACGCTCGTAGAGACTAGGTTCTATTTCCAATCGATCATAAAGTGCACTGACAACCTGAGCATCACCTTCACGTACCATCGTACAGTACACTGCTGGTCGAATGTCTTTTGGAATATTGGGGTTACTGCAAAGAAAGAACAAAATAATTGTTAAATTTAATATATTGGTAGAGTTTTTGTCCACAAGACTAAACTATTTAGTAAAGAATAACTATTTTTTTAAAGTTATTTCAAAATACATAGTTTTTCAGTGTTTTAAACAGTTTGACAAAAATTAAGATCGTGAATCAGTACACTTAAACAAAAAACATAGAAAATGACACGAATGTGCACATAGTATTATTTTTTGTTTTTTATTTAACAATAGTACAACTTGTACGATCAGTAGGTTGGCTCGGTATGGAAAACCGAATTAATTTTAAGTATACCTTTTATTATATACTAGCATTCCGCTCGGGACTTCGTTCCCGTGGGAATTCTGGAAAATCATGTACCCAATGTTCATCACAGATAATATAGGCTTCTAATGGTGAAATAATTTTTCAAATCGGTCCAGTAGTTTTGGAGCCTATTCAATGCAAACAAACAAAGAATCAAATCTTTCCTCTTCATAATATGTATAAATAGATATAGAAGATAGATGGGTAATGTAAATAATCGTACTTACACTACTGGCTCATTGCTATTAGGATCATAAAACCAATCAATGGCAGCTGCAACACATGGGATATAATTAGCTCGACAAGCGTGGTCCATTACCATTCCTCTCGCAAGAGATGTCATCGCAGGTTCCACAATTAATGGGTCCGGATTGAAACTAATCTCCGTTTCGAAAGTTGCAATTGTTCTACGCACCATTCTCTGAAATAAAAATAAAATCCTTGTTGCGTTATATGGCTATACAAGAAAAGAACTTGTTCTATAAATAATTATCTCTGCTAACAAAGATGTCTGGTGAGCATCATTTATTTTATTGATCTTGAAGCTTCTGGCTGTCATCTAAGACAGTGATATTTCAAAAGTGATGATTATCTCACGTAAGTCGCGAGTTGTGCTTGGGATGCTGATGTGATACAATATTTTGTAACTTGTTCAATTCTATACCTTTTAGTTTGAATAAGAAATTTATTTTAACAAATTTAATAATAATCCGAATGACACCTAAACATAGTAAATAACCATGACCAGCCATGAAATAGATTTTGTATTTTACTCAACTCTGTGAGTCTCAAAGATAAATGTAACATTTTTTTTTGTCATGTAAGACACAGCAAATAATAAAAACCGGCCAAGAGCGTGTCGGGCCACGCGCATTGTAGGGTTCCGTAGCAGCATGGTTCAAATATGCAGCTGGCTTCTTAATTCTACGAGCATATGGTCGTAGTTGATGTTAAAATCCCCAAATACTATACTTAGCATCAAAAACAAATGTATTAAAAAGTTTGTAGTTTCAGAAGTAACTGTAGTTTTGGCCTAAATATAACAGAATGGAAGTATTTAATGCGTGAGCGAATATATAGTTTTTTGTTTGTTTTTTTGCGACAATATTATTGTTAGGAATAATATAATAATATTGAGCTAAGCAGGTATATAATTTTGATGTCATTTTCTTAATTAGCACCCCCAACAACCTATTCAACGAAACCTGAAATATCAATATGTTACAGCTTTGCTTTCGGCTCGCCTCACTTTTAGCGTGGAACCTTGTGTGTCAGCCATTTTGGATTAGGGTACACTTCGTCGTAAATGCTACCCTCGTGAATTATTCCACATTTTTTTTCATTATAAAAAATAATGTTTCCCAAACGGATTGCTGAATCGAAAAACGTTCGTAGTAAACTCCTTCTATCTTTTAAAAAACTATCCTATGACATCTCATTCGATGATATCGGCGAGAAAAAAAAATCCATTGCCCTTTTACGTGTATAGGAAATGCCCGAATTTTTTTTTCCAAAATTTAATTTTTTCAATCTGTTTGCGCAATCAATATATATGACCATGCTAAATATATTCTTATTAATACCAACTAAGTTTGGCACTTGGTCGACTATTACTCGCAAACTTGAAGGGCCATCTTATGTGTGATATTTTTCCTTTTAATTTCGTTATATATACTACCACCGTGAATTGTTTTACATTTTTAGAAACAACCGTTTAGCTGGTAGAGGGGGGGGGGGGCACTTGTGTTTGACAAAAATTTTCACTTTAAAAATTTATGTTTCGCAAACGGAGTGCTGAATCGAAAAACGTTTTTAGTAAACCCCATCTGTCTTTTAAAACACCCCATTTGATGATATTGGCGAGAAAAAAAAAATCATCGCCCTTTCACGTCTATGGGATACACCAAAAAAAAAATTTTTTTCTAAGATTTTATTTTACAGTTCTGTCGGCGTGATTCATGCCAAGTTTCAACTCTGTGGTACCAATGGTTTCTTAGGAAACCTGCGGACAGACGGACACACGGACATGGCGAAACTATAAGGGTTCGTAGATTACTACGGAACCCTAAAAATGAGCTCTATTTTTACCCCTCCAATCTAAGGGAATTTATTTTTTCGAACTTTCGATAACTCTGTATCAATCCATTGAATATATTATGTTTAAAACTCACCAAATAAATATCAGGATCCAAATCTTCATCATCCGTGACAAGAGCCACAAGTCGTTTCCGCAAAAAATCCATATTTCTGATGAAAGCCTTCCACGGAGCATATTCAGTTTCGTGTTCCATGGTAAGAACAACGCGGAATGCTATATCATAGTCTAATTTTCCAGATCTTGCAAGGTTGAGCGCATCATCTATCAGCTGATAAAGAAAATATTAAAGCCAAATGCAATTGAAAGAATTTTGATGAGTCTACAATTGATTCAATACTTACTGTTGCTCTATTTAGAGGATGTATCTCCTGTCTACGTTCGGGGTCTTCAAGTGCTTCAATAATCCTTTCCCATAAGTCTAGGTCGTAGTTAACGCGATAATAACCTTAAAATACAAAGTTAACGTATGTGAGGATTGGGACTATAGGGTGCCAAGAACCCGTTTGTATTTGGAAAAACGGCTACATTTATTCCCAAAGCGAACATAAACACATTTTTCCTTCTATGTAATAATATGAATATGGGGATGACTTTAAATTAGGTAGCAACATTTTAGGGGGTAATTTTCCCAAAGAAACTGAATCACTCTTCTCAAGGAACCTTAATGAAATTTTCAAAAAAAAAGTGTTCGACTGCAAAGACATAATCGTATAAGTTATATGGGAAGGCATCATCATCATCATCATATTCAGCCCACATCAACCCACTGCTGGGTATAGGCCTCTTCTCTGTAGCGCCAATCGTCACGGTCCTGTGCTAACCTCATCCACAGAGGTCCCGTCAATTTGACGAAATCGTCTGACCATCGGGCTGGTGGTCTGCCCACTGGCCTTGTCGCTCCCCTTGACCACCATTCTGTGACTGCCTTGGTCCACCGTCCGTCGTCACTCCTAGCCAAGTGTCCTGCCCATCTCCACCGTAATCCCGTTATCCGCTTCCCTACGCCTTCGACTCTAGTTTTCCGTCTAATTTCCACGTTTGGTACACGGTCAACGAGAGAGATACCTAACATAGAACGCTCCATTGCTCTTTGTGCCACCTTTATCTTATGCATATTTTGCTTAGTGAGCGTCCATGTCCATGGGAAGGCGAAATTCTTTTTTCATATTTAGCCTTATGTTCCTTGGGGAAAGTTGTTCAGTTTCGTATGCTGATTTACATTCTTAATTTTTGCTAACTAATTTAAAGTCACTTATAGAATCTGTGCAAAATATAGAATCTGTGCAAAACCTTTTTCAGGTAAGAGTCTTCGATGAGTTAGAGGCCAGTAACTCGCCATTCATAAAATTCGGGTAAATTAGGAAAATATTAAGAATGTTCGTAGTAAATGATTGTTAAATACCCATACACACCTTGGCCTTGAATGTTGAAAAGGACAAAATCTTCATCTCCTATTTGCATTGGCATTGTTAATGTGTTGTCCATCATTGCAATAGGTCGAACGTTATTGAAATCCATATCTGAGCTAGTCGTGTACGTTAACGGTATATTATAACTTGCTTGTGTTGAAGAAGTAAAGCCGAAATGTTCCTGGAATTTTATTATCACGTTAGGAAATCCAACTGGTGCATCGATCGGTGGTCTAACGGCTAACGTGTCGAACTTGAAAGTAAGAGATACTGAGTTCCATCCCCGTCACCGCTGTGTATCAATGATTCGTTATCTGATTTATGTACATTAGTTACACACTAACCGATGCTCTTACGGTGAGAGAAACATCGTGAGGAAACTTGCACATTCAGGTGACTGAATATGCAACAAAGATCCAATCCGGTCAGCTTCCCTTGTTAATAAGATCACGGATGTCAGATTGCAGTTGCTCCACTGTTACGACTTGACCTGGCAAATTCTGTATCATGGTTATTTACCTTGATATTAAACAATTTGCTTTAAGATGACTTATCTTTACGATTTGATATTGTATCACGAGCTTTAAAATCCTGTCCTATGTTCTACGATACGATAAAGTTCAAAAACAATTTGGATTGCAAATATTTCAAGCAGAAAATCGCTTTAAAAAAATAAACTACTAAGGTAAGAAATTATATACTAAAATATTTTTTTTTGCCTTTGGTCCCTTCGTTTAATACTCGTTTTAAGAAAAATATATAAAAGGTGGAAATAGTGATATTTTTGAAGCAATGTATTTTTTTCAAAAAACCTACAAAATAACAAAATAAGTAACTAAAATATTTTTTTTTGTATTTACCTGCGTCACCAAAAGACCACCCTGTCTTAAGCCTACGTGAATTAGCGGGTATCCTCTGGTAAAAATCCATGGTTCCAAATATTCTTCAATATCATCGATGATTTTGTTTGGTTCATTCAGCCAAACATTGGTTAAAGCATCGATGAAATTTGACGAACTTAAGGGTTCCAAGGACCTATAATTATTAATAGATTAATATATAAACAGAGTAATTGACATTGACATATTTTATCGTAATCTTCATCTACGAAAAATAAGATAAAATGAATGTTTTAACAATGACAATGAAAAGCCGTTTGTCAGTCACTTACCATCTGTTGAAGATTGCTTGTGAAGCCAATTGAATATAATCATTATCGTCACCCAGAATAAGTCTCAGCATTCTTAATATGGCCGGAGCTTTATATTTTAAGATACCATTTATATGTTCTCGCACAGGAGCTGCATCAAAGTCTATATCATCTCCTGGTTCTATTGGTAGGATATACGCATATGCATCACGGAGTAAGCTCTCTTGTATGATATCCGTTGTAAACAGTGTATTGTAATCAAGAAGACCTGTATTTATTTCTGTTGGATCACTTTGGAACTAGGAACAATCAAATATTTTACAATTATTTTCGTTTGCTAGCAGGTTATTGAAGAATATGACGTGAATTTATTTACAAGTACTTACTGCTTTGACGACATCGTACGCTGCATAACTTCCAAGGCCAGTTATAACCCATTGATGCTTCCAATTTTCCGGGAAAATTACATATCCAAACCACTGACGAGCTAGAGACTCAGCAATTTGAACAAGACCTATACTTCTTTGCATCATGGAATGTACAGACTCCATGTAAACGTATGGTTCCCTAGAAATTATTTATTAATATGAAGGTTTTCCAAGTTTGAAATATTAAAGTATATTCAAACGTTAACTATTGAAATCGTTAGAAATAACACATTGAATATGTTTAAAAATGTCAGCTACTTTGACTATAGTACTTCCGTACACCAATCAACTCTTAGTGGACTACGGTCTAAGAACCCTTCATTGCCCCTTGGTGGAGACGTCACTGTGCTGATGACGACTTCTTTCATTTTTGCATAATATTATATATGATAATTTGTCCGTTGGTCTTCTAAACATGCTCAAAATTTATATTTAAAAATTAACAACTTACCAAATGCATACAGTGGATAAGGCAAACCAATCAACTGAGTTTTCAGGTACAGCTACTATTGACAAAGTTGTAGCTTGATTTACAATGATCTCAAAGTAAGATTTGGACGTCCATTCGTTTAAAGAGTTAAAGAAATCTTGTATGGCAACAATAGCTTGAGCTTCTTGATTTAGCCCAGAACGTCCAATGAGGTGCACATTTGCCACAGGAACCATCACAGTTGCAAAGTTATGGGCGATCATACCCCAAAGATGTAGAGGACTATTCAAAGCGCGGAAGTTATTCCTAAAATCACAATATTAGATTAGTTTGAATATATTTGTTATTTGCAATATTCATTTTAATAATTTAAAATTAGGAAACGTTTGTTTGTCCTTTAAATGTAACGTAACGGGAGGTCAGTTAGAGTTTTGGCGAAAAGATATTTGGAAGTCTGAAGGTAGTTGCAAACATTATTTATCAAAACGCAAGAGGAAGATAATTTACATAAATCGCAAACGAGACCAACTAAATAAAATTGAACGGTATTCTCTAATACTGTAGGTAGGTATGTAGAAATACTCACACAGTGTTTTCTTCAGGCAAGGTGTTAGATGCAATATTAATGAACTCTACACCATTGAATGTAAATGATACAGTTGAAAACTCGGTGAGCTCATCGATACATGGAAATACTCGCCTCGCATGGATAGGATACAAGTTCATGCCTAAATAACTTCTGTAATTAAAACATTGTGCGTATCAATTATCGAGAAAAATAGTTCAGGGTAATTGAAGTTGGAATTTTAAATCTGGGCCAGAAAACAGCTCTAAATATAACGACATAATCTAAATGTTTTATTTCAGATATTTTAGTATTTCTGTTAGATATTTTGTTAAATAAGTTAGATGTTTTGGTATCTTGACATCAACTGGTCTCGACTGAAAAAAAAAATTGCGGCGTGTAAAATTCAATGGATTGGAAATCCTTTCTGCGAGCCCTATGTTCGTGATGAGCGATTACAGAATTTCATTATCATCATTTTTAGGGTTCCGTACCTCAAAAGGAAAAAACGGAACCCTTATAGGATCACTTTGTTGTCCGTCTGTCCGTCCGTCCATCCGTCTGTCAAGACCCTTTTTCTCAGGAACGCGTGGAGGTATGAAGCTGAAATTTATATCAATTACTCAGGTCTACTGTCCCTTGAAGCTGTGAAAAAATCAAACTTCTAAGCCAACGCAATCAAAAGATACAGCCGTTTATGCCGCAAATTTCCGCAAATTTTCGACACTCGCAAAGGAATCAAAACCTACAGGGTACTTCCCGTGAACACAGAATCTTGAAATTTGGTACGAAGCAACTTCTTATAGCACAGATAAAGGAAAAATTGCGAAAACCATACATTTTTAATTACATCATATCATAAAAATATTTTTAATATTTTTAAACTTACTACCCCTTTCCTCATGAACGCGTTGAGGTATTAAATTGAAATTCATATCAAATACTCAGGTCTACAATACCTTTAAGCTAGGTTTGTACGGAACCCTCGGTGCGCGAGTCCGACTCGCACTTGGCCGGTTTTTTTTTACATGAATTTTGGCACTAGAAATATTACTGGGTTTCTTTCGATTTAAAATTATCTAGCTAATTGTATTTGTTTTAAAAAGTATGTTATTATTAAAGAAAAAATATAGTAAAAACTTACAAAATTATACTTACTGGCCATAAAATTCTGATTGAAATATTCCTGTTCCATCATTGTTAATATTGCCATCGTACTCCAAAATAACGACATACGAAGTTGCTTCTGTGCCTGGGAAAATTTCTAATATTCCATCGTCATGATTAAAGTCAGTAGCAACGGCATTTGCATCCGTGACTATACCAACTAGTACTGAACTGATGACCAAATCTTCAGCATAGAACTGCAATGGTTCATCTCTATCACTTGTAATACGAATATCCATAACAGATCTTCCATGGAAATTATTTCCGTCTATTGTTATTTCAACAGCATAATTCCGCACATCTTGACCTGGTCTTAGTATCTGTCTTTGTAGGTTTCGTACTGTATTTCTTGTTGCGACTGTTTCATCATTTTTTGTGGAGTTTGTAATGTTAATTTTGACTGTTTCATTTTTATCGCTGCTTTCTTCTTGGAAAGCCGTTACATCTTCAATTTTTTCAGTCACAACTCCCGTAGTTTCCGATAATTCGTTTCGAAGCACTAAGTTACTATAACTAGTTTCACTATTTATGGTATGAGGAAAACTTGAAACACTTTTTTGAATTGGCAATGATTTCGTGAATACACTAAATAGAAGAATGTAGAAAAGGAATCCATATTTCCACTTAAACTTTCTCCGGACCATTTTCATGAACAAAATGGCCGGATTTATTATCACTTGATGTAACCTACCCAACCCATACGAGAGTCACAAGCTGCCACTTTGAACCAAATGAGAGTATCGATCGAACAAGAGCGATCATGACATACTCAGAGATGAGATATAGGACCACTTGAAACAGCTCAGCTGCGATAAGATGAACATAGGCTGGTCTGAGTTTTCAAGTTATCTTCCGACCACGTTTTAGTAGTTTTTTTTTTTATACACTAAAATGTCTATTTGGTACCTATTTACCGAATAAAAAAAATTTCAAGTTTAAGTATATTTTAGTTCAACAATATTAGTTTGAAAATACATTTTCGTCCACAAATCGGTCAAGAACTCACTTTATCTTGGTACACCCTTGCCCACTTCAACTGCCTCTCCCTCTCACATAGGTTAGCTAGAAGAAAACTCATTGCTTGAGTTAAGCTCGCCGTTGTATATGTCCTTTCTTTGTGTTATTTTTTTATGTGTATTTGTGTGTACAATAAAGAATAAAGAAGAACTAATTAGGGTCAAAAAACCCACCTCGAATTGTTCCTCGTGCAAAGGTGCATAATACGCTCTCTGCCCTGCACTGTACGACTATGGACAGCCTAAAAAAATGTCCTTTTGTTTTATTTTTAAAGGGCTCCTATCCTAAAGTATCATCACAAAAAAATATTGTTTAATTTACCTTTCATTTGTTTTCATTAAAACTATAATTTTAGAACAGTACCATCACACATAATTTACGACATACATTTGACTAATTGTTTTTAAACTGAGAACTAACCCAACGGCAATTATTTGGATGCTATACTCTTGTTTGTGATTGTATGAGTCCCAATTAAGAATGTATCTGTACCTTCTTAAGCGCATCAGGTTACTACATTTTCGTTGCAAAATCACCCTAATCGCAACAGCAAAGAGTGCACGCTTGTGGTAACCTGATGTGCGGACTTCCATACTTATTTACTTTGTTTTTTACTGAATCTTCTGTTTTTGTGCTACTGATATAATTTATAATCTAAACTACGTAGTTTTGACGGCCAGTTTGGTCGAGTGGTGACGACCGGTTTGGTCGAGTGGTAGTGACGCTGCCTCTTGATCGGCGGGTCCTGGGTTCGATTCCCAGTCGGGGCAAATATTTGAGTAAAAAGCAGATGTTTTTTCTCGGGTCATGGGTGTTTGTGTCTGTCTTTGTGTGTTCCAAGGGACCCGCGACATAAGGGAAAACCTTAATGTGGGCCTTTGAGTGTGAAGCGTTTACGTAGTTTAGAAAATTAAGAGATGAGTTTTTTTTTGGGTTTTCTATACTTAACACGTAACATCCGCATATTTCTGCAGTCAACTCATCTTGTTTAATAAATCTCCAGGAATTGATAAGATAAAAAGGGAATGATAAAATTCGTCAGCACAATTTCATCTTATCGTTATCATAACAATTGTCACTCATGCTCTGAGTTTCGAAATTCAAAACTGCGTGTTTCGATCAATTACTTCCCTACATGCAAGTGGTATGTGAAGAATGATAATATTCCTTATTAGTTTCAAAAGGAAATAAACCAAAGGAATTTTAGTGGTCAGCAAGATTAACTTTGGAAGCTTAAATTGAAGTAAAAAATAAAGAAAAAGTGACAATGTCTGTAATGCTTTTTCAGATGTCTCTTATATAGCTATTAATTAAGGCGACTACAACACTTAAATTACGATTTTGTGATGCGTAGATAAACATGACGCACTGCATTAAATCGAAGAAAAAAATACTACGGTAATATTCAGGGCATAAACTAGATAAGTAGTTTGCTGAAAACATGATTCAGCACTTTTGGTTCGATAGAAAAAGCTCACAAAGTCACCTCTAATACTCAATATTGTGTATCTTTTAAGCTGTAAAAACGATAGTAAAATGCACACAGGAACTTGAATTTGCTATCAAAATGTTCGTGATTGGACACTCCCGAAAAGTGGTTAACACATTTTTCGATTTAAGCTGTTACCTTTCCATAAATCTCATTTTTATAACTTTCGAACATGTTTTTACGCACGCACGCTTTCATAGTCCGTAAACTTCGTGTATCGACACTGTTCGCACTGCCGGCCCAGGCCTGTTGAGAGACAGAGACGGCACTATTCCTATGTGTGCTGCCTTTATTGGGTGGTGTAGTCGCCTTAATGAAAAACAACAAGTTCTTAAGTAATTTTATTTACAAAATCATTTTTCAAAATAATATTTACATTCCTTTATAATAAAGTATTTTAATAAATATGTAAGTACATGATTAAAACAACGTTTGCCTTCTTAAGATAAACTTATTACACTTCACTTAATGTTTAATACAATTATAGATTAGAGGTTCTTTTGGCCCAAAAAGTTTTCCAATTTAGTTTAGTTCTTTCAGTTTCAGGCAAAAAGGATGGCTAGCTGGAGCGAGAAATCTGTACAAAATTTTAAAGTCAAAATTGTCTTCATATCAGATACTAAACGTTCATTTTAGACAGTCTGTCTTGTACTTTAAATTAATAGTCTATCCATATGATTATTTAAATTGTGACCTAATAACAAATAACCAAAAAGACTGATACCAAAATGAGAAGACCAGAAGTCAGGATGTTAGCACTGTTGCCAAAATTATCCTGGAGCCAATTGTCGACAGTTTCAAAGTTGTTTTCCGTCCAGGCGATGGAAGCTGCTATATTTTCTCTGATAGCGGCCACAGCTGCAATCTCTCCAGCAGAAAATATACTGCTGTGGCGAGATACGAACTCGTCAATCTAAAAAACAAAAGAATAAAATTTGAGTCAATGGCAACTAACAGCAATGCTCAATGAATCTTCGAAGATCGAGTGCGATAATGCATGTATATGCTATAATATAAATTACACTTTGTAAGGGATAGCAGTTTTTGGTCCTTTTGTCTTTGAACAAATTTTTAATAATCAAAAATAGAAAGGATAAAAAAACTCATTTGAAACGTATGAAGCATGTTAATATTACCTTATTACTATGCTCTTGATTATTAAGTCTCCTCGCGAAAGTGTTGAGAATGTTGGTGGTTCCAGTTAGTCCCTGAACTCTGTAACAAAACAAGATGAATTTTAACAAATCTCTCCCAAAAGATGTTACTTAACGATACCCAGCTCCATGAAACGCAAAACTTCGGCCCTAAACTTTTATTCTTAAAGGGAGAGTTAAAGTGTAATAGCTTCGTAGCTTTAACACTTTCACAATATTTTACTTTTTCGTTGCTGTATTAAAAGTATCTTGTATTTTACTGAAACTTAGAGAAGAAAAGAACTTTTATGTGGATGTTTTTTGAGCGATACAGATATTTTCCTTTTATTTTCATCTTGATAATATTTATACTTTATCAAGTACTTAGTTAAACTAGGATTTTAATCTTGCATGAAACTGACTAACTTTCTTCAGGTAAGAAATAAGATATAGAGTCAATTATCCTTACTAATATTATATTATAAATGCGAAAGTAACTCTGTCTGTCTGTCTGCCCGTCTTTTGATGAAATTTGGTACAGAGATAGATTAGAGCCTGGGAAAGGACTAAGGCTACATTTGATCCCACAGGTGGGCACGATATAACCTGTAGCCCACGCGGACGGAGCCGCGGGCGGAAAGCTAGTAGACTACAATCTTGTAACTAGTGATTTATTTTAACATTTAGGGTATAAGGGATAGCTTAGCAAATACTTAAATGGTGGAATCTATCCATTATTACGATCGGCTACCAGTTATTTTTTGCCTGGAATCGTCCAGCTAAGGAGTTTTTGATGTTTAATTACTTCGGCGCCACACAATGTATTGCGACACCGGGCCTCACGCGCGGGTTCCTACTGCTTTTTGCATTTAAAAAATGATAAACTTTAAAGCAGAAAATATGAAAAAAATGTGAAAAGATGATTCTTTATAAACATTTAAAAAACTTGAAAATTTTCCAGAAAATAATTCCACTGCAATTCAAAATGAATCAATTAATTCTTTGTTTCAGTTTTTGTTACACGGCCACTCACCCTCTGTTTTGTCTAGTTTTGTAGAATAATTAACGTCTTAATAGTTGATTGAATAAGATTTTGTTATGCTTCACTGAAAAGACTATGCCTTACCTAGGTTGTATTTCGTGGAAATGTTCAATGACGAAATCAAGTGCCTTCTCCATATTTTCAGGACTAGAGTTGGTGACTGCGACCACCACGCTATGCCTGTCCTGCTCTCTCACGGGAGAGCTATCGTCAATAACTTGACGCATAAAGCTGAAAATGTAGAAGTAACTGATTAAAACCTTTGAGAAATTAAACTAGAAAATCATGCGAACATCTTAATTATAGTTTACAATGTTGTGTGGGAATCCCCTTCAATATTTGTTTTACTCTACTTTTTAGAATTTTTTGTTATAGCGGCAACCAAAATATATCATCTGTAAAAATTTCAACTGTCTAACTAGCACGGTTCGTGAGATACAGCCTCGGACAGATTTATCTATAAAAACGAGCAAAAAAAATCACGTTTTTTTATGGGAGCCCCCTTAAATATTTATTTAAATCTGGTTTTTAATATTTGTTGTTATAGGGCTAATAGAAATACATCATCTGTGAAAATTTCAACTGTCTTACTATCACGGTTCATGAGATACAGCCTGGTGACAGGACGGACGGACGGACGGACAGCGGACTAGGGTCCCGTTTTTTTTTCCTTTGGGTACGGAACCCAAAAAAGTAACCAAAAAGTGAATAAAATACTGACGAAAATGTATGACGCAGTAAAGAGTTACTAATTTGATAATTCTGTGACACTTTTGACAAGTGATAGTATTACAGCTTCATACTGGAAGTATAGAATGAAAGAGTTTTTTATGCCTAATAAAATCATTATTTCTGACGAAAATCTTGATTTTCAGTGAAATAAAATATAAAAGCTATTTTACTTTTTCTTTTTATTTTACTAACTAGATTATGACTTTTTATAATTTGTTACATTTACTTTCGTCCCTCCCGGAGGAAATTAGAAGGTCCCCCAGCCGTAACTCCTTCAAACACAGAGAACGGTGTCACTTTTTGAAGCTGTTATATGATTGAAGCTGACTTCTTCATTCTTATATTATGTATTTATATATCTATTATAGTTATGTATATTCATATTGTATGTATGTATATTTATTATAATTACTTTATGTAAGTACAAGTATGCATTTGATTATATATTTAGTAGGTATTACAGTTATTTTCCTTTGTTCTTAGTGTAGTTTTATAGTTATTAAAGTAATTTCATATATTAAAATTTGTGATATGTACCTACCACGTACACCTCCCAATCACCCTAAGGTAGACTGGTAGATAATGCCATTAGGCATTAAGTCCGCCGCTCTAAAGTATAATAACTCTACGAACAGTGAACGTACCGGTACTTACTAGTTTGCGTGAAACGCAGATTTTGAAAGTGTTAGATAGGGTAACAAAAGGTTAAATTTATTTTTTTCGATAAATATATTGAGTTATGTTAAAAGTTGTAAAACAAAGTTGTTGTATATTATGTATGCATTCTAACGAAGTTATTTGTGTTTTACAAATATCCATGTATCCTTATAAATATCCTTCAACTTTCGATGTGTAAGAAGGACATACAAACATACATTCTCATTTATAATATCATTAGCTTTCGTACCGAGATTTCGTTCCCCATTTACCATGGGGCATGGGCCTCCTTTCAAAACAGTCAAGGGAATTAAGGTCATAAGTCCACCCCGCTGGCTCATTGTATATGTTGAACTTTTTACAAAATGTGGCGTCAAATGGGTCTATGGCACCCATTTTGCCTTTTCCAATATGGGTGAGTGGTAGTTTTCGTATCCCGGCGTAGAATACATTTGTAAGGGAATCGTATGTAAAAAATTTATAAAACTTACAAATCAAGTAGATCTTCGTTTGGTGTGCAGCCCAGGGCATTCAATAAAATGCTTTGCTGACTAGAATCAGTTGAAGCCAAATATTGCTGCCAAAGGAAGTTGAAGTTATCTACGCTGCCGCCACGAAGACCGGAGCAAAAGACGATCGTTTGAATATCAGGGTTGAGGTTGGGAGTGCCACCGGCTAAAATTTGTGAATAATTTTAAGATCTTTCAAGTAAATGTAAATGTATAAGATTATAATTTCAATTTTGTTTCATAAAATCTGAAATAAATGCTAAAATCATTTATTAAGAAGCAGCGTCAGTACCGCTTGAGAAAAACGATCATCCTGTTTTAATTAATGGTTACTAAACGAGACTAAATACTTACAAGCTACAGTATTTCTGTGATTCTCTAAAAGCTGTTGAGCCTCGCTGACGCATCTATCATTCCCGTAACGGCAGTTGATGTCGAGAATGATATTCCTGTGATAAGCCGTCACGTGCTCGTCATTCATCGTGTTTTGGAAGCCGAGTGTTTCAAACAAAGGAGCGGTCATGTTCAACAAGTAATACTGCAAAGAAAAGAAAAAATACTATTCGGTATCTCCAACTTGTCACGTTCAATTTTAATACAATATTGTTGATTTGTAGAAGTGTTTTTAAAGACAACGGTTTACAAGAGATCCTGCTTATTGGCGTCGGGTTTTTACCAGGATTCTGACTTTTCCTAAGAAACAGAATGTCAGCACTAGGTAGAAATTTCGGAAACATGCTCATTGTTGCGGGATTCAATTTTTAGTCATTTCTGCGAAATTGAACTGCCGTAAGAACGAACCCGACGATGTTGTTTGTACAACAGCACGTCAGGTTACCCAATTGCATTGTGAGAGCTAACGTTATAACGAGCGATATAAGGGTGACGTCAAGGTCAGCCTGATGTTCTGCCGTGTGTACATCACAAAAGACTTTTGAATTTTACCTGGAACAGCGGGTAGACTGGTGAACCGCTCAGAACGATGTCGAGGTAAGCAAGAGCAGAGTTAGCTGATGCCCACGGAATGTAATCCGTCTCATTCACTAAGTACCGCGAGATTTCGAATGGGTACAAGTAGTTCTGGAAATGATAAGATGCGATTCATTATATTCATGACTAGAAGTACAATATTCGGAGAAAATAAGAAATTAAATACTTCCATCTAGATATGAATATTGATAAATTGATAAAATGAAAAAAATTCAGTCAACTGTTATTTAAAGTAGGTAACAAGTTCACTGTCTCAAAGTATATGTATATTTAACGTATATGTTGCTATAAGAATTTTATAGTCATATTCTCTCTTATCTCTCTAAAGTGCTCATACATAATTTGTGCGAACAAAGTACTCCAACTTATCAAATCAACGTTATTTAAATGTCTTCAGAAAAATAATTCTCAAAGGTACTGTATTTTTTTTAACTATACAGACAATGAAATCTAAGATAAATAGTTTTTAATGAGATTTAATAACGTTGTACACATGTGTTTATAATATAATTAAAACTAGATCACTACGATTTTCATGTTATTTACAAGGCTATTATCAAACCATGATATTATTTTCAAACGTTTGCTATAAGGCTTATTCGTATTACTTACCAACATAAGTCCTGGTACGCTATGCAAATAAAATTTCGAACTGTTATTTATATCAAGGGGTTATGCTATTAATTATAAATGTAGCTATTTCTAAAATTTCTGAGATAAGCTTTCTAACAAGCTGTCCAACTTTTTATACAGATCGTCCTTTGTTAAAAGTAATTGACGTCAATTAAAAGTAGACTTTTTTTTCAGCCTAATTAAAAAGTTTCTATTACGTATGAAAAAATGAAAAAATATTTGTTGCTTCAACAGTTGAGAATTTACATTTGTGTAGTTCCTGTGACCTTCTATTAAGTGTAAAAATACCTGTGCCAGTATTGACACTTACACCTAAAACAATTTTTTTTCGTACCTACTCGTTACTAGTTTTTACGAAATCAATTCGTGAGATGGTCTAGTAAATTTTGTAAAATATTCTGCGAATAACATAAAACCAAAATAAACATATATTTTGTTGAGAATTTCATATAGGTTCCTCGGGGAAAGTTGTTCAGTTACATGGTAAGAATCACCCCCTAAAGTTTTACTACCTAATTTTAAATCACCTGATATACTTACGAGTCGTCCGTTTCGTGCTAAATTGAATGAATCATCAACAATCTGAGCCCTGTTAAGGACATGGATGGTCTGATGTGACGTAGTAAGTACTCGGGCCAAAGCTTCCCAGTTGTTCACGTCATAGTTTACTCTGTAATAACCTGAAAAATAATTTAAGTAATTACATGTACAAAATAGAGGTTTGATGGAACTAAATAATTACTTTTTGTGGAACATACTTCAACGAATGCACTTTTCAGCACATTCTTTGAAAAAAATAGTTGGTCTATTTGCAGCATCATCAATGTACACACGGCCGCTTATCAGTCTATACATGTTGACCTTGACGTCGCCCTTATGCCGTTTGTAATATTGCCGGTATTCATAATATTTTGTAGTTTAAATGGGTAACTTGACGTGCTGCTGTATGTACATACAATAGTTAATAGATTTTGTGTATTCTTTAGTTCATTGTATCGGTTCCTTTGAGCAGGTATCCCCATAAGTTTCAAATCTATTGATTATGTATTCTCCGGCACTAGCTTCTCGATTAGGCCAGCACAATCTTACTGGGCTGGTTTTTCGAGTCAGCCTCTCCCAGCAGTATGCAAGTCTTAAGGTTCTTGCATGCCTATGGCAAGAATCCTGGGTTAAGCAGGATCAGTGACAGTTGTACTTCCACGCTGTTACTTCCAGCGTAACAAGCGTTTCCTTTGTCTCCATGCAAACACTGCCTACGGTATTATTGTCATTCATTCATATATTAAACATGTGCTTTTTTAGCTGACAGTGTGATTATTCCTACTATTTTTTGTCTAAGTTTTCTTTGTATAAGGTCCAAACTTAAATATCTAAATTTCGACATTGTGCATACTAACCCGTCTGCTGTTTATTAACGAGGAACCACTCGGCCTGTGTTAGTCCAGGGATGTCAATCGACTGAGCAGGCAAGGTAACAGGGATCCAGAACTGCGGGCTGGTGTCTTCGAAGTTGACATTGGTGGAGAGCACCCAGTTAATGGGCACATGCCATCTGTCGTTTGATGAGAGGCTTGAATCCGTCAAGAAACGTTCCTGTTGAATTGACACGTCAAAATTAAAAATTACTAAAAATACCGTCTACAGCATACAATGTATCTTGTTAAACAAAAGAAAACGAGGCTTTAGATCACATACGTGTCTATGCCAGCCTCATTGGAAGCCTCTTAAAAATAATAAAAATAAAAATAACTGAAAACTCCTCAACCCCATCACTCCATGGTGCGCTCCTTAAATGAGCACATCACAAAGCGATACAGTTGAAGAGCTTCAGGAGCTAGTGGAACAGCTAGCCTTACATTAACTTCTCCATTTTGGAGTACTCCTGTACCTAAAAACTTGACTCTATTGACTCTGGTAAGGTCACACTCAACCAAAAAGTGCCATAAATCCTCGGTCTTTTTACAACATGAGCAAAGATCCGAGGATGAAACTCGCATCATATGTAAAAATTTATTTAAAGGCAGGTGGCCAGACCGCAGTCTGAAAGCTACCACCAGAAGCTCGCGAGAGAGACCGGCACAGTCAAATGTATTGATTTGTCAAGCTGGTATATGGTTAGTTTAAGACAATTTGATAATCAAGCCAGATTTATTGAAAGAGTGAATTATAAATCAGTAGTGGTGAATTATTTGTGGAGGACGACCGAAAACAAAATCTTAATTTTGTTCTACATTTCGAAATTAATAAATTCTTTTGGTTTTTGTTCTTGCGTGAGGCTGAACAAACGCCTATTTGATTTAACCGACGACAATAAGTGGGGTGTTATAAGTTTGATGTGTGTATCTGTGTGTAGAAGCATCGTAGCTTCTAAACTAATTGACCGAGTTCGATTTGTTTTGTTTGTTTGTTTGAAAGCTAAAATTATCGAGCTGGTTCTTAAATATATTTAATCAAATTGTTATTATCCGTTTAACAGATAAATAGTTGGGCGGAAATTTGAAAAATTGTTCTCTGAGTGATAAAAGCATGAAATTTTTACCATGCTTAGGGGATACCATAGTTATTATTTTAAGATGTGGAGGCAAGCTGGATTTGACCCCTATCGCATTTTAGAGGTCAAATTGTAATTTCGATGACGTTTTACTCCGTTTTATGTATTTTTATAAATCCATTTTGGAGGGGTATAAGAAATTTACATATGAAAACACATCTACACATCACCTGCTTTCCAATGACATCTTAATCATCAAAATCGGTTCAGCAGTTTAGGCAGGAGCTATTCCCAAAATAATAGAAATTTTATTAGCGTAGTGATTATATCCATTTTCGTGTGAAGTCGTATGGGAACCCACATTTTTTGGATAGAAGGATGAGCCTTGGGAAACTTGTTTCTTAGGCGGATTAGTATGGTAAACGCCCGGGAGTTTGCCTCTATCACCCGATTTTGGGGGTGGGGGGGGGGATGAACTTTTCATACGCTGCGCGAACTAAGACTAGTCATAACTGCAAATTTCTATGCATATGGAATAAAAATTTCCAATATGGCCGCCAACAGAATGGCATGTGAATTTTTTTTCACTACCCCTTCAATATGGGTATCAAATGAAAGGGCTTGAGTAAAGAATAAGTACTTTATATGCTTCGACAAATTAGTTTTTAGGTTTCCAGCTTCAAAAAACTAAAATCATGAAAATAAAAAACGAGTAAAATACATTTTTCATTTAAACGCTTTTATTGAAAATAAAGTGTACTAAAAGCTAAAAAATAATTCGTTAGGCCCTAGATACCGTCATCACACCACTCTCCTCATCAATCTAGGGTATTGAACATACAAAGAAATAAAATCGTTAGGTGCGTGAAATTTCTATAAA
Source organism: Aproaerema taeniolella (assembly GCA_949987775.1). Classification (NCBI taxonomy): domain Eukaryota; kingdom Metazoa; phylum Arthropoda; class Insecta; order Lepidoptera; family Gelechiidae; genus Aproaerema; species Aproaerema taeniolella. The sequence goes on from OX465253.1 coordinate 11,793,839, forward strand.
GTAAACCGCTACATCATAATCATTAATAAATGCTTTACATATTTACGCAGGTTACACGTGCCTAACGATTTTTTTTTTCTGATCAATGTCCTAAATTGATGATGAGAGTGGTGTGATGACTGGTATCTAGGACCTACCGAATTATTATTTAGCTTTTAGTACACTTTATTTTCAATTAAAGCGTTTTTTTAAATATTTTTTTATGTTTTTTATTATTGTTGTTTTAAGGTCCTAAATGTCAGGGGTTAGACAAAACTGTTAATTTTATATTTATAATTTTGACTATATGTTAGCAGTTTTCTTATTTGCAATAGCTATCTCAAAGTTGCTTTTAAAAACTTATAGAGTTAGAAAATTGAACGTAAACCAACCTTCAGATGCAGGTAATAGAAGTATCGCAAACAAAGGGGCTTTATTCTAGTTCACAAAGTTGTGTCGTGTTCTACACAGGAACTTACTTTATTACCTGCCAAGCGAAACGCATCAACTTTATGCTTCGAGAATATATAAGTCGCTCGTGTTCTTGGTAAAATCTAAGGGCTATTGAATAAAGTTTTAAGTGTTTACCATTCTTGTGCGCTTGGTAAATAAACAGCAGGCAGGATATTAGTTTGCCTTGACATGCATTCTGTACGAGTATGTAAACAGTAAAGTATTCTGTGGGTATCCTCACTTATAACCATGTCAAAGTATATTTGATTTCATTGTTTTTTTTTTCCTCACTCTACTAGTACCTTGCGACGGATAGAGGTTTTTTATGAACACAGTAGGACACATTGTAGGACTGTTGAAGTTAAAGCTACTTTCCTACATGAAGAAACTACAGCGAATTTTTAATATTTATTCTAACATTTTATGATTTAAAAAAATCTTAGTTTTCTATAAGCTTTACTTTGAGAAATTTTATAGAACGACTGGGAATTCTCAAGACGATTTCGTGCAATTCTAATGGATGAACGAGAACCTCTATCCAAAAAATGCAGCTTTCTTTAGATTTAATGTGACTTTATGAAATAAAAGGTACCTATGAAACATTTTAAGATTGAGAATGAAATGTGATATGATATGTTAAGCGTATAAAGTGACACAGTCACAAAATTATAACTGAAGCACTTACCTGTGTAACAACAATTGACTCGGCATTAGGCGCCGACCTTCTCACAGTCAACACTGGGAAGCCACCTTGATTGGCCCATCGTTCCATGATCGTGGCAATAGGCCAGTTAATGCTGTGGTCTGATTCATCTAAAGCCTGCTGAAGAGCTGCGTACAGGTCAGATGGGGCGACTGCCCTACGAGAACTGTTGGAAAAAAATACAGTAATTTTATCTGTAGCAGCTTCAATTCTCCAGGAGGTTTAAAATAACAAACTAGCAAGATCAAAAATAACAAACGTTCTTTTGTTTTATATCTGTTTTTTACGGAGTGCCGGCTTATGCTTCACCAGAAGCTTATCATTATCTCTAAAAATTACACGTCAATAGCAAGCAGCAAAATAACCACGATTATAAAAATAATGATGAAAACATACTGTTATGTACTTATGTTTGAATTATTGAATTATTTTAAACCAGCAGACAGAAAAAGTACAAAATAGACAAAAGTGGACGAAACAACATGTTTAAAAATAAGCTCTAGGGCGCCTTATTGCTAATGTGGTAATCTCGTCCAAGTAGAAGAGTTAAAATAACGTGAATTGAATTTATTTCTAGTAAGAAGAAGTGGCAATGTATCTATGCAAACGCTCAGCTTGACACTTATATGCGACTCAGTATGTCAAAACAGTACTTTATAGTTTAAATGTTGAGCATAACCTGGTTTTGAGTTTACTAGAATTAAAATTACGTGCAACAAACCACTTGAAAATGTAGCTGGGTAAGTGTACTACAACATTAGGAGAGTTACTGTTGGAAATGCAGAATTCTATTCATACTAACTTGTTTCGTAAGTAGATGACGAGCCCTCTGCGGAAAACTTCAGGCGTGAGGAAGTGTTGCATCATGCGGATCACGGAACCCGCTGTGAATACACATGTTTTTAAGTATAGTTGTATTTAGCTGTAAGTCATAGGAAGTGTTAAGAAACTGAAGGTAATAAAATACTAACTATACTCCTAATTCACCTTAATTATAAATATATCATATCTAATTATAAAATTCAATCCTTTCTACTAATATCATAAATTTGAAAGTTTGTGAGGATGTATGGATGTATGTATGGATGTTTGTTACTCTTTCATGTTCAAACGGCTGGACAAATTTTGGTAAAATTTGGTATGGAGGTGACTGATATCCTGGATTTACACATAGGCTACATAATTTTCCTGAAGTCCCAGGCGGAAAGCTAGTACACTATAATAGACTCAGGCAGGGGATGGAATTCCCTGCCTGCGTCTGTATTTCCGAGTTCATATAACCCGAATCTCTTTAACCCTTAACCACCTACCACCCGTCTACCAGACGGAAGCTACTTTGTAATCGCGAATATTTTTGTGGCCGTGCACTGTACAGTCCCGCGCCTTCCAGTACCTTCTCCCTGCACTCCTAGGTGCCGTGCGAGCGCTTGTCGACTTCACACGTGCGCTTGCTTACCTGTGGTGAGTAAAAAACTATCGCAGAGTGTCTCTGAGACGGATGGTAGGTGGTTACGTGACTAAACTAAAAATTCCTTTTTTTTATTTTTTCAGTAATTTATGGCTTTTATCAGTAAATTTTATTGAGAAGTATTTAGTAAATAAATTGTCGAGTGAAGAGGAAGAGGATCTGCCTAACAATGAGTGCAGCGAAGTCGAAAGTATTGTCGACGAACAGGAATTAGACGTTAATTTCTATGAAAAAATGTAGTAGTTTAGTGTCTGCAATTTTGTTGAAATAGTTGTACTAGCATTTTAATTAAAATTTTCCTTCATTTGTTGATTATTTAATATTTAAAAATTCATGAAAAAGGAAGCATTTACCTAGCTTTAGTATTTTCTAGTCTCTCATTACCGAATGACCAATTTTTGTACTAAAAAAATGTGAGTCTCTTAGGTTTATTTAGTATATGGAAAAATAATGGATGTTTTCATTGACTGTTTCTACTTTAATTAATGGTTAAAAGCATAATTCAACTATTTTTTATCATCTAACACCCCTAGACATAATCATATTTTACATATGAGGGTAATTTGACACACACGTCTCTAAGACGGGTGGTAGGTGGTTATGTTACAAAAATAGGAGGTAGGTAGTTAAGGGTTAAAGTTCGAGTGAATAGGCTCCTTCTGGGTGAGCTTGCTACATCCTCGACCGCATCTTTGCCCTTGGGCTAGATTGTGGTCAAGAGCGAACCCTTCATTAATAAATATAAAAAAAAGACTAACAAACGTAGCTCATGACTCGTAATCCCCTCGTGGGATAAATCCGCTTTTGTAAACTTTCTATGATAGTAAACTTGTTATCTTTTGTATCATCATTTATAATTGTATAATAAAGAATTAATACATACATACATACTTTTTTTAAAAAGTTCTCCGCCATTTTAGTTTCAAAACAGATTTTTTTTTGTATTCTGCACAAAAAACCTATAAAACCAACAAATCACCTCAGCTATCGGCATCTCGAGCAATGGCGGTTGACTCTCAGTACGCCATGCCGCTACATTTAAACAGGGCATGGTCAAAATAGAGTTTGAAATTTCTTTCCACAGCTTGTATATTTTTATGTATAAGAGTTACAGAATAAAACATATGCAAAGAATGTGAGGAATTTTGTCTTCTGCCTGCCTCTCATAGACACTTTTGTCACATAGTCAATTGTTGAGACATTATTTAAAAAATTGAATTTCGGCACTTTCCATAGATAATCGCACGGCCTTCTCAAGGTCGAAAACTTAGATTTTTATTAGACCCATACCAAAGCGACTTAGGTCGAAAATGCTTTTTCTTCACCTTTTGCAAAGGTTTGAAATCCATTTCAGGTTGTCAATTTCATTTGCCCAATTTGATTACAAGCGGAAACTATCGCAAAAATTGGCTAAATTTATTTTTCATGTATTTGCTATAAATATAAGTCACATAATAATAAAAATTATAAGCGGCAAAAATAATTTTGTTCGGCGCGAAACAAATAAAAATAAGTAAATACTCTGTACTGAATGTGTTGCAATATCGCAATTTTCACACCTATTTCAAACAAAAAATGTTCGCAACATTTTATCTCATCGAAAATACTCTTCGCTCTACATTTTCATTCTTTTATTCGGTTCGATGTATGTCGCTTGATAACGATAAGTAAATTCTAGTTTGGAGATTTGATAACGACAAGGAATTTCATCTGGTGTATTTTACGTCGGTATTTATCTCTATCTTGGGTAAACCATAAAAGAATGGGCAAGTCAACGATCCTTTTGACGGCCGTTTTGGTCGAGTGGTAGTGCGCTGCCTCTTCATCGGCGGGTCCTGGGTTCGATCCCCAGTCGGGGCACACATTTGTGTAAAAAGCAGATGTTTGTTTTCGGGTCATAGGTGTTTGTATTTGTCTTTATGTGTGTTCCAAGGGACCCACGACACAAAGGAAAACCTTAGTGTGGGCCTTTGAGTGTGTAACGTTTATTATAACGTTTGTTTATTTTATTTTTATCTTTTTTGCGAAAGACTTCAATTTAATTGCCCTTTATTACGTGTAAGAAATTAAAAATTCGTGGCGAGAACGGCCAGTTTTTCAGAATCATAATTACTTTAGAATATTTCAAAAAAAAAATGAAAATAAAATAATACACACATTTCTGGTAAGCAACAGCGTTGAAGGTGCCAATGATCTGCGAGGGCGTATAAACTGGATGTGTCATGGGATTTACACTAAGCAGGGCGTCGCTTTGCATTACATTCTGCAGCAGCAAGACGAACTGATCCATCATACGAAAGTCCGGTCGTACCTAAAAATAAAGAATTGTGTATTTATTGCCAATGAAGTAGCCTCTGGACTTATGCTAACCGCAAAGTAGGCATCTGTTTTATAAGTGTACAACCGATATACCTTGAAGCATGAAATGTACATTTTGTACTAAGTAACAATGACAGTTAATGACGTGTACATATCACTCGTACAACGGTTGTAGACCTACAGAATAGATGCTAGAGTTTCGATTCGAAGTTGACGATGGAGCGAGTTAACCCAGAAAATGGCATTAAGGCAATGGTACTCTCACGCACCGACAATACAGCAAGCTGTTTGGCATCGGACTTCGGTAGGAGGGTGATTGCGAACCAGATGGCCCTTTACAATAATGAACTTACCAAATCAGTAGCAAAATTCTCGAAGAAGTTAGCAAAACCTTCATTGAGCCAAGTGTAAGTCCAAGATAACGGGCTGACTTCATTCCCGAACCACATGTGAGTGTTCTCGTGACAGATTATTCTAGCGATGTTTTGACGAATAGCAGTTGTCGTCACACCATCTTGAACAAGAAGTGCTACTTCTCTATAAAAAAAAAACAATTTAATTTAATTCATGTTTAATATAGAATATAGGCATATGAAAACGTATACAAAAACTTAATTTGTTACAATTTTGAGTGTTATCAAAAACGACCAATATTAATTTAAAGAACCAAGTCTAGATTCACTCTCACAAGACAATTTCCTAAGAAAAACATTGAATCCATAAGTTTCATAAAGTAAATAATGACAAAGCAGTACTGTGAAATCATTCACCGTAGACACAAACGTAGTCAAAAGTGTTTTTTTTTTCCATTTTCTTCTATTATGTTATGATTATCTGACTAATTTCATATCGTAGGCACAAACTATTGAGGTAAATCCATTCGTATCACTAGTTCAACAAGAACAAAGCATAAACTTTACTTTGCTCAACATGATTACTCAGATAGAACACGGAAGTTACGTTTCAAGAAATTGTCTCATGATATGGGTCCCTAAAGGCAAAGCAGAGAAAGCCGCTGTGCAGTAATACGCTTTGCTTAGTAGCAAAATTTCTTATCTTTAGCTCTGAAATGGTTGTACACCAGAGAATTGTCTTGTCGCAATAAATTGTGCTTTAAATATAGCTACCAACGGAATAATATTTTAGTTTTAAAATATTTAAGCTGATAGGCTTAATTTTTACAAATTGCAGTCAAGACTTTGTTTGAGAAAAATAATATTCTGATATATTATTTCAGGCATGAGTGTTTTAATTACTATAAAGTCAATTTTGAATTTTTATTCCTTCTAATAAAAAGCTGAATTTGCGAACTGACTTGTAAAGACATCATTCATTAGAACTACAAAGAGCTTCGCTTTAATTAGTCCTCTCGAGGTTATCTAACAGTGCTGCAATGAATTTCAATGGAGTCCCTAGGGAGATAAAGTTTTACTGTTCTTTTACGACGACTACTCGAAGATGGGTTGAGGTTGTGAAGTCGTAAATTGATATACAATATTCAGTAAGGGCACTTTGTAATCCGGCTCATGTAGACTAAACTATCGGAGGGGTGTATAGACATCCGAAGCGGCATTAAATTTTAATGTTAGTAGCTCTTAAACTAAATTTATGTCGCAACGTGATAGCTGTATTGCGTGATTGCTCGCGTATACATTTCTACTTGTCTTACAACTGTAAAAAAATATGAGAACGTATTTATACAATTTCGATGGTTTATCTTTGGCTAAAAGATTATAATATTTTTATCGATATAAAATAAGAACCAATTACAAAACAATAGAGAGTGAAAGAAGAGAAGAGAAGAAGAGTTGGTTTTCTAAGGGCGACTTGTAGAATTTATAAATCTCGACTTAGTAAAATTTAAACTATGACGTTAAATTAAACGTCAAACATAAAAAAAATCCAAAGTAAAGTCGAATTTAGAATAGTAAAGGTTTAATTAAATCTAGATTTTTCTTGTTTTGCTGCAAGTCGCCATAAGACTGTAATATAACTTGACTTTATTTATATTTTGTTTGGAGTAAGTACAAACAACGATTAATCTAGATAAGAAGTATCTCTTTTATAAAATACAATGTCGAATGCAACATTTATAATTATCGAGAGGTTTTTTTTATACAAATTTGATAAAAAGGACAAAACATACCTGTAAACAACTAATCCCCAGTTCTCCATAGCTCCAGCGGCGAAATCAGGAACAGCAACCTTATCAAGTTTAGGGAAAGCATATGCCATCTCCGTGTAATTTTCCAGGGCCATCATATTACGTTGCCCGTAGTCCAAAGCAAAAGTAGCTTGACTCTGTGTGTTTGGTCTCGAAAACACTTTGAAAGGAACGTTATAGAGAGGGTTCTCCTCATTGCCGATATAATCGAACTCAGATACTAAATAGGCAATGAGATAGGACGACATGACTAATGTGTCCTCGAATTCGAATTTGTTGTATCCAGCTACGTTGGGTCTGAAAATTTAACATTTCAGAATTTTAGGATCGATTTTTTTATATGAAACGAACTTAGTGATTTTTTTTTCACTAAGTTAGATTCAGAATCATTTTTTTAAATCAAATAATAATGGGACGAATTCAAATGACTTAGTCAGTGAATAATAAAAATCGGAATCTTCACAAAAACTGATAAATTTTCGGTATTAAAATTTCCAATCTTTAGAAAGTAACTCACACAAAATTGTTTGATTTATGATTCAGAACTACAAAAAAGAGAATTCAACATCATCCCACAAGAAAAATTAAATAGCGTGTAGATATTTTCGTTTCCCACTTACTTCAAGTTATTAGATCGCTCAGGCATGTTGCTCCTAACCACTGGGTACGCAGGTGGAGCGTATATAGTGGTTCTGAACACAGCCTTCAGTGAAGGTTCGTCGTAACAGGGGAAAGCTCTGCGGGCGAACGTTGGTTGCAATTGTGACGTAACTAAGCTCCTGTGAATAAAATGATAGTTAAATAAATGGCAATGTCGAAATCTTGTATGTTGAATTATTAAGTAATTAAATTTTTTTTCCATAAAGGAATCCATACTCAAGTCAAACTTATGGAATGAGGTTCTTGTGTGAGTGTCTGGTATCTTGAAAAGGTAAAACTTTTCGTTTTTCTGTAAATATTTTAAAAACAAACAGCATGAAAAAAGTTCTTGTCATTGACAAAATTTGAGTCCATTGTCCACAAATTTCAGCCATTCAAAAATTTATATAAAGAACGTGAAAAATTTTGATCTTTTTTGACTTTCTAATTAATGGTTTTGAATTTGAAAAAAAGCCATCGACTTAACCAAAAACTAGCCATGGACTTGTTTTAAGTTATCACTATTATCATCATCATCACTACATAGTATAAAAGAAAGTCGCTTCCCGCTGTCTGTCTGTCTGTCTGTCCCTATGTATGCTTAGCTCTTTAAAACTACGTAACGGGTTTTGATGCGGTTTTTTCAATAGATAGAGTGAGTTAAGAGGAAGGTTTTTATGTATTACATGCATAATACAGTAGAGCAACACTGATAATTTTAGAGGTTTCTAATGTAATGTCGTAAATAAACATATTTTTTTGTGCTTACTTTGCAAACGCTGGCTGAACCCTACGAGATAGATCAAAATAATGTACAACAGTATTGTACACCTTAAAAAGGTTTACAAAAAAATCTACAATAGTATATGTTTATCTCTTAGGGATAACCCACAATAACCATTTTTTATCCTTTACTTTTTGCGAGAAATAATGACTTAAGTATATACGAAGCGATTTTAAGCAATACAGCATTCCAATTAGGTACTTTAAATACACTGTGCGTTTAATATAAATCAATATTGCCCTTTACAGCATGTAATTTAAATTATTATTTTCGAAGATATGACAGATTTAAAATGCAGGGACACAGCGGTTGACCGATAATTTTGGTACTAAGACTAGACCTTGAGAAAGGATATAGGTTACATTTTATCACACAGCTGGGCACGTTATAACCTGTAGTCCACGCGGGCGATGCCGCGGGCGGAAAGCTAGTATCTACTAATAAATCTTTTTTGAAATGCTACTTTTTCATCTGCTGTAGGTTTATACTAGCATTTCAATTAACTGAGAAAGTTTCAACTTCTTCAAAAATTGGGTTCAGCTGATCTTTGATCTGTATTGAGGGGCAGACCATCATTTCGTTGTTCAACATTTAGTTTCTGGAAAAAGTTGAGAAGTAGTGTACCAACAGACTCCAGTAGTGTGTGTGGTGTGTAATTCCTGATTGAAATGTAAGGGGCAAAGCGCGAGGTAAAAAATGAAAAAATGTAAGTATAAAAGTAGTCGAAAGTTGTTAAGTATTTTAGAGTAATCAATATACTTACACCGTTCTTTGACCAGCAGCATAAGTAGATAGATATATACCGAACATGTTTTCAGCGTAGTGACCTACGTATTTGATATTTACTACATACGGCTGCAACGGAGCTAGGAATTCATTTGTTCTGATCCTCAAGAAATGTGTGTCATCGGTAGCTAAAGTGTAATTTGCAAAAATATTAATGTCATCTCTTAAACTTGTGACTGTTATTTCCTGGAGTTCTAATTCCATAGCGTGTAGTACAAGTTCGTTTGTCACAATATTGGTAAGAATTCGAATAGAGACTTCTCCAGTAAAGTTTGCTGGATTGCCGGGATCAAGAAAGAGTTGCACATCGTAGAAAGTAGGATAAGACTCCCGAGGAAGCACATATTGAGAACTTATATCGTCATTTCTGGTGGTAATCTCTGCAATTGGGACGCCGAAGGCAGACCCAAACAAGGCCAAGCACAGTAGTAAATACATATCTGAAACAAAGATAAAAATTTTGAATCGTGTTTTACAGTGATACGTATTGTTAAAATGAAGCAGAACTCATCCCTCTGTCAATGTTTGTGCTAACTTATTACTGACAAAGCTTTTGCACATAAAAAATATTTACTGCTCAATCAAGTAAACAAAATATCAAAAGGCACTGGACAGCAAAAATAACGGGTCATTTAGATAAACTTATCTCCCAAAGTTATTTACATAGATTCCTCGTATAAATGATATGTTATAGGCTCATTATACATATCAACAAAGGTTGCATTTAAACAAGTTACAGCTTCACGAAAGAAATTCAGATTTTTGAAAAATATCAAAATTCAAATTTTTGGAATAGAAATTTGCTCGCTTTTGTTTCAAACCGAGCTTTCATCATAAACAGTTTTTTTGGCTGGTCACAGTATTTTGTGCATCAACCATGCACCAACATGTCGTTATCTACTGAAGAATGTACACGAATTATCACCATGGTACAAGAAGGAAGGAGTAACCAACCCTTAACGGGTTGGTTAGGCTAGGCTACTAACAAACCTTACCTACAGTTTCTCTCCCGATATAATCTCCGCGGGGGGAGGAGTGGCAGGGGGGGGTTTCCCCCCCCCCTCACCCCTCCTCCCCAACCCCTAATTCGGGATCCGAATTTCAAATGCACCCGAATTTCTAATGCTCACCTCAATTTTTAAAAATTCATAAAAAAAAATAAGTATCTCCGCGGGGGGGAGTGGCAGGGGGGGGTTCCCCCTCCCTCCCCCCTGACCCCCAACCACTTTTTAACCCCAAATTCAGGATCCGAATTTCTAATGCCCACCCAAATTAACTAAGTTAAGAAACTATCACACTTTTTATAAGCGACCCGGAATTTTTGCGGCCCAGTGTATATTCTGTTATTCTACAACCTATTCGTACAGCATCAAAAGTCAAAAGTTTGTAGACTTATCTTTCTCTCTTTCTCTTGTGCTATATAAATGAAAGTAACTGGTGTAACAGGACAGCACAAGTATCGGTTATATGACGGTTGTAGATCCCCTGCCGTAGAATATATAGTAAAAGAGAACCTTCTAAAAGGGAAGCCCTTTTACATTTGTTAATTGTCACTAAAATATCGCATAAATCATGTGTTTTTAGATAAAAATGGTCTCGAAATGTACTTTTATCAAAATGCATTGACAGAAAAGAAATCTTAATAATTTAATAAGCATTTCTGCTTCTTTCAAAGTTAGCATCCAGTTTTTCTTTGACCAAATTATCAATAAAATACCTATATTATCTATATGATACAGAAAAAATAAATGTTCAATAACTGAAGCAAGTCGCAAAGTTCATTGTGTAATTCTATTTAGGTAAGTATACCATGATATGTCAAACGAATCAATTTTATCAGGTCTTATCACTGTCTTATCGGTTTAAATTGATAAGTTGATAAAATATTAGTAAGTACTGGAATTTTATCTGGGAAGAAATCTACACCTTTTATAAAGTCAGACGATAAATACTTCATGATAAAAATTGTATTTAAGATAAAAACTTGTAGGTTTTCCTAACCAACAGCATCCTTCCTTCATACAATTATTTAAGGTTTTTATTTTACGGCATTTACAGTTATACTAAACATACCTACTTCTGTTAAGAAACAAATATTGAAGACCAGCCGGGAACCTGGACGCTTGATATAATTTTGTCATGTTGATGTTGTTCTACTTATTTCGTATCGACTTTATACACAAAAAATTCAAAATATTTCCTGAAGTTTTTGGTTTTTTGAACCTGAAATGATTTATTTTTTGAATCACTGTAGATATTGATGACAAAGCTGGTGCTCCGATAACCAATTGTCCTTATTTTGATGAGCGAAAATTGGAGGCATGTTGCCAACAGGCAAAACATGGTGCTTTCATATTCATTAATTTATAGCATTCAAGGTATTCATAATAATATGTTTCGGAACCAATGAATTTCATTAAAAACTTTTTAAATTTGCAATCACGATACAAAGAAAAAACTTTTTCATCCCATCTACTTATTCGAAAAGGACGACTTGGTTTGCCTTTAAGTGCACCCAAAGGTTGTGTTTTCTATAAGAAACTTCTAGCGGGCAGTAGTAATGAGTTTTAATCCTCTTTTTATAAACTTATGTGCGCCGCAATTATCTTTGCCGTCCACTTTTTGAAAATATAAAGTTTTAGTTGTTTTATTATTAAATACCTACTATTTAATTTCAATTTAGTTACTACTGTATGTTTTATTAAATAATAATATTACAAATTTCATAGTGGGTGATAAAAAGTAGAGTGTATCACTCGGGCGCAAAATATATTTTAGGCTCGGGCGACGTACTTTGAATCCTTCGCTACGTTCAGGATTCTACTGACTCACTTCGCTCTGCATTAAAAAAGCGCCCTCGCCTTATAAATATTATTTTGCTCCCTTATAATATAGTCTACTATTGTGTATGCGTTGTTTAGTTTTCTATTAAAAACGAATTTCATATCAAAATAATAATACAGATACACACTTGTTTTGCTTCGGTTAATCAGGTTCTTACTTTTAGCAATAAAATGATTTAATTTCAATTCCCATGTTAACGTTTAGAAATTGAGATGAGAAATACAAATTGCTGACGAATACTTCTGAAACCCGATCTTTTTAAAAACAACAATAGATGCTTATGAACCGTGACGTAGCCTTTTTCGAAAGAAGGACCTCAAGTCTCGATTGGTTCACTCGAGACAATTTATACGGAACAATAATAAATCGTTCCCGAAAACATAATTTTTACTATTGTGATCGTGAAAATGTTTATTTTGTTTTTGTATCATGTAAATTCACGAGTTGTTTTTTTGTAAACAAGAACAAACGTTCCATTTTGATTCAAATTATCTTACTATAATAGATATACAGCATTTCACAAGAAAGAAACCTAATCTTGAACGTGACCTGTGCCTGAAATAAATTGATTTATCTAGTTTTTTTTTACCAGTCCATATACGTCCCCACCGAGGGTCACGGGCCTCCCTTCGAAACACAAAGGGGGTTTAGGCCATAGTCCATCACGCTGGCCCAATGCGGGTTTGTGGACCGTTCGTCTATCGAAAATGAATTTTCTTGGACGTGCGGGTTTCATCACGATGTTTTCCTTCACCGCTAAGCAAGTGATAATTATAAATCCGTACATAAATCCGAAAAGACGAATTTATTGGTACAGGCCCGCACCAGGATTTGAACTTGCGACAAGTCTAGCTCATTGCCAACTGGGCTATCACTGCTATACTGGGCTATCACTGGTATTTTATTTATCTCGCATAACAAACCAATTCTAATGTACAGAGGCTAGTTCATCACGTTACTCCATTTTGAAAAACCACTCTTATCTTAACAGCACAGAGTGAACACTTGTGGTAATCTGATGTGCCGCCCTCCGTACCTAAAAACATCTTTATTTTAAAAACTTTCTATTATTGCAGTCATACTTATCATGACAAATTTATAAGGTTTTTACAGCATCGTCAGTTGTATTAAAACAAAATAGATTAAATTAAATATGATTGACATACCTTAATGTATTCACTATCGCGCGTACAAGTTACCACTGCGCTAATTTAGATTTAATACATTTTATCGAAGAAATATCAGGATTATAAAACAGTTTATAACACGGATTTTAAATCTATAATCTATGACATGCGACCAAGATAATAATGGTAGAACAATCTTAATAAATGATAAAATAGGGACGTTGAAAAGTATTTACTTAATAATGTTATTCCTAAGCTATCCCTAGATTTCATTTCTTTTATTATTATCTCAAATTCTAACTTTGATAACTTTTGGCTCAGTAAAACCTAAACGATCAATGTATTTGCTTTTCAACAATCGAAACATGACTGTGCTGTTTCAACAAGTAGTTAATTACAAGAACGTGAAACATAAAATAATTCATTTTCTTTCTTAAGTTATTAAAAAAATCATAGAACAAAGTATAAGTACATAAAACGCGACATAAAAGACTGGTTCAATAATACAATTTATATACTTTTTACTATAATAATATACGATTTCCTTGAGATGAGAAAATAAACTCTCTTTTATTTTTCTCGTCTTAAGTAAAAAATTTTTCTTCTTATTTTTTTGTTTATCGTTATTATACCCGTTCTTAGAAAATTATTTTTAATATACATCGTTTTCTGTTTCAAAACGTTACTAAGGAGATTTTTAAGGCAAATATTACCCTCTAGTTACTTATGACAAAAAGGTGGGGTCAATGTAGTGGGAGTATCCTTCCCATCTTTATGGGAAGGATATTGTTGCTATATTACCATTGCCTCCTATGTAATAGTAATACTAGAAGCTGATAACATAGGAGGCAAATGGGAGGCAATTATAATTAAAATTTTGAACTGCCGTGCCGTGCCATTCGAATTATAAAAAGGCCCATTGACTGACGTATTTGCGAGCTTACCACACCGGCACAGGTTTGCTCACTACATCCGTGTGTCACACAACGTTTTTAATGCATTTGTAAAAAAAACACAAATAAATAGACTATTTTTAGTTACAAATGTGGTAGTGTGGTATATAACTATGTCTAGGTATACCAATGTTTTGAGTTCATTTTGACAGAAGTTTGATTTGTTATTTTATTCTAACAAATTGTTAGGGTAGGAACTCAAACATTCGTTCAAACTTTACGAGTATTATTATAAAATCAGGTAAAAGAATTGAACTAAGACATTTAGTAACAATATAACTTGCCTAATTCTGTGTATTTATCCTTACAGAAGCTAAACAACAACATGCATTGAACACGTCATCTTATCAAAGATAACTCGTTGCTGGATAACTTACTTGATATTCAAGTCTCGTTCTAAGTGAGTTGGTGTCATCCATATTGCAGCTTTGGGAATTGGACAACTTGCTCCATCTCTCTTCATCTCTTGCTCTCTCTCGGTTAACTCCCACAACTGTAGATCGCATCTGAAATATTAAATCTAAATTTGCATGTTGTCCGCTCACGAGCTGCCAATGAAGCAGCCTTATTATGCTTAAACTAAACATGTTGTTTCTATCTATTTATTTTACACTAGCTTTTCGCCCGGGACTTCGTTCCTGTAGAAATTCGGGAAAAATATGTAGCCTTTGTAAATCGGGGATAATGTAGGATTCTAATGGTGAAAGAATTTTTCAAATCGGTAAAGTAGTTTCGGAGCCTATTCAATGCAAAAAAACAAACAAACAATGAAATCTTTCCTCTTTATAATATTAGTTATAGATGGTAATAATTAGATATTACTAACTTTAATCAAAAGATACCCCAGCAAAAGATCACATATATTTTTTTATCGCTGCAAAAAAAAAACTGACTTTCATATTCAATTTTTGTTATTGGTTTTGATATATTACTGAAATACATAAGGTTACATAAATGGCACATCTTACTTGAAGATTGAAAACAGTTTCTGTTGAGATAGCTTTTATTGAATTAGAAGTTTGTGATTTTTTTTGTAAAAAATATTTGTAAAAGTTTTTACTAATTTGTGCACTACAAAACCTCACCTAACTCAAAGTAGAATAATCAGAGTGTACCGTGACTAGGAGTAGTAAGCAAAATTTTGAATATGGATTTGTACATGAATTTGAAAAACTTTCCCAAAGGAAGCCTGTAGTTCTGAATAGTGAATGTGAAGTGGTCGTCCTTAATACAGCATACGGCTACAGGTGTACATACCGGTTTACAAAGTCTACGGATATGAGCTTTAAAGTCTGAAGCCACGACATAGAGGTGTTTATGAAAACCTGAGTAAACTTAGGACGTGAGACGCGAAGCCGTCGGTGTGAAGGTAGAGACCATAATATTCGCAACACGTATATGCAAACGAGATGAAATATGAAATCTATGTTTCGGTTTCTATATTTTTATTCTAGATTATACCTAATTATATTCCATGTTTCGTATGCGTGGAACCCTATGTCGTACAATAAATGAACACAATTTGTTTTAATTTTACTTTAACAACTCGGGATTGTATCACGAGTTGTTAATTGCGAAGTAGGAATAAAGATTTTTATTCTTTTATTTAGAATATTTGCGAAACTTGGAGAGTTACTTGCTCTTATTTTACCCTCATACGAGATTGAAAATTATTAAATTGGAATAAAGTCCTGGAAATTAAGGAGCATTCCTTATTTCCAAGGTTTTTCTAACGCAAAGTTAAAAAAAATTGCTTAGTGTGAAAGGATACTAAAATATATCTCACTGTTTTTCTAGCAATTCAAGTATATTTTATTATTTACAGCGTTTATCATAAAAAACTTATAAAAAAACCAGTCAAGTGCGAGTCGGACTCGCGCACGAAGGGTTCCGTACCATTATCTCTATAAAAACGGCAAAAAAATCACGTTTGTTGTATGGGAGTCCCCTTAAATATTTATTTTATTCTATTTCTTAGTTTTTTTTTTATTATAGCAGCAACAAAAATACATCATCTGTGAAAATTTCAATTGTCTAACTATCACATTTCATGAGATACAGTCTCAGACAGACTTATCTATAAAAACGTGCAAAAAAATCTCGTTTTTTGTATGGGAAATAAATGTTTATTTTATTCTGGATTTACTATTTGTTGTAAAACCCCCCCCCCCCTTAAATGTTTATTTTATTCTGGATTTTACTATTTGTTGTTATAAGGCCAATAGAAATACATCCTCTGCGAAATTTCAACTGTCTAACTATAACGGTTCATGAGATACAGCCTGGTTACAGACGGACGGACGGACGGATGGACGGACAGCGGAGCCTTAGTAATAGGGTCCCGTTTTTTCCCTTTGAGTACGGAACCCTAAAAACTACTTTATTACAAATTTAAATTAAGCGTCGGTCTATTTCAAATGTGTCAAGCATGTCACATACCTAATTATATGAAATTTCATTTAGAAAAAAATGACAAACCATGCAACTGATTCCTATATTTAGGGACTATAATTTACTTTTGAATTTTATGTTTGTGTTTTGTTTTTTTATTTATTTATTATTTATGAAACATGTTGTAAAAAACCTTGTCCCACTTTCTCTAAAGAGATAATTGCAGGGAAAAGTACCCTAAGTCTCTATCCCTCACTGCAATTGCTTGATTTATTAGATAAGTCTGTCGTTATGACGCAAATGCAAAAGAAACACAAACAATCAAGAACACAATTTTAATTTACAATAATAGTAGGTATTATTATTTTATTTGTAAGGATAATCTACACTATCGGTTCTCAAGAAAGATTAATGCAAAAACTGATTGGATTAACAATTTCAATTTATAATTTATAATCATACATTTATAATCAATTTATATAAAAAAAATTGATATTGCAATTGTTGACTTTTACTTTTTATCAAAATACCCTTGAAGTTTTCCATTGCATATATTTGTATTTCATTTTTGGTATGTCAAAGGTGGCGTCAAGTTTTCTATAACGATATGATACTCTGCCTACCCCAACAAGGATTATAGACAAGAGCGTATGTAGGTTTTTCATTGCATAAGTAACATTTCCGTCGTCTCTTCCCTAAAGATCTTTTAAAGATAAAAGCGCAACCGAGACTGCAGCGCGCCGCCGCGCGGTAAGACAATCCCATTTTCACGCTACTGTAGCTTAGTACGCTTTTAACCTAAAAATAAGCCATGTGGTGATCGGTTGAGAATAATACCACCCGATCTTTTTCCATGGGTATCGTAAGAGGCGACCAAGGAAACTCAAATGAGACCTACCTCCTATTAATCCATCTTAGGCAACGACACCTCAGTTTTTTTTTCTGAGGTGGCGGCCTGGTCTCATGCGGTGTGGTAGGCTCTTTAAAGGGCCGTCTGGTTCGCGACCACCCTCCTACCGAAATCCGATGCCAAACAGCTTGCTGTGTTCCGTCGGTGCGTGGGAGTACCAGTGCCTTAATTGGCATTTTCTGGGTTAACTCGCTCCATCGTCGACCTCATCTATGACCTTGGTCAAGATTGGGGTCAAGAGTTAACCTATCTCATAATAATAATAATTTAAAAAGCCCTCAGACTTACTAACTGGCTTCCACAGTAAGCCTTAGAAAAGATGGCAGATGGCACATATTTTAATTTCATTTCAAAAAGTAAATTGTAATTACGAGATGAAGGCCATTATTAATAGGTTATTTAAATTTTTTATAATCTATTGAATAAACTAAAATTCTATTTTTTTCTTAAAATATGAATAAACATACTGTAACGGATCACGTTTAAGGGATGAAGATTTGCAAACTGAGACTAAATAAATCAGTTTGCGTCACTAACAGGCGATAATTAAATTGTTCCGGCAAGTCGATCAAACAATGCCCGCATCAGATTTACGGGAAGTTTATTTTGTACATTTTTTACTCATTTTTATTCCAAATATTCTGAATCAGTATTTTGTACATATAGTACGGTGGGCCATCTGTACTTAAAATGTTTTCTTTTTTATTTATTTATTAAAAAAGGGTTCGCTCTTGACCACAATCTAGCCCAAGGGCAAAAATGCGGTCGAGGAAGTAGCAAGCTCACCCAGAAGAAGCCTATTCACTCGAACTTTAAAGAGATTCATTGCATTTATAAGAATGATTTTGGGGTGAATTACGAAATTATCTGGGTTTTTTCTTAAATTGCTTGACCACGGTAACATCTAGCATGAGGGCAAAAATGAGATCGAAGGGGCTCAACCTACATTTCTATTCATCTATTTGAATTTGTGCTATGTGTAGAATAAATAAAGTATAATAGATTTATGTAACGATTGAAGTTATGTTCGGATAACAAATTACCTTGGCATAAAATAATTAACAAACAAAGATTTTAGCAGTAATATCAAAGAAATCCTGTAGAAGTTGGATTAAGAACTTTGAAATCCCGCCAATATGTTGATTTGGCGTTTTAGATAAGCTGTGATCTGAGCTTTATGACACTTATGCAGATCAGCGCTGTAGACCTCGTTTACAGCATAATGCTGAGTCAACGCCTCTTCACTCCGGTTGCACTCCCTCTCCCGTTCGCTGATTGTTGATGTTTATTTAATTGTGTCACTTTATCCTGTTGTTTTGTTCTATCTTAGTTGTAGCATGTCATTGGAGCTTGCATCTATCTATCTATCTTCATATCACCTATCTTTTCTGGCGGAGCCGCCAACACCATTCGAAAGTGATTTAAATCGGCAGCAGCTGATTAGAATTCCAATTGGGAAATCACATCCAAAGAAATATGATTATCTACGTGGCATATAAACGAGCAACCGTGGAGCCTGTTGCGTCGTAGCACTCGTCGCGCGCTACGGCCGTAGCCAGTTACCTACGGCGACCCGAGGTTTCCGCCCGCGTAGCATGCGCTCCCTTCACAGTAACCTATATCTATTACACCACTACCTTACAGTGAATTTGAAACAAAGCTTTAAAATTTGTTTTTTTGTTTAAAAAAAAACAAACATGTTTGGAACAGTAAGACTGTACTGCAGAAGTGACTTCGTTATCATTAAAAGTTTGAGACTATGAACATTTGTTACGGAAGTTTTTTCTGGGATTCGGTAAGTTTGTTAAGTAACTTTTGAATATTTTTATAAGTTAAAAAATATTTCAAATAAGTAACGACTTACTGACTTAATTTGAAAATGAAGAAAAGCTCAACAGTATAAATCCTTGCAATGTCATAATTTGTTATATTTTTTTTATCATACAACACCGTGTACTTGTGAAAACAAATACATTTGATCAAAACCGTTTTTAACTGCCCAAACGTCCCCATTACGCTTGCGGCATTTCCTCAAGATTTTAGATTTATTATAAGTTCGCATTTATATTTTTAAAGCTATATTGTATTCATCTAATAGTGCGGTTTCTTGTTTTTGCGAAAATAAAGCTATTTCAACGGGAGGTCCGTTCCCCCCGGTGGGGACATGTATGGGCTAAAAAAAGATACTCTTAACCTTATCAAAATTGAAATAAAATAATTAAACCTTTTCACCTTTACAATAATGATTTTCTAATCATTTATAGAATAGATTTCTAAGTGCTCTTCTCGTTCTTAAACACAAGACGTGGGACGTATTAATACTTTCAATATGAACTGCATAATCATCATCATGAAACTGCTGTTCTTCCTATAAAATATGAAAACGGATCTTTTTTAACTAACATTTTTGAATTTTTTTCGGCAGTGTTAAATCCAAATATAACAAAATTTAGTAAGGAGGTTTGGACAACAATAAGCTTAATATAATCGGACTTTGTTCAAGGACTTTGGCAATAATTAAAATGTTACAGCAAGTATAATCATTGAAACTGGCAACTGATTTATTGAAAAAGAAGTGAATACAACTGAATATACCAGCTCTGTAAGTTTGAAAATAAATCTAAATTATAAATATGTCATTTGTAATCAATACTTTCATAACGGCCAAGCTAAGAAAAAATATAAAAAACGAAATAGCCATTCTATCAAAAAAAAATGTACAAAATGAATATTAAGAAATTTAAGAAAAGAACAAGTATCACACTTAGAAATGCTCGCGACAAATTGCCACCACTATGGCCACCCATTAAGGTACACCAAGGTGTCCCATACACAGAATGAGCACCACTGGACTTACGTTTATATTGCTTATAAAATTTTAATTAGAAAATGAGGGAGTGTACTTATGTATACAGTTTATATTTTTAATTTATTTCTTTTGACATTGCTTTATTATTTACTGTTGACATTTAATATAATTTATTTTATTTAAATTACGTTTTATTATTATTCTTGTTTTTTGTGACGATCATAACTTAAGCTGAACTGACTAATTAATTTAATTTGACATTGTATGCTTTGTTGTGAAATAAATATATCTAATCTACGCATAAGACTCTAGAATCTAGAGAATCTATCTAGAGTCTAGATACTTCTATTCACAATATTTGTCTTACTCCCTTATTAAGGTCCTCGTATAAGATGACAACTGTCGGCCCAAGTAACGTGTCTAAAACCCTTTTAAGAGAATAAATAATGTGTAACACTCACGAACCGTTTATAAGTAAAACTATCCGAGAGCATTGGCACAGCCTATTCGTCAACTAACTGCTCCTGGTTTTTCATTTTCCACCTGTAATTGTACCCTGTCTGTTATTCAGGGTACACTCGCCAGTAACTATAACCCAGTAATTGGAAGATCATGTATTCACGATGTACCTATTGGCCTCAGACCCTTTGAGGTTCTAACTGAAACATGTAGATTTTGGTTACACATGCAGTGGCCGTCAATCATAATATTTTACACTAAAGAAATTCAGGAATTTACAGGTATTCTCACGACTTTTTCCTCGCCGTAAGGCAATCGGTTAGTGTAAAAATATGATGTTGTTGATAAGAAAAAAACCACCAGCACTGGAGATCGATGATTAATTTGAAACTTCTAGCTTTTTTTCAGGCGAAGTTTTAACGAGGCTTGAAACGTTATTTTACGCTCATGTGCGTAAATCATGTCAGCTTAAAGGCTTCGAAAATAATAAATACAATATTTATTTATTTTTTAATTATAATGAGATGGGTTAACTCTTGACCTCAATCTTGACCAAGGTGTCGACGATGGAGCGAGTTAACCCAGAAAATGCCATTAAGACACTGGTACTCCCACACACCGACGGAACACAGCAAGCGACGGAACACAGCAGCTGTACCGAAGCAAGCGTCGGGCTTCGGTAGGACTAGACGGCTCTTTACAGAGCCTACCACACCGCATGAGACAATAGGACGCCACCTCAGATTTAGAAAAAAATAAGGTGTCGTTGCCTAAGATAGATTAGGTAATATGAGGCAGGTCTCATTTGTGTTTCCTTAGTCGCCTCTTACGACACCCACGGAAAGAAATGGGGTGGTGTTATTCTCAACCGATCACCTCACGGCCTTAAAAGCCCTGAAAATAAGCGCGAACCGTTTAGCAGTTACTCCGCCGATCAATTATCTATACTTTTCACTTTTATCTTAAATGACAGTAAGTAAAACAGTTTTTTATATAATGTTTTTATCAGACCATGTTTTATATAATGTTTTTATCAGACCATGTATAATGTCTCCAACGAAGGACACGGGCCTCCCTCCGAAACACTATTAGGCCATACTCCACCACACTGGCCCAATGTGTGGGTTGGTGGATCGCGCCCTTTTGGAAAACGAACTTTTTTAGACGTGCAGGTTTCATCACGATATTTTCCTTCAGCGTTTTTCATATAAAACTAGGTTTTATTAACTAGTTTGCGAAAGTAATTTGTTTTTGTGGAAACGTTTGCTTTGTAAATTTCGTTGGAGTAAAGTGGCTTGGTATCAATACAATGATTAATGGTACCTTACATTTGCAGCAGATACTTTTGCCCTTACACCTTTGGCAAGCTTTCAGAAATCTTTAGAAAACAGTTAATTGAAACGGAAGATCAGAGGGAACATTACGGGAAATGTGGCGGTCAAACCAGGTTGAAATTGGATTAGCCGGCATCAAACGCTGCAGATCCGATCTCTCCCGTCCCAGCTTCAAAGAATTCTCATTTAATTTCACAAAGACATAAACGAGAAATGCCTGTCCATCACTCCTAAACCACAACCAAGTTATCTTAACGATAAAGCCGATCTTAGTTTTCTAATGCCGAGAGAGAAAACTTTTTGTTAAGTCTCAAACAGATATTTGATAAAATTTTATTTTTAGCAATATATAAAAATACTTATATTCTCTCAAAGTTACTTTATAAATTTAATTAACAAAAACTTTCATTTCAAGTCTTCGTTAAAAAAATATTTGGAGTCTGACTTTTAGTTTTCTGATTCAGAACATCTGATTGAAGGACTTCGCGTTTTAAAGAAAGATTTCTTCAGGTTTGAAATTACGAAAATAATAAATAGTAATAGGTTATTTGTAGTTCTCGATAAATTAATAGCGATAAATAAGAACAGTGCTTTTAGCGTAATTTGGCGCACTGTTTTTAATGGATCCGTCAGGTTCAGTAACTTACACCTTGATGAGGGACCGCAGCATCTGAACTTCAATATCTTGAGGTTTTTTGTGCTTCTGAAGGCATGTTTAATAGTGACACGATGACGCCTAAACGCTTTTTAACCGACTTCAAAAAATGAAGTGACAATAGAAAAACGTCTGGAGTATACTCTTTTGAACAAATTATTATTTATTCAAAAGACTATACTCCAGACGTTTTTCTATTGTCACCAAGTCGGGATTTTATGATGAAATCCCAGGGAATATTTCTCATATACTTTATATTGTTATAAGTCGGTCGGTTTGGTCAAGTGGTAGTGGCGATGCCTCTTGATCGACGGGTCCTGGATTCGAATCCCAGTGGGGCAAATATTTGTGTAAAAAGCAGATGTTTGTTCTCGGTTATGGGTGTTTATGTCTGTCTTTATGAGTGTTCCGAGATACCCACGACACAAGGAAAAACCTTAGTGTGGGCCTTTGAGTGTATGGCGTTTTTTTTTCTTTTTTGTAAGTGAAATAGGAACGTGCTTTAAAAATACATACGGACGAAGCCATGGACAGAAAGGTCAATTATATAAACAAATTGTATGAACACCGTGTCCCCTATGGTATAGGCTCAATTATAAACTTTGATAGCTTGTTTGTTGGGATAGTGGAGTTACTCATAGGCTTAACCTGACCTAATCCACAGTCCCCGAATAAACTTTCAGCTAAAATGTTTTACTTAGGATTTTAAAGAGGACTTTGAATAATAACAGTTCAAACAATATTTAAAATTACTAAACTTTACTTAAAAGGTTTTTTATACGTAACTGTTTGCAGCCAGTGTTTTTTTTTAATTGTAGTCTTCTTTCTCATTAAACCAACGAATGCGTTAACGATTAACTTATCATTGGACCATTACAGTAGGACTAGGTTCTACCCCGTAGCAATGACAAGGCAAATAATGTGACCAAAAATGTAATCTTAAATCATACCAGACTAATTACGTAGACAAACTACTTTCAACATTCTCACTCTAATACCGAGGGTACCAAATACTTGACATTGCGAGCACTATTTACGTGTTAGTATGCACAATATTCACACCACACCGGTGTTGTGGAGAGGAAATGTTACGTTTTCTCATATTTCTGTCTGAATATTATGTAATGTAGTTTTGGCACTCTGAGTTTTTGCCATTCCCGGCCTTTTTACTCAGTCTTGTAAAGTACTTTCCTAGGAGAATAAAGCATTGAGCGATGTAGAGGCTCCCTTGGAGCCTTTATCCAGTAATCATTATCCAGCCCTGGAAATTCGGCTGTTTCAAACTTTGCACAAAAAAGGAGATGTGGTTTCTTTTAATAGTTACTGCCCACTAAACTGAACTATTTTTAAACGGTTTTATTTAGCTTGACCTGTTTGTTAATTTATTTATTTATTTATTTGTTTGTTTGGGTCAAATCTAGTAATTGTAATTTTACCCCCTTCCTGTTGATGGATTTATCTGAAATTTGGTACACACTTTTGGTTTTAATGACAATATAATTAAATACATTCACTATCATTGTAAATCCAAGATGGCCGCCGCTACAAAATGGCGGATTACATATTTTTTCACTACTTCCTTAATATGGGTATCAAATAAAAGGATTAGTAGAATAGAGATCTCTATGAAAATAAAATAAAAATCCAATATAGCCGCTAACAAAATGGCATGTTCAGTTTTCTTTTCACAATCCCTTCAATATAGATATCAAATAAAAGGTCTTGACTAGTAGAATAGATTACACTATGAAAAAAAATAAAATCTAATATGGCCGCTAACAAAATGGCAGCTAAATTTTTCACTTCCCCTTCAATATGGATATCACATAAAAGGGCTTGAATAATAGAATACTTTAATTTGCTTCGACAAACTAGTTTTTAGTTTTCAAAATTAAAAACTAAAAACTTGAAAATAAAAATAGTAAAAAAAAATTAAGTTAAACGGTTTTATGGAAAATAAAGTGTACTAAAAGCTAAAAAATAATTGGGAAGATCCTAGATACCAGTCATCACACCACTCTCCTCATCAATCTAGATTGATTAGACAAAAAATTAAGAGCGTGTGACATTTCTATCAAGTCAACCTATTTACCATATTCTTAACTTAATAACTTGCATTAAGTTTATATACACTTCTGTTAATTTGCACTTGGAATAATTGTGCATGTGTGTGACTGTGCAGACAAATAAACTTTTTATCTATCTATCTATCTATCTATTCACGCAGGTTCCGGGCGCCCAACGATTATATTTTTTTGTCTGATCAATGCTCTAACTTCACGAGGAGAGTGGTGTGATAACTGGTATCTACGATCTACCGAATTATTTTTTAGCTTTTAGTACACTTTATTTTCAATAAAACCGTTTAACTTAACTTTTTTTACTATTTTTCATTTACAAATAACTTAGGTAGACAGATATAACAAAAATGTGCCTCTGTTATCAGCTGGTTGACTTTGTAAGAGAAGTCCAGTTTTTTTTTAGTATTTCATAAACACCCACGACGTAATGTGCTTTTAGTAAGGGAATGAGAACTTTCGCCGCTTGTCTTGAAGGTACGAAAGCTCAGTTGGTGAGAGCACCAGGACATTTAATCCTGGGTGGTTCAAGTTCTATTCGCGTCGAACATTTTTATTTCCTTTAAAATTATATGTATTTAATATGGCTCCATAAAGAAAGTTTTTCAGTCTCATAAGGACCCCTAAAGATTTACTTCCTGATTTAAAGTCACCTACATGATCTGCAACGTAGTTTTGGACTTTAAATTTTACCTCTAACTTTGTAGTCTTAGTAAGTAACTTTACATAAATTCCATTACGCTCAAATATTCACACCAATCTCTTTCAAATATAATATAAATACGACTACGGAGGAAACCCCACTAAAACCATTTTCCTCCGATGCCGCATCATTATTTTGTCTATCAAAAGTCAAATTAAAATGAAAATTTGATATGAGAAACCTTCTTTGCGAACAATAACAATACACGAAACAAATTCATCCAACAATAAACGTTTCATTTACGTACTCAACAATACGAGTAAGTAAATGAAACTCGATATAAATTGAACAAGAAAAATATTGCTTAAATAAGCTTTTTTTTATTTGAAATTCGTGTCATTGTTATGATTGGATTTTTGTTCTAATAAACAAAAGTCAGTTTAAGTAATAATACTTATATTTGTGCTTAATATTATTTCTTTCAGAAACTAGCGTTACTTTTATTTTAAACCAATCGAAGATGCTAATGATGAGTACGATTTTTTTAGATTAAAGAGAAGGATTTTGTTTTTGAGGAATGTAATGGTTATGAAGCTGACTTCAATCCTGCAGTGTAGAAGAACAGCCCACTACTGGGCACCTACTCTACCCATGTAATATAACGTATAGCGGGCGAAGTCGCGGGGCGATAGCTTGTATACAGGATAAATTGGTTGATATTTGGTTAAAAATATGTTTCATTACCATTTATATTATATTTATAAACTAATAAGTCTAATTTTACCTGGTACTTTCAATCTGCGAAAGTAAATAATGGTTGCAAATGTTTTACTGATTTCCACTCAGCAAAAGGTTTGTAAAATTTATAGGAACGCGGCTGCTTACAATATTTTTATTTTATTTTATATTATAAGATGGATTAACTCTTGACCTCAATCTTGACCATGAGGTCAAAGATGAGGTCGACGATGGAACGAGTTAACCCAGAAAATGCCTATAAAGGTGCTTACGCAGCTTTTAATGCGCCCGTATTGTAGACATTTTCAAGAAACTAATTTGAAGTCACCCCATAGAATTGAAATTTTAATACCCCCGTCTAAATTGACACGCGGACATAAACGTAATAATAACTTACTACAAAAAGTATACAGACAACACGTTTATTTTTTAATATTGCGAGGAGTTGGCTCAGTCGTGAGTAAAAGACTTATAAGCACTATATTCATGTTCCATTGTTCCATTTTATAAGCCTAAAAACGTATGTCAGATGTGCAGATGTGGTATCAGTGGTTTTAAAACCATGTGACGCTCTGCCTACCCCAAAAGGCATTATAGGCGTGAATGTATGATATCTGTAAAGTACCTATTTTGTGTTATGGAATTTCAGATGTAACATCAAGATTATCATGACTACATCTACCAAATTTAAAACTGGAGTGCTATTATTCAAATAGACGGTAGTTTACGAACCACTTAATAGTTGTATGTATAAGAGATTTCCAATTTCACCTAGCAAATCCGTCCATGTTTGTGACAGGTGCCGCGTAGAAATGAGAACGCCACGGCCAGACATTCCGACACGTTCACTGGATTGCCCGTTATGCAAAATAGCTGGGCAATACATCCATTGCTTGTTTCAAATAGTAACTGTATTCGTAGCTACCTAACTATTTCAGCCGTGTACCTAAAGTAACTTCAGCTTTAATACATGATTATCGTCACACAGCAAGCAAATATTTAACTAAAGTACTACGCTTTCTTTATCTAGACGACGTTTTAAGGTCATCTCCATGCATTAAACGCTTTACTGGAGTACAATGTACGCATGTGTTATCTTAAGCACTAAGCAGTATTTTACACAAACGAACATAATAATTCGGTTTTAAGTTCTTAACAAAAGAAGTATAGAAGGAAAACTATTTTTCTAGCGCTTTTGGAAAGCTGAAATTAATTGGTACCTACGTTGAAAGTGGTAGAGGTTCTACAGATGCTATTGTACTTGATACTCTCAAGTGTTTCATAAATTAGTAAACCTATAACTCTTTTTAATGAACACTGATCCATAAACCCTCAGCGGCTGACCGAAATACCAATAAAGTCAATCTAATTATGACGAATGGAAGGGTGGGATGTGGGTTCAAATTCTCATTTATTCCGGACGTAAATAACATTTTGGGTTGGATTTCAGAAAATCCGAGCATTAGAATAATAAGCCATGCCTGCCTGATTTCATAAAACATTGTGTGTTTTGACTCTTTGAATATACGAGTACTTCGAGAATTTCACTTAGATATTTATTTCAATTCACTTTCACTTGTTTGTTAGTTACTCGTGCGAACAAAAATTGTATTAGGATCTAAGGAAAAAGTTAATAAGAAAAACTTGAAGTTTTAATTAATTTTTTATGTAATAGTAAAATAGAATTTGTGCTCTGGAGAAAGAAGGAAGGGTCACTATAGGCAACTTGTTATCATACTCTGAGTACACGCTTGTTGTTTATGCGATATATAGTAAGTATAATCTACGCGAATTAAAACTGCGATCAGAAACCTAGAAAAACATAATTATAATAATATCGACGTTAAAGTTTAGTCATCTTGATGAAATATCTGAAGAACAGTAATAAGATCCAGCTGGAGTAATTGAAATCAGGCTCCATTAAACACTATTCATTTGAATAATTATCGTCTCCTTGAATGTTAAATGGTTTAATTTGTGTAGCCTTAAGAGAGCTCCATCAAACTTATCTTTCATCCCATCGAATAAACAATGAAAAGAGATAAAATTTCGATAAGGCTTCATTACAGAAACTCTCTCGGTTGGAATAAAATTAAAATTCAAAACATCTTCTTGGCTTCATAATGACTGAATATTACAATTAATACACTGACGAGCAAAGATATCAAGTTCAATATGATTAAGCATACTTCTATGTTCTTTTGACTTCATAGAGCTATCATGAGTTTTATTTATCATAAGTTCGCTTTGCTCGTGTTTCGAGTGGGCTCACGTTACACATAACATAGTAGTTTCGTTGACAACTATACTATGTTATAATGCAGCGCAAAAAGACCACAATTCATAGTCCTTTATGAAGTTTCTGAGCACAGACCTCAAACCACAAAGTACAAATTAAACTTGTTTACTTCCAGACACTTCCAGTTTATCGCCACGTAAGGTATACATTGGAGAATCAAATTATCATATTTCATTTAGGGACAAATTCAAGTGAAATATTCAAAATTTTTGAGCTTTCTCAGCTCCTCTTATCCTTTTCAAGATGAATTTTTAACTCAACGGATTCAATTTATGCAAATTCATCAGTAAATTGGAAAAGCTTTAGGTAGCGACATTTTTTAACCAATTTCATAATAGGAGGAAGTTCTCAATTCAACTGCATGTTTTTTTGTATGTTTGTTTAGCGATAACTCCGCCATTGCAGGTTGTATGTCAAAATTATTTTGTTGCGCTTAAGAACATACTCCTAGTAGTCTTATATTTATAACAAAATTAACTCAGCGCTTTAAATAAATTCAACAGAAATAAAAAACACATACACATTATATTTAGATGACGTTCTTGTTAGTGGTTATCTGCTGATAGGCATTATTAGGGTTGAAGTCGGTTGATTCTTTCGTTTTTAAGGTAGACAATTATCTAACAATATATTAAAAACTAATCCACAAAACATTCCTAAAATTCGTTTAGGAATGTATTCATTGTCAAAGTTTTTGCCTCCCTTACATGACTGAGAAGTGATCAATCATGTCACCAGTTCCATCCTTGCTAAGCTCAGGATCTTACTTGTCAAAATAGCTTTTGATAGACACTGAGCCGAATCGTGACTACAATTCACAAAGGCCTTTTTATATCACGAGGTAAAATGAAACGTTACAATACGGTAGGTCGAAAAAAGAGCAAGTGAACAATTCAGGTGAAATTTTTTAAAACTGTATATATCTCTTGTCCAAATAACTGTCAACTGTTACTATAGGTTAACAAAATTCGACAATTACTGTTCAAAACAGAAAACTGCATTGAAACCAAAATTAAACAAAACAACAACAAAAAAATGTGTATTTCAGTGTTTTTTTTTTCAAACTTTGGGCATTTGTTCTACACACTTTATGTAACAAGTACCTTTAAATATGTATATGCATATTGCATATACATACAGCAAGACCGTACCTGAAAATCCTGAATTTCTAAAGTCCTTGACATCTCAAGAGAGGTATCAAGAGCTTTTGAAATATTGTAAAACTCAATGCGGAACGTGATGGCAATGAGCTAAAAGGTGGTCTTTGAGTATAAGTGGCCCACGAATTTCAGAAATAATACGTGTTTCATAGTTACAATAAAATGGTTGGTTGGGACCATGAAATAATTTAAGCAAGTATATTCTACAGTAGCTGTTACTGTAGAACTTATGAAATGCAACAAGTAGAAATTCCTGAGGAGACATTTTGCTCATTTTTAGGATTATTGCATAACATTATCCTCGAAGATCTTACTTTTCTTAGACATAACGGACCCACAAACAATTGAACATCGGACAAGATGTTCAATTGTTTGTGTCGCAATTTATAATTAACAGCTGAACAGATTTAAATGAAATTTGGTAAACAGGTGTACTATATTCAGAGTTACCTTATAAGCTAGTCTCGAGAAGATGAATTTACGTGGACCAAGTATTGTAAAAACTTATTCGATAATAACTCATCCTTAAATAGTGCGGCGGCAAATTGTTCTCTGAATGATGAAAGTATGAAATTTTTATAATGCTTAGGGGATACCATAGTTATTCTTTAAGATGTAGAGGCAAGCTGGATTTGATCCCTATCGCATTTTAGAGGTCAAATTGTAATTTCGATGACGTTTTACTCCGTTTTATGTATTTTTATGAATCCCATTTGGAGGTGTATTAGAAATTTACATATGAAAACACATCTACACATCACCAGCTTTCTAATGACACTTTAATCATCAAAATCGGTTCATTAGTTTAGGCAGGAGCTATTCCCAAAATATACTCATCAACACGGTCTAGGGATATTGCACATTTTTTCATACAAAAGAGGTCTGTTTGAGAAGCTACAAAAGCATTATCGAGATACATGGAGCGCTATAGTTTTCAGACGAGCAAGTGCTAAACTTGCATTTTCAATTCTAATCAATAAATTTTGTTTTACTTGAAATTTGTGAAAACGTGACGAAAATGAAAAAAACAATTGCGTAAATTCGACTATTTTCATACAAAAAGCAGGCAAAAATGCATTTTCGTTTTCATTTCCGTCACGTTTTCACAAATGTCCAGTAAAACAACATTTGTTGAGGGCTGGAAACTATAGCCCTCCATGTATCTCGAGTATGCTTTTATAGCTTCTCAAACAGACCTCTTTTGTATGAAAAATCGTGTAATATCCCTAGACCGTGTTGATGTGTGTAATATAAATTTTATTAGCATAGTAATTATATCCATTCTCGCATGAAGTCGTATGGGAACCCATATTTTTTGGATAGAAG
The DNA here is from genome assembly GCA_949987775.1 of Aproaerema taeniolella. Lineage (NCBI taxonomy): Eukaryota > Metazoa > Arthropoda > Insecta > Lepidoptera > Gelechiidae > Aproaerema > Aproaerema taeniolella. Next base: position 11,824,860 of record OX465253.1, read on the forward strand.
GATGAGCCTTGGCATAATTGTTCCTTAGGTGGACTAGTGTGGTAAAAACCCGGGAGTTTGCCTCTATTTTTTACCGATTTTACCCGATTTTGGGGTTAGAGGGGGGATGAACTTCTCATACACCGCGCGCACTAAGACTAGTCATAACTGCAAATTTCTAGCTACTATCGTTTTCAACTAAATAAAATCTGCTCGATTGATTTCTGAAACAAAAACAGAGCGTTTCCAAACAAAAAAGTAGAATTACAGTCAAAAAACAAAATTTTTGGTATTGACCATAAACTTTACAAATGTTCTGAAATTTAGTTTTAAAAAATATACTTGAAAAGCTGCATTCATATAGATTCCAAAAATATAAGCTTTGTTGAGATATATACAAAAAACATTGTAAAAAAAGCGTTAACTCAACGCGTCAGGAACGCAAAATTTATAAAAAAATACAAGAGGATTCATAAACTACATAAAACGGAGTAAAACGTCATCGAAATTACAATTTGACCTCTAAAATGCGATAGGGGTCAAATCCAGCTTGCCTCCACATCTTAAAATAATCACTACTATGGTATCATCCCCTGAGCATGATAAAAATTTCATGCTTTTATCACTCAGCGAACAATTTTTCAAATTTCCGCCAAACTAAAAATGAGTTTTGGTAATAGTAATCAAATCCGTTTCAGCTAGAATTTTTTATTTAACATTATCCTGTACTCTCTAATAATTTTTGGGGAAAAAAATTATTCGGCGCGAATGGGACTTGAATCCACGACCCCAGGCTCCTGCATCCTGTACTAGCTTTTCGCCTGGCGCTTTTTTCCCAAAGGAAATTCGAAAAAAGTTGTAGCTTATGTCACTTTTTGATAAATAAAAGAGAGCTTTCTAATCGTGTTTTTTTTAACGTTTCAGTAGTTTTTGAGTTTATTATTTACAAATATAAAAAAATACAAATCTTTCCTTTTTGTAATCTCTTCCTCTCTTCTAATATATAAAATTCTCGTGAAGCGGTGTTTGTTGCCAAATTCCTCCAAAACGGCTGGACTGATTTTTATAAAATTTTGTGTGCATATCGGGTCTGGGAATCGAGAATAGGCCAACATCTATTTTTCATATTTAAAAAAAAAACCACCGGGAGAATTCCCACGGGAACGAAGTCGCGGGGGGACAGCTAATATTATTATGTAGAAAATCATTTTTTAGTGAAATTACACTTTATACAAGTTTCTGATGTTCTTCCAACATCAGGAACTTATATAAAGTGTGATAAAGTCCAGCTTAATAGACCTTTATTCAGTAAAAGCAAATAAAATAGATGTCATTGTCGTAACATCGTCGTCGTTACATACAAAAGCTGACCACAGCACCGCAACGAATTTATACATTGTGTTTGTATTTTAAGCTGCGGCAGGATTTACGCGTTTTGAGACTCCACAACGACTTTTGCTTTGTTACTTATTTTTACCCGACTGCCAAAGAAGGAGGGTAATGTTTTTGACGTAAATACTTTGCTTCCAGAAGAATAAAAAACTTTCAATGATCCAAGAACTTTAGAAAAACAATTGCCAAATCTACGGGAAAATTCCAACTAAGCTGAAAATTTGTTTACGCGTACCTTTAAGCTTTCTGAATAACCTCTAGAAATTCCAAGAGCTCAGGGGTGAGCATAACTTTTGACAGTCAAAAAACGGTGAAAAAGGTTACCTTTTTTCGTTTTTTTTGCCTATATATTCGTTCCAGTCGATATTACCGCTATGAGGTATGTGAATAAAATAAAGAATGAAAAATTTTCTACAAAAAAGGTGATACAAAGTTTATTGATAACAGTAATAGTTTTTACGTAATCGAGCATTGAAACTCCGGGAAACATTTACATGGATGTTTTAGTGCATTTTCATGATAACCCAAAAAACAACAAAACAGCAGAAAACGAAGATATTAGCAAAAAACCGAAAGAGTATCATTTTTTTCACAGTTTTTTAGCTGACAAAAGTTATGCCCATGCCTGGACTCTTGGGAATTTTCAGAGGTTATTCAGGAAGTTAAAAGGTACATGTACAAAAAATTTCAGCTTGGTTGTAATTATTCCAAATTCCAATGCTAAAGTTCCTGAATAACAAATCACATCAAATATCTTTATTCGCTGAAATGTGGTTAAGACAGTTGTCTTTAAGTTACATTATTTTGTTCGCACATCCAAGCTGTCACCAGCATGCAAAGTGGAACGTTGCAGTCCAAAATAAAATAAAAACTGTATTCATAGCTTTTAACTTTTAAACGGCTGAATTAGTTTTGATAAAACACAGCTAAGAACCATCACGGGATTAGCTTTTAAACAAAATAAAACTGCATCAAAATCGGTCCATTCATTTAGGAGCTACAATGCCACAGACCAACATACACATGTCAAAAAACAAATCTATATTCGGTGACTATAAATAAATTATCTAAAATAAAGCATATGAGTCAGAAAACTAAACTGAACAACTGTCTCTATTAGGTCGAAATATATTTTTTATCGTTTTTTTATTCAATATGTTTTTGAAAATTTCATATTAGACTCACTCTAAAGTTTCGCTAACTAATTAAAAGTCGCCATATAATATGATTGTCATTTTACGTTTTTTTACCTACACTTACTTTGTAGTAGCGGAACAACCGGTCGACCTGATTTTTGGCACAAGGCTTCAAAGCGACAAAATTACATTTTACGTCATTAAAGTGGAGGGAGGAAAGATCCCTTCATAAATAAACGAAAACAAATGAGAAAAATCGTGTTTTACTCAAAATCCAATAAAACAAATAAGAAGATAGTTCTCTTATTTTACTCAAACTCTATGAGTTAACAAAACAATGAAAATGTCATTCCAAAACTTAAAACAGTAGCAAACACATTTGAAAATGTGTTCGCTACTGTTTTAAGTTATTACATTTGATGTTATTAAAACTAAAAAGAAATTAGTCTAATTTTCATAGATTTTAAACTTAAAATAATATACCTAAATTAAAATTGGATCTTCTTTGCGAAGGTAGCAATAATATGCCCTTGTATCCTGAAATCCAATTCTTACTCCACTGCGTTTGCTTTTAATCTACGAAGTTTTTCAATGCCATAAGAGACTGATCGACAGTGACCTTCGAACCCCTTTTATTTTGAGACATGTCGCGCCTTGATGAACACCCCATCGCACATACGTCAAGGTCCAAGCTACAAAGGTATCTACCCACTCACATTGTACTATCTACTAAGCGAACAACTTTTGTTTAGATATTTCGAGAATATTGCAAGGCTTATTATATTCTACTAGCTTTCCGCCCGCGGCTTCGCCCGCGTGAACTTCGGGAACCGCGTGAAGTTTTTTCCCGCTAACTCCCATTCCCGTGATAATTTTGCAATATCCTGTTGTAACTAAGCTTTAAGTTTATTAAGGTACCTGCATGCCAAATTTCAATCGTCTAACTTAAGCGGTTTAGATTTTTCATACAAAAGGATTTTCCCGCTAATTCCCGTTTCCGTGGTAATTTCGGGAATTCCTTTCTTAGTGCACCTCTACGGTACCTAAGCTACGTCCCTTCCAAATCTCAAGTGCCTACGTTTAGCCGTTTAGGCTGTGCGTTGATATGTCAGTCAGTCAGTCAGTCAGTTTCTCCTTTTATATACTTATATTTAGATTCTCAGTATGTTTATTCTATGATCGTAATATTCACAAAACGAAAACATGGAACAACAAAATCCTTCGTCCTAGACGTAAATTAAAAATTTGTTATTCGACTTTTTCTTTTTTCTCTAGATTTTGAGAGAGAAAGGTTTCACTTTTCTAGATTTTTCGATATTCATCTAAAATAAATCATTTTTTAAATCAACAGCAAAACATTTGATTATATCACCTATGATAATTACTTGATCCGTATTTTATGCTATGTGTATTTTATTCTCGTCCTCATTTAATACCAGCTTTTCGGGAAAATTATGTAGCATATAGATAGATGGATGTTCTATGTTATAAAAAAAATGCGGTCACAGGATTCAATTTCTGAAACGTACAAACAAATAAATAAACAATTAAGATAAGGGTGCAGAACTCGGCACAGAGAAAACAGTGACCTACTACAAGCAATTTAAGATATTTGTTAGCACACGTCTGTTACATAAATAAACTTAATGAAACGTTATTTGTATAATTTTTAATAACGAATTTTCAAGGGATTTTTTTTGAACAAAGGGACATCCAAATAATTAATTAATTAGGTAGAGATTATAAATTGAAGTATTAATAAATTAATAAAAGTGAAACTGAGTCGCTTTATTTTTATCGTTGGAAAATTTATAAGTAGTTTATTAACGCGCGCGCTTCTTTACGCCGCGCGCGCCGTCGCGCGCTTCTTTACGCCGCGTGCGGTACAAATTCTGCACACACGGGTGTGCAGACATCGCGCGTGGGTTTAACGTGTTAGCGACATTGTTCCGTATAGGCTTTTCTCATGTTAAATATACCATATATAATTGCTATGCATTACTATCCCATTCACCGTTAAGCAAGTGATAATTAGAAATCCGTACATAAATCCGAAAAGACGAATTTAGTGGTACAGGCCCGCACCAGGATTTGAACCCGTGACCTTCCGATCACAAGTCTGGCTCATTACCAACTGGGCTATCACCGCGTCGAAAACATCGTGATGAAACCCGCCCGTCCAAGAAAATTCATTTTCGAAAGTCGAGTGGTCCACCAACCCGCATTGGGCCAGCGTGGTGGACTATGGCCTAAATCCCCTTCGTGTTTCGAAGGGAGGCCCGTGCCCCTCGGTGGGGACGTATATGGGCTGGTAAGAAGATTATCCCATTCATATAAAGGTTTAGGTTATTGGATTAATTTAAAATCACCAAGGAGTTTGTATACGTTTGCAACTCTGGCTGTAAAGACTGTTTGTTTTATTTAAATATAGAACCTGTTTAAATGTCAGATGACAAAACAAAAGACAATCGGGCAATAATGGAGGAATCGTGCAATGTTGATTTTGAAAACATTAAAGATAAAATGTTTTGTAATAAACTTTAAGTAAAAGTGAGCAAGCGATTGAGTTTTAATGTTTGAATTTCCACTTCTGACTTTAGTTCAGAAGTGGGATACACGAGAATTTATCAATCTCTCACCACGCCCGCTGAAAGGAATGTTTGCAGAAAACAAATCAAACTAATAAAAAATGAATTATTTGTGCATTGCCTATGAAAATTAAACAGCAATAAAGAAAACAACATATAAGTTGTGGAAAAGATTTAAAAGAAAGATATTTCGTTTGTTAGAAGATTTACAGCCAACGTCTTGCGAAGAAAATCAAGTACCTACATAGGTAAAAGAGTATGAATTTCTTTGTCACAATCACGGCAATCGAAGAAGAAAATTTTTTGTTTTTGTTGATGTGTGATTTTGAGAATTTTTATTAAATTTGTTTATGTTCAGAATACACCTGATTAGGATTAGAATGCTGACACTAATACTAGTGTATAAGTGTAAAAATAAGGGAAAAAAAATAAAATTCTTTCTCATTAGAGATTGTAATCAAATTGATGATTGATTTATTTATGTTTGTACTAGATTGTTTTGATTTGAATCTAGATTGATTTTTTATAATATTTTCTCACACCATGTTTGTGTTGAGTTTTCATGGTGTGAGGTGTTACACAACGGCGTATTAAAAAAAATGTTGCGTCTTGTTCTTGTTTTATATATATTTTTTGTGTGATGCAATTTCTATTTACTTTAAATAGAAAGAAAGAAAAAATTTTTGGTATCAAGTTTGATTATTGAGCACGAATATTTGATAAAAAATTTTGTATTGTAGAAGATGGAAAAACTAAGAAAAATGATGTAAGTACCAAAGTATGTAAATGGCTATTTCTTTAATAATAATCTCGTTCATATGATCGTTCATAAATGACAGGAATTGGGTTGAGAGCCATCTGCGCTCACCACTTGCTCGGTGAAGCTGTCAAGGCCATCAGCGGCCAACAGCATAGTCATTCAAAAAAAAAAAAAAAAAAATGACAGGAAACAGATTTAATTAAATGTAATAGACTGAGTATATTAAGAAAGTTTTACATATTCATAAATAACGATTAAACATGTAACAGGGATTGAAACTTTTAAGTATTTCAGGGCTAACGCAGCTAAACAGGCTAGTATGTGAAAAAATATCGTGGAAACGTATGATGATTCAGCAGCTATGTTTGAAATAGAGATGAATACAATTACTACCAACAACCTTTCTGACCGGAAGCAAGAAATTTTTAGACAGATTCGGTTGTTATATCTGTAGTAAACATATTGTACATAATGAATCTAAGTGATGGAGCGAGAAGCTAAAAAAATAATATAGTTATATATATTTCATGCACAAGTCATTTAATTTTAGAGGAAGCAAGTTGCAACCGAAACAATGAATAAAAATAATATGGGCTATATGCAATATTTTTAAAATTATTTGTTTTTTTTTAATTTTAAGCAGGATTAAGGTCCCATATTCAAATAAAAAAGATATCAAATAATTTTGATCATAAATAAAAAAATAATGATTTTTTAAAGTTTTGGTTACGATTTGTTGCTTACTACAGCATTCCATACGGTTTAATTCCTTTGCCAAAGTAAAAAAAAAAGACGTTTGACAGTTTGTTGACACATAAACATAACCTTTGTGTTTTTGAGTTGTTGGTTGTCCAGTTTGTTTCTGTTTCGTGGTTTTGATTATTTTGATATTTACTGACGACTTGGCTTTGCTACCTGGAATCTAACGTTACCTTCTGTTTCGTGGTTTTGATTATTTGGATTGATATTTACTTACGACTTGACTATGCTTCCTGAACTTTCGAACTTTCGCAATACACTGGATTCCGACACTATGGATACCACTCAGTTCGTTAGAGTTGATTCTACCAACTTACCTTAAGTAACAACCAACCAAACTCGGAAATAAACAACCAAATACAAAATGAAACAGGTTGTTTTTTTTTCTTATTTGACATGACAGCTTGGCAAAGGAATACGATTGTATATAATGCCGTTCTTAGGATTAGTTTACCGAACTGAGAATCTTTTAATTATTATATTTTTATTTCAAAAGATAGAATTTTTAAATATTTGTTTAAAGAAACGGGATCTTATTCCTTTATGTTAAATAGTAAATTAAACGAAATTAAAAATATTTTTAAAATGTCATAATAAGCTTACTACAAAGAAGTCAATGAAGATGCAAAATAATGCAGTTATGTGGAGAGTGATGAGCTAGACACTCTAAGTGCTGTAGTGGCATTAGTAATGTGGCTGTAGTGGAATTAGTAACGTCGCGCGAATTATTTTGAAAATATAGCGATTATTCACCGCCTGGAGTTTATTAAACCCTACCTTGTATGCGGAGGGTATAGTAATAATAATAAAACATATAGAAATAGTCCTGATAGTCGTATCGGTTAATTTTAATCTCAAAAAACCTCCCTTTACATCTTTGGACGTTCGATATTAACGAAAATCAGTGATGGGCAAGCTTCAGAAAACAATTCTGCTCAATATGCCAAAATAGTTTGTCGATTTATTTCTCAATCGCCCTGAAGCTTTGGCCGATTTTACCTGCCATTCTCTTCTTTAAAGGGAATGAAACAGTGTTTGTCTTTTTTAAAGTAATAATAAACAAATTAACATCCAATATTGTTAATGTCTAACCGCATTATACGACACCATACTACCTATACATGCACGACGAGGCAAAATATCACGAGTTGCTTTAGAAGAGTGGTACCTGCGGACAGCTAACGTATATTCCGTACTCCGTACCTATTTCCAAAATTATATCATGTTTTTGTACACAGTGTTGTTAATCTTTGAATAAAATGTAACATGGATGTGTTCAAAACAACACACTGACTTATACACTTTAAATATCTTATGTTGTTCCTATAGGCTGATATAGGCTTGTAAATAATTTTCAAGGTTAAAAACGTATGAGTCACTGATTTTTATCCCAAAAACGGAATTAATTAATGAAGATCTAAAATCCTTCATGGAAGCTACCCCAACACAATCCTTCAACTTCTTGACAGTCATGATTTATTTCCTCAAATTTTCTATTTTTCGCGGACCACAAACGAAAAAGTCATTTAATTTAGATGACGTTTTGATTTGTAATTATTTTGTTTTTGTTTATTTTTGTAAAAAGCGCTGAATTAATTTCAATAAAATTAATATGGGATCACTTCAAGAGTATACTCTGTCGAACTAAAATAGAATTTCAATCAAGAGACAATTGACGGAGTTATCGCGTAACATACATACGAAATAATAAAAATATTTATAAACATATAGTCGAATTGAGAACCTCCTCCTCCTCCTTCCTGAAGTCGGTTTAAAAAATTGATTATTGGTAGGTAGGTACACTCATTGATAGGAATAGTGACTTTTTAATTAACCAAGTCGCGTATTGCAGCTTGAAAAAATATTTCATAGCGAATTTAAATAACTGAAAATAATAATATTTAGATAAATATAGAACACAGCCATTAATATTTTGTCTATGGTACATGTGTTTCATTTATAATGGTACCTGCACGGTAGTCTCTTGGCAGAGTGGATCTAACTTTAATACAGGTTGTAAGCCGCAACCACATCTCAGACACAGTACACGTACCGAAGACGCTCATAGTAAAGTTGTATATCTTGGAATCTACAAGATTAATAACATTTATTTATGTGTCTTATGTAAGTAGAACAAAAGTTACATCCCTAGTAATATTATAAATGCGAAAGTAAATCTGTCTGTCTGTTACGCTTTCACGCGTAAACTAATAAACCGATTTTGATGAAGTTTGGTACAGAGAAGATTAGACGTTGATAAAGAACATAGGCTACATTTTTTCCCACTGCCAGGGACGATATAACCTGTAGTCCAGACGGGCGGAGCTGCGAGCGGGAAGCTAATAATTCTATAAAAATATTTTTAACAAAAAATTTACTTGCCTTCAAAAAGGGTGAAATATTTTTTTTAAGCTATGTTCACGAGTTGTTACGGGTGGTTAGTGGTTACGGGTAAAACAGTAAATAGGTGAAATATAGTAAATAGAGAGGAAGGTTTTTTTTGGTGATATTCATAAGTCGCAAGATGTCAAGGAAAATACGGGGTAGTTCAATTCTCACCCACCACCCCATGAAAGATATGGGGTCGTGGGTGATATTATCAACCGATCACCAGACGGCAGGAAAGATGTGTGGTGGTAATATACTCTACCGGTCACTAAACGGTAGAGCCCCAGGACACAAAGGAGCCCCACAAAACAACTTAAAAATCTCAGGGAACGACTTCGTTTTTGCTTCATTTACATTGATGTGATGACCTATTATCATCTACATATATGACCGTAAATTTCAGTTTTATTTTTTATTTTTGACCTAAACTACTGAAGCTATTTCGATAAAAAATTTATGGGACCAATCTGGAATTAGATGCTTCCGAACTAAAAAAAATTTTGAAATCGGTCTACAAATGACGGAGTTTTGAGGTAACAAACATAAAAATGTAAAAAAATTAAAAAAATCCTCCTTTCTTTTGAAGTCGGTTAAAAATAGACATATATTTTTAGAAACTAGAGGTAGATTACAAGTTTTTCAAGTCGTCACATACTTCATACTTATACTTAAGTTACCATTTCTTTACATCAAAATCTTGATAAATACCATAATTAAATAAGTAAATAAACTTCACACACAACAAGGCTAACATTTAGGTTTTCCTTTGTATCGTGGGACTCTTGGGCAACACAAACACCGAGACTCGAGAACAAACATCTGCTTCTCATACAAATGTGTATCCCGACCGGTAACTATTATGACAATCTAAAAACTATTATTTAAAACTAGCTTTCCACCCGGGACTTCGTTACCGTGGGAATCCGGGAAAATATGTAGCCTATGTTCATCAGGGATAATGTAGGAGTCTAACGGTGAAATAATTTTTCAAATCGGTCCAGTAGTTTCGGAGCCTATTCAATGCTAACAAACAAACAATCAAATCTTTCCTCTTAATAATATTAGTGTAGAAAATCTAGGAATATTGAAGACGGAGTTAACAGAGCAACATGTATTTCTAGAAAGACATAACAAAGAATCACTTACAAAATATATTGGTAGGGAACCTAAAGAATCATTCAAAGCCAAATCCATTGTTTGTGAAAATAGCTTTGTCGTTGACGGGCTTATTGTTAAATCAATCGTAATAAATAACCTTTAGACAGTAATACAATGGAAAATCGTAAATAAAAGAAAGCCAGTTTGGTTTAAACGGCGTGAAAAAAAATTAACAATTACTACATATCAAATTATGTTAAAAATAAATTATTAATCAATCTTGGCTAAGAATTTTTTATTAAAATATTATTTTAATAGAAAGAGAAAGAAGATTTAGAGGAATAAATTATGCACATGCATTCACCTTTCTCTAGAATCACTCCGTTAATGGTGAAAATCGTATGACAATACGTAAAGTAGTTTTTGAACATCTTTGATTTGTTATGATCGCTTTTCAGTTTAGATAATGGCAGTTTAATAATTTTAAAACATAATATAAATTACACTTACGGTAAATACAAATCCTATTCAAAGGTGTGAATGTGCTGTACCGCAATCGGCTTTAAACCAAAATCGTATTACCTTATACAGAGGAACCAAAGAAGAACTTCGGTTCCAATAAGCACGTCTTTACTTCTACACTACACGTATTTCCTTGAGATAGCCCACTTCCAACCGAGTAAACAGAACCACTGAACCACTCACTTCACAATAACAATGGTTCGAGAGACATTGCTATACAAACTCTACCTTTAGGACGTACGAACAAGTGTTTATGGAGCAAAAAAGGTCCATTATCTCCTGTCGCTATTTTCTAAACGAATGAACAAAGTTTACGGTAATACAATTACACAACAGATTTGTTGGCTCATATGGCCTTTTGAGCTTAAGCAATAAATCTGGCTCGTAATTTCTTTATCTCCTAAAAATTCAGTTGATAATAGAAAAAGAATAAGAGTCACTGATAGTCAGGAATTCTAAAAATTTTATGAAATCTGAAATGTCAAGTAGGATAATTCTCGATGTGCATATATGCTCATATGGGTATCATGTACGATAAGACGATTCAACTCTCCTAAAGCTCGTCAAGTTGCATATCACCGGACCGGTAGAGACGTACATCGACGCATCCGGTGCCGTGGGCTTATCGTTTACCCGGTTCGAAACCCCGTACTAACCAACTCTTATATGTACAATATAATATGAGCATATAGGGTCCCAGCTAATTAAACGTACGTTTGTGGGCACGTACACAATACCAAGGAGAGGAAAGAACAAAAGAACATCGTGTATTTAGGAAGTCTTACTTATAATTTCGGATAAACAAAGCTACTATAGTTCGTCTGAAGCCCGGGGTATCTATTTTTATCATTTCCTACGATTACAGTGACCATTAAGCGTCAAAAAATATTATGTTTTGGGAATTTTGATTGTGGACATTTAGGTACCATTCGTTCTCAATCGATCCAGGCCCAAATACAAATATTTTGTCTATTCAAATAACTTGTCAAAAAGCACCAGAAAATATAATCGTATGGTCGTTGGTTCAAATCCCATTCGTACCGATTTTTTTTCCCCTAAAACAATAATTTTCATTTATCAAAATTCCTATATTTTTACTTACAAATAGTCAATCAACAATATAAAAGTACAGCATAGACTACTAAGGACCTTTTTTCTGTGTAGATTGCTCGCCGACAGCGTCGCATGGAAGGGTTCAGGAGACCAGCCGCCACAGGTCGGCGGCGATCCTCACCACATCCCACTATCTCCTCCTCACCCAGGAAAACCAACAAGACAGAACAGGTATTTAAAATATTAACCTCTAAGGTCCTGACCGGTTCTCTCAGTTTTTAGTGACCGGTGTGATTCAATGATTGTTAAGGAACGCTGCTTCTGGATGAGTCGGTTTGTGAGTCTTATTTCTGATCGGAGCCAAAATTCCTTTTTTTTGTTTCGACGCCATTTCTAAACAGACAAATTGTAACTTTTTAAGCATCATCAATTTGTTAAAGCAATTAAAAATAAACCCAAGTCATAAATTCAAAACCAATCGATATGTGTAACGAGTTCTAAGATATATATCTAAATATTCCATCGACATACAACAGAAGTGACAGAATCGGGGCCCTGTATCAGCGCTATACAGATGACAGTGAAACGGTCGTACGTCGGTCGTAGACTTACATGGATGAAACCGTTTAGCTGTGACTTAGTCATTATCTATGACTCAAGTTAGTCACAAAATCTTACATATATATATTTATATTTATATATGCATGTTTCTTTTTATCAAAATAAGTATACTATTTAAAACTTTGAACTATGACTGAGCCTGGTTTCGTAATTATAATAATGTTACCTATGTATAACTTAACAATGTGTAACTTAGACGGTAATGTAATAGATTTTAGTGGAAACTTTGTTGGCTTCTGTGCTAATTTAGCTGTTTTATGTCCGGTAGATTTACATAATGATGTATGTTTCCCAATTTGTTAAAATAAAAAATAAATGTTACTTACAAAACTTTTTTTTGCAGAACCACTAAATGCCTTCAAAAAAGCTGTAAGATACATATCGCAGCAACACGGACAATAATCGCGCCTTGTTTTCGCCATGAACTCCACGGAAGCCAGTCTTGACGTTAACCGCTCTACCCCCATTTATACTATTGGCACGACCTTTATAACACAATGGTAAGTTAGAATTTGCGCTATCACGACTGGCATGTACTTTTTGAGTCTGTGACCGATATTTTTGAGCATCGGATGTCAGTACATCTCTTGCCTACGATTTAGGTCATCACATGACCTGGGCCCTGATTCTGTAACTTAAGTTGTGTGTCGATGAAATGGAGGCCATTATATCTGTTCAAGTGGCGAAATTGAGAACTATTTAATTTTCATATACTTGCTGACAACCACCCCGACCGCAGCGCCACCGCCAACCGAACGTAAAGTTGCAAACTACCTAACAACTAAAAATTCAGTTGGCGATAGCGCCACCAGTCAAAGCAGCCGTCATTACATGTATGAAATTTGGATAGGTCTTAATTTCGCCACCTGAACGGATTACATGGCGACCATTCCATCGACATACAACAGAAGTGACAGAATCGGGGCCCTGTGTCAGCGCTATACAGATGACAGTGAAACGGTCGTACGTCGGTCGTAGACTTACATGGATGAAACCGTTTATCTGTGACTCAGTCATCATCTATGACTCAATCAGTCACAGTGTAGTGTCATGTTAGTCACAAAATCTTTACTCAAAATAATTTATTTTCTAGCAACGATATTTTACGCAAGATATGTATGTCATACTCATACAAAACAAAAACAAAAACATGAATCCGTTGATTAAAAATGTTGCCATAGACAGACTGTCACGCTCATATCATATTCCTATTGTAAAAGAACCCAACCGGATGTTTTTAGAGGCTTCACAGTGCGTGAGTAGATGAAATATAGTAAATCATTGTTTTCAAGTCCCAGTTGTTTTAAAGGCTCATTAACCAATTCGTTGAGTGCATACCTATACGATAAGGAAGGAAGACCTTGCTTATAAAATACTTTCAGGTTTTTATTCATGAAAAACTTATTGCAAAATCAAGATTTTCTGTCGGGATTCCCTCACAAGTTTATTTGTGGTATGCAACCAAGAACCGATCATTGATTTTCAAGCGTTGAAACCGTGTACTGGCTGGCTGGCACGAGCTGCGTTCGACACGCAAAACAATTTAGCACTTCGGCTTTTGCCTCGTCCCTTAAATCTTTATACATAGTACCTATAATGTATCCAGTACACGTATTTAAATGTTATAAAACTGACTAACCAAGTAGTCATAGAATTTAGTTTTTATAAATGTTAATGAAAACCTTTAGCAAATTGTTTTTTTTACAATACCTTTGAGAAATGTCTAGTAAAGAAATAATTTATGATTGTTAATCGTAGGACTTTGATAAAGTAATTAATTCAAAGCGGGAGTGAAAACCATGACGTGTTCTTATGAAAATATTTATCAATCGAGATCTTTGTGAAATCTTGTTGTTACCAGAATATTCTACTTCGAATGATGTAATATTTTTTCAATTTCTATATTGAAAGAAATAAACCTAACTCAGATATAAAATGCATTTCGGGGTCTTCTTCTTCTTATCGTGTAAGTATAGTCAAGTGTGTGGCGAACTTCGCCCCTGGGCTAGATTGTAGCCAAGAGCAAACCCATTCGTTATAAAAAAAACTTGACTAACCCTGGTGTCAGAGTTTTCAAACCGCACAATGGCCTCTGACTTGGTTTTAACGACCGACTGTAGTCAATCGACATCAGCCGGGACTGACAGCTTAACGTGCCCTCCGAAGCACGGGAACGCTCGTGATGAATTTCCACTTTGGTCACCCATCAGGTTCCCTGCCTGTGTGTACATTACTTAACCTCACTGATCGGTTGAGATCAGCGAGCGCCACTGGGCTAAGAGCCCTCCGATTTCGGGGTTGAAGCTCGTGACGGTTTTATCTCGATACGTAAATGCTAGTTGAATTCGCTTTTCTCTGTACCTGACATAACCTTGGAAGTTGAAATCGTGTCATATCTCTTTAAATTTCAACACTCCTAGTTAGAACATGAGAATTTTAGATTCATTTCTATTTATAGGCAGACATTTTCTGTAAGAGTACATTCTGATGAATGAGCATAGGTATAGGTAAGCAATTTTGCGTACACCCCTAGCTATAATAGCATAGTTTTTTATTTTCCTTTCGCCAGTAATGGTACTTAGGTCACAATGTTTGCGGGGCTATATCTGTAGAACACAAAAAACATGTCGGTAATTATTTTCCTTAGCTTAGACACATACCGAGATTTATTATAGTCTTTTTCAACTCCAATTTATGCCATTTTGAGACTCTATTTTCTTTAAAAATCAAAAACCGTATTTATTTTTAACGTACGGACGGCCGCAACTCGGGTTACCATACGCGTGCACTCTGTGCTGTTGTGATAAGAGTGGTTTTGCAATGAAAATGGAGTAACCTGATGCGCTGACCTCTGTATAATACTTTTTAATAGTCACTTAGGTATCAGCACTAGCAAAAAGAAAATTTCAAACATTAAGAAACTAACTTATACTATTCTTTACCAGGAAAATACAAAAGTTAAAGCAACGTTCCTGTGATGAAAACTACCAGGACTGTATAGATGGATATTTGCTGTCCAATGGCACCAACCTCACTAACACCTACTACTACAATATTTCTATGGAAAATGTTCTAAATAATAATGGACTGGTAAGATCTTATAAAAATTAAATGTTTTTTACACATAGTTTTTATTATAATTTTGGAGTTCTAGCAGTAGTCAAACAGCAGATCTGTTAAACAGCGTTACTGTAAATCCAAGCTTTGCCTATTGATGGGTTTTGGTCAAGGTCTGCTTTTCCCATGTATCGACCAGATATTTGCTCATGTTCGCTTGGCTATATAAAAGATAATTTTAAAATTCTAATTGTGTAATTGAAAAAAAAATCTAGACTTCAATTTTGATTAATTAAAAACAAATGTAGCTTTGTGTCAGGAACTATTCAGTCAATCGGAAGAAAACTATTATAGTAGTCTAATTTCTAGTTCCCGTATAATTGACCATAAGGTAATAACAAACGACTAATGATGTCATCAATCATCTGATGTTGGTTTTCAGAAATATTACTAAGAAAATATTTATGTTGTATTTTATCGACATATTTTTTATCATTGTTAAATAATGTGCCTTAGTTTTCACGCGATAAGGTTTACAACACAAACTTTAGACTAGTTACCGCTCGTCTTTAAATTATTCTTATCTAAATATAAAGTATACAATATGTTTAATTTTATTTTTCGTAAAAGGAAATGGCAATAAAATTTAATAAAGACTTGAAAATTTGATGTTTTATGAGCCAGTATTTTTAAGGTACTTAAAAATATATTCTATATTGGAGACATGATTCCTCTACGTTCGACAAAACACTTTTAAATTTGATTTTAAAATTACATTATTTTTACAGCAACCAGTATTGCCACCTTTCCCGTTATGGCTGGCGTGCATCTTCGCAACTTGTCTGGTTATGGTGATCTTGCTGACAGTCAGTGGGAATGTGTTAGTACTTCTGGCGTTCCTCGTAGACCGAACCATCCGACAGCCGAGCAACTACTTTATCGCTTCACTCGCTGCTACTGATTTGCTCATTGGTAATTTTTTTAATGAGTTTACCATACAGGTCTGTGAGTTTACCTATTCGAAATTTAAAGAGATTCGGAAAAAAATAAATTTAAAATACAGACGCAGACAGTTTCCGTTTCTTAACCGTGCGAACAATAAAAGAAGATGTGAAATCTGTGGGATGTAAGTTTGTATGTGTTCATTATGAAATGTTGTACTTTACGATGATATTTACTAGCTAATTTAAAGTCACAATTTAAACAGAGTTACAAATAGCCGTAAACAAATAAACTATATATCGTCGATTTTGGTCAGCCTTTCGTTGGAAGCATTTACAATTCAATGCATCTATCTATTAATTGAAAGTTTTCAGTTTTCATTTTACGGAATGAATTGAGAGTTTTTAAATGTAACTTAGCAGTAAAGGGCTCAATATTGTGTTTATTCAAATTTAATGTGCTATGAATACACTTCAAACAATTTTGAGGCCCTTTGAACATTAGGTCAAAGCATTCTTCAAAATACTGGTTTCTCTTATAAGGAGATACTATGTTATAATATACTTACATTATGATTGAAATTAAAATGTTGCTTTGTAAATTATTTCTTCTTATTGTATAAGATATATTATTCTTTGAATATGTTCAAGTTATATTATATTACTTTCCTTGTTTGCAGGTACGTTATCGCTTCCATTTTATACAGACTACGTTTTAAAAGGATATTGGCACCTGGGACCCCTATTGTGCGACCTATGGCTTTCCGTTGACTACACCGTATGCCTCGTATCTCAATACACGGTCTTACTTATCACTGTAGACAGATTTTGCAGTGTGAAAATTGCTGCAAGATATCGAGCGTGGAGGACAAAAAATCGAGTTATCTGGATGGTTACAGTAACATGGATTATTCCAGCCTTATTGTTTTTTACAACTATCTTTGGGTGGGAACATTTTGTAGGTTATAGAGATCTACAAGAAGGTGAATGCGCTGTTCAGTTCCTCAAAGACCCAATATTCAACACGGCTTTGATAATTGGATATTATTGGACAACACTTTGTGTTCTGATTGTACTATATGCGGGAATTTTCAAGACTGCTTATGACATGCAGAAAAAGAGTGAGGCTAAACAAAGAAAAATGCAATCTATGGTAGCTTTGAGCGCTGGTATGATGAGTGGCATGGCAGGGCGAGCTGCTGGAATGTCAGGTTTGTCAAAGCCTGCTATCTCATGTGAAGATCAGGTTAAAGTTTCAGAATCAGTTCGAAAAGATTCCACTTCTAAAGGATCACTCGCAGCTCCGCTACTGAATTTAGGTGTATCCACTGATTCTAACTCCAGCCAAAAATCTTCAGCTGTAAAAAGCAGCGCTACTGTAACAGGAACATCAACTACTGCAGAATCAGATGGTGACAAAAAAGAAGATCAGGTAGAAGCGGAACGATCTAGCAGCCCAGCGTTTGACTCAGATGAAGAAAGCAATACTCAGACAAATGTAAAAAAACGACCTTCTGTTGCAAATTTAGTCATGCAAACTGGCGCTCTACAATTACTTAATAATATGCGCATGAACGGAGGAATGCTAATAAAAACAGATGTCAAACCAACATCAGCAACGAAACAAGAAATCGATAAACCTAAAACCTCACTGTCGCAAATATCGGAGAAAAGTATTTTAGACACAGATAATCCTGATCCTCCTAAAAGTAAGGATCATCCACCACCTCCACCACCGCGGTCTTTTACTAGTACTATTTCCCCTGCTTCATCTGGTATTGCCACACCATCAGAAGTTTCAACTACCATTGCTCAAAGAATAATTCCACCTCCTTCAGATTTTAGATGTAGCCCCACTGTTTCTGAGAGTCCTCCTTCACAATCAGAATCATCACGAGCTAGAACAGTACGAGTTGTAAAGAGTGATGGATCTACATACGACATTTTAGTGGCAATGGACGGAGCAGATCTGCGGTATATGGATGAAAGTTCTGTGGTGGTCCCCACGCCCACCAATGAAAGTCCACCATCATCAGTGACATTCCCCACAGCAACAGAACCTTCTTCACCTCCGAATCTTAACTCAGCAAACGTCACTAATACATCTTTGTTACAAGCTGCCTTAATTCGAGCAACAGCGGAAGCAACACAAACCACACAACCGAAAACCAACTTCTCGCCCCCTTCTACAGTCAAAGTAAATACTGAGGTAAGCATAACACCGGGAGAGAGACCAAAACCTGTAATAACTCTAGTATCTACGTCTTCCAATAATAACGAATCCCAGCTGGCGAAACCGGAGCCTAAACCGTCTCCATCTAAACTTAACCCAACCATAAGTCCGGCCGTGGAAAATAGCGATGTTTCCACGACCATCGTAAGTGGGTCAGGCCGCGGCGGCTCTAGGCGGGAGTTTGTTAAAAACATAGGAAAAAAATTAAAAGTTAAGCGTTCAAAACGAGAGGGCTTGTTTGCGGGCATTGGACGACAAAAATCCAAATCGGAAAATAGAGCTCGGAAAGCTTTTCGAACCATATCTTTTATTCTAGGTGCATTTGTTATTTGTTGGACACCGTACCATATTTTAGCATTGGTGGAAGGCTTTTGTACCAATCCACCATGCATAAACCAACATTTGTACATGTTCTCGTATTTCTTGTGTTACGCGAATAGTCCCATAAATCCATTTTGCTACGCGCTCGCAAATCAGCAATTTAAAAAGACTTTCATGCGCCTTCTAAGAGGAGACTTCCATATCACCTAGTCCATGTATGTCGGTTATAAAACCGCGTAATTTTTTGGATGCTCCGAATTTACCAATCAAAACGTTGCGCACATGTGCATTTAGTTAAATGATATTATATTGTAAGACAATACCGTTGCTATTACTTCAATGACTAATAGAGTAACTGTTTTATGCTTAAATACCCGATAAATGCTTTTGGTGTATAGCATATTATTAATTAAAAATGGTACAAGTACATAATTTATGTATGTTATGTGTTTAGACAATCGTAAAAAATGAATATAGTTGGTGTAAATAGGTGTATTTTATTATATAAGAGCGTGTTACATGTATATTTTAAATTATTTTGTCTATAATGTTCAGAACTGACAATAAACCTTAGATGTACGTTTAATTGTGGCATAGTATTAAAGTCTCTTTATATTTCTTGTAAGGTATTTAGGTAGGTTTCATAAAATTGGTGTCAGTCTATTAACCTAGGTGATATCAAAGATATCAGTAATCTATTAAATGTGATTCTAGAAAAATTTTATGACCTTAGAATTTATGTGAAGATGTTGGCTTTTTTATCATTGTCTTTATTCTATAGTGACAATGAGAAAATTAAACTGTACCTAGGTATAGGTTTTGATTTCTAAGCTCCTTTCTTAGTAGTTGGCTTGTATTTTTTTTATTCCTCATTGTCACTTAGAATTGAATTACGCTTAAAAGCTTTAAGCAGTGAGCCCAGCTAAAGTTTTTCAGCGTTGATAAATAGTCATTAGTTTTATTTTAGCTTAGTTAGGACGTCTACGGGCCTAATAAACCGTTTAATAAAAAGTAAATTATTCCAATGCTGTGAAAATGTATAATTTGTCTTCCTTTTTAACGTAGCAGTATAGGCTTTACTTGAATTATTATTTCATTTTGAAGTGTGACTTTTGCTTAGATTTAATATCTTATTTTTAAATTTTATTAAGTTTGGTAACTCTGGTTTTGTTGATTCTCATAGTAGATTAAAGATGAAACTTATATTCATCCCTAATAAAATCAAACACTGAAAGTAAGTATCATTAGCAGTAATAGATAGTTATTACCGCAGTAAGTTATTAATTATCTATCAGTATTAAACGATTTCTCTATAAAATAAGTAATGACAGCAAAATGAAAGACAAAAGTGAAATAATAGTAGATAGTAATTTATCGGCAACTCAGTATCTGTAATTATAAAATAGTAGGATTTTTATTTATTTTTTCTTAAGATGCCTTGTCAAATGGTAGTATAGCGAAATCAAATACAAAATCAAAATGAAATATTTTTAAGAGAATTATTTTGACACAAAATGTTTAGCATATCACATTATACCTATTACTATTTGTGAGAAGGTCGAGTTGAAATTCTGAATAACGTTGCTTATTAACCCAATAGTCAGTACATTTAACTTCCCTAGCAAGTTAATAGATTTAAAATTACTATCACACCAGCAACAGTAACCCAGATAATTTCAGTAGTCTGAATAAATGTATCTCATATTGTAATGTACCACTTTGTTTTAAAAGTGTAACTCTGTCTTAGCCTTATTAAAAAAAGTAATTTGTAAATAAGCTTACTCTGTTCAAGGGACTTGATCTGTAGATGAATTGCTAAAAATGCCTTTTAGTTCTGGTGGTAACTACCAACCGTCACTATCTTTGTTGAACAGCACAAGATAGTTTTTTGATATTATTTAATACCTACCACCAGAGCCTGATCCGAGGCCATATTTTACTAACTATCAAATAAATTAGCATTTCAGCGTAGCTTGAACTTGCTTATTGTTTCTATGTATGTTGGATGTCGAAAACCAGTGTGAAACAATAAAAAATAGCAAAAAATATGATGTGTCTTCTTAATGCCTTGTGCAAACAGCAACACGTCAGGTTATCCATTTGCACTATGAAAGCTGGCGCTATTACGAGCGAGATAAGGGGTGACTTAACGGTCAACTGTATAGCCTGATGTGTTGCCGTGTGTACTGTAGTAGGCGCTAGCTGCAGCCACTACGTTTCTTTTTTTAGGGGCTGTTAGTTTTAGCTTTCACGCTAGCATTTCAAGTAAACAACTGATGACACAATATATTCCGCTTATACAGCACTGAACACTTATTTGTTTTACTTATACGTTGAGAACACACATAAATTGAAAACATCGCGTATGACAGTTTTATGGAACGTGCTTACACACTACAAGACTACCCATTCGAATGGCCAATGACCTAAGTTGCTGCCTTCCAGACAATTGTTCCCGAATCTTAAATTTCAATTTGAATTTAAAACAATATCTACATCTAATTGATATTCGGCTTCATCTCTTACAATGGGTGTTTAATTTAAAATTGTGCTATCAAAGGAGGTAGGTATTTACAAGCCCCACTTACGTTATTTCTTCGAGAGAATACTATTTCTTTCTGTCACAAAAAACAAAAGTCACAGTAAACACTAGTCTGTCTGTATGCGACAGCAATTCGTTATAAAAACCTTTATTAATTTATTATAATTATAATTGAACACACCTAAATTATGAAATACTTAAAATTGCATAAGGTTCAAATAAGCAAAGCCATGGTTACATGGTCCCGCAGCAGCAGGATGAAACTCTTACAGATGCGTGACCCAAGAAGTGAAGTGGCTGGTGCATTAGTATGTTTCGTTCACTGCTAGTCGGTCAAAAAAAAACTTAAATCTCTCTCAAACTGTTATCGGTTTTAACTAAACACAGGAAAATTATGAAAGAGTAAAAAACTTTAGCAATAGAGCTCACATCGAAATCACTCTAAACAACGAAACAAAGCTGATTTTAGCTACAATTTGATAGTATCGTGACAAAAACGATTAGCCGCGTCTGTTCATGTTCATGCCCAAAATAGATGATCGTGTCGACGACTAATGATTAAGAGATCTGCCTTTATTATAGAAACAGATATAGGGAAAATGAAACGAAAGTAGGCCCGGGGATTCATTCAAATTTATTAACCTCTGCTTCAAGTCTCACCAAAACCTGGCAAGAAAAATCCTGGTCTACGTCATATAGGGAACGTATATAAAAAGTTTCAGTATTCTAAGTCCTATGATTAGGTCTGTGCGTTGATGAGTTACCGAGTGATTCAAAACTTCTGAAGACGGCTTTTAGAAATAATAAAAATTGACATTTGAATGTTATGTCACTATCCGGCTTTCCAACAATCCCTGTAAAAAAACATATCGATAAGTTGCATTCTTCTAACTTAAAGAAAGGACACACGATTAAAAAAAAACGAAAAACTGGAAGCCATAACCCCATGTTCGGCAGGTGATAAAACACGGCTATTTTATAGCGTTTCATAAATAATGACACCTTCGATAAAATATGAATTAGGCGAACCTGTAACGCATTCGCCTAGCGCGGGGACCTAATAATCCCTACTAATATTATAAATGCGAAAGTAACTCTGTCTGTCTGTCTGTCTGTCTGTTACCTTTTCACGCCTAAACCGCTGAACCGATTTTGATGAATTTTGGTACAGAGATAGATTAGAGCCTGGGAAAGGACATAGGCTACATTTATCCCACAGTTGGGCACGATATAACCTGTAGTCCACGCGGGCGGAGCCGCGGGCGGAAAGCTAGTCATGTTATAATTTTGTAAATAGTAATAAAATCTTTTTTATAAAGTAGTAACATTGTTGTACACTAGAGAGCCTACTTTTAAACGTCAGAGTACGTCATTATTAAAACCTTCGCGCGATTTATGCACACCCGTGTGTGCAGGATTTGTATCGCATGGCGCGTAAACAAGCGCGCATGGTACGTTATTTACCAGTAAAACTATTTTACGAACAATTAACAGACTCCAAACTACACCTCAACGCTTTCCTTCTCAAGATTACCCACAAATGGCATCTGTTTTCAGTGCTGATGGTGTAGATTAAGTTTCATACCCTTGACTAGTAAATACCCCGGAACCGCCTGTCATTGTCTCCTGCGACAAAGCTCGTTTCCCTCGCCTACGGTGTCCGTGGCTGTCAACAGACATAATACATCGAGGGACTATTGTCATAGACCTGTTTAATTTGTATCGCGCCGTCGGAATAGCTTGTACAGTGAAGACATAGGGCTTTTTTTATAATTTTAACGGAATTTCAGGGCAATTTGTACGACCAATTGCCCTCTATGTTCCTAATGTCACTAGGAACACAGGGGGCAATGGTAATCCCAATTACCGTGCCGTTCCATTCCGTTCAAATTATAAAAAAGCCTATTGGTTGATAAAAAGTTTACCTTTATATTTTTAAATGCTATAAGCCGTCAGCAGTTAAGTATAAAATATTTTATATCATTTTTACTGGCTTTAAGGTGAATCAGACAGGCCGACAGAGGCAAACCTGTGTTTCCTTAATTTCGTCCCAGGCGATGCAGTGTATGATGATAAAGTGATGAGAAAGTATTTTTTTTAGGAACTAGATTTTTTTATCAGCCCTTATACGTCCCCACCGAGGGGCACGGGCCTTCCTTCGAAACTCGAAGGGGATATAAGCCTAATGCGGGTAGACGGACCGCGCGTCCTTTAAAAACGACTTTTTCAAAAGACGCGCAGTCCTTAACCGCTGTGCAAATAACGTTTAATTAAAAATACCTACATAAATTCGCACTAGGATTTGAACCCGCAACCTTCCGATTACAAGTCTGGCTCATTACCAACTGGGCTATCACTGAACTAGATTAATTAATAACATTACCTGAAATTTATTTCCATCTGAGGCTCAGCGAAGTGACATCGACAGAGATTCAGATAGGTAATAAATAAGACTGAATTGTAAATACTGAACTAAAAAGTGAACATTTTTGCTTGAATAGCTATTTTCTTGTAGAGACGCCTGTTCACGGTAAGTATAAAAATGTTCTAAATCAAGGTCAAGGTCGTCTTGGTACTTTGATTCAAGGTTTATTAAGTTATTTCTTGGGATAAAATTCAGGTCATGCTAGATATGCTGTCATTATATAAGAGGCCTTCCAGCATTGGACCATGAGGAGAGTAACTCTCTTCTTCTTCCTAGCGCTTAGTCCCGTTTCTCATTCGGGGTACGCTTGACCATGATCCGGGGTTGAGGAGAGGAGAGTAACTCTATAAAAATGTATGATCCCCGACATTCTCAGCTTATAACTTTAAAAAGGCTGAACCAATTTTGATTAAGTGTAGCTAAGAACCATCTTAATTACGTCAGCTTAAAAAAAAACAATGGGTTGCACTCCTTATTACTTTCTTGCGGTCTAAGAAGTTTTTACCCTCCTCCATCTTACGAATTTTCAATCAGTGTCACGTGACCCTGACGCGAGTTTAACATTTTTTATCCATCCAAAAAGTGTGAACACTTCAAAAAAAATAATCGGTCCATTCTTTTAGAAGCTACGTGGCCACAACTACACACGTAAACCTTATAACACCTCTCTTTTTGAGTTACAAAAAAATAATACATTAACAATCAATAACTTACAGTTTTTTGTCAATCTCAAACACAATTTTTTTTCTTAATTTTGATTTATTAAAACAAATCATAAAAATAAGAGTCTATAAAGCCTAATATATAGTAATTGTAAGTACATCAGAAACGGAACACGGAACGAATTTGAATTCTCAATTCGTAAACATAATGTAAAAGTCGAAGTCAAAGTCAAAAGTGTTTATTTCATTGAACATATAAAATGATACTTGAACACGTCAATATTATGAATTAATTACATTAGCACTTATAGCTTTGCGCCTATTCGCAAAGGTGCAGTCTTCCTCAGGAGAAGAATAGGTAAGAAACTCCGAGGGTCGCTCTTTTTAAGTCTCTCATATAAATTTTCTTACTTTTAATTTTAATTGACTTAATATCTGAATAACTCTGAAGCTGAGCAATTTATTCCCATGGTTGCTTGTCTAACAGATAATCCGAAATTCTATAATAGCCCTTTTTAGGGTTCCGTAGTAATCTACGAACCCTTATAGTTTCGCCATGTCCGTCTGTCCGTCTGTCCGTCTGTCCGCAGGTTTCCTAAGAAACCCTTGGTACTACAGAGCTGAAACTAAGCATGATAATACATATGAATCACGCCGACAGAACTGTAGAGTAAAATCTTGGGAAAAAAAATTTTTTCGGGTGTCTCCCATAGACGTGAAAGGGCGATGAATTTTTTTTCTCGCCAATATCATTGAAAGATAAAAGGGGTTTACTAAGAACGTTTTTCGATTCAGCACTCCGTTTGCGAAATATAAATTTTTAAAGTGAAAATTTTTGTCAAACACAAGTGTCCCCCCCCCTATACCTGCTAAACGGTTGTTTCTAAAAATGTGAAAAAATTCACGTTGGTAGAATATACAACGAAATTTAAAGGAAAACTATCACATATAAGTTGGTCCTTCAAGTTTGCAAGTAATAGTCGACCAAGTGCCAAACACTGTTGGGATTAATAAGAATATATTTGAACCATGCTGCTACGGAACCCTACAATGCGCATGGCTCGACACGCTCTTGGCCGGTTTATTACAAAGTTTTTGTTTAATTATCGTTTTAAATTTTTCTAAAGGTAGGTTTTGAATACACATGGGAATCTTATTGTAGAAGCGTACACATTGAAAAAGGTATCTGTGTCTGTGTATTTTTGTATCTACATGTCTGTGTATCTATGTATCTGTCTGTGGCACTGTAGCTCCTAAAATGAATGAACCGATTTTAAAGGGGTTTTTTTTTCGTTTGAAAGCTGACGTAATCGAGATAGTTCATAAATATATTTGATCAAAATTTAAATTATTACTACTTCACTTAAATTATTCGTTGTCGTAATTAAATATCTCTAATTTAAATGATACTTATGTTGCTTAGAAGCCTTTAGAACGGAACCCGTAAGCGGAAGGTAGACTTACAATGACGCTTTCTCTGTCACCACACGGTCTAGATAAGGGCGGCGCCTACGATGCATATGTACGGTTGCACACGTATCTACGTTGCACCTGCATACGTTCGCTTTTTTATTACTAGTATGGGTTGAACGCTTTGAGGCTCTCGTGTAACTTTTGACATTGGAAATGTCTTTTCGTTCGCTCCAGTATAGGCTGCGATTTCACGAAAAAGTGCGATCCCCTTACATCTCGGAGAGTTCAGAAGATATTATATTCAAAAGGGTCAAAAGGTGCGTATTTACATGATCTGTAAAGTGCAAGAAGAATTATTCGAGAAAGTCTAAAACGAAAAAAGTTATGGGCGAAGAAGTGAAAAAAAAGTTTTTACCGAATTTTTGATTTTGGCGCTCGATATTTTGGAAACGAAGAGTGATATCAAAAAATTTGGGAAAAATTCCTCTGGACAATTTAGTCAGCTATAATTTGAGCCTAAAACAAAGACGATCGGGGTAATACTTTTTAAAGTAAGGACTTTTTCGTCGCTTAGCGACAATATTTTTTCGAATTCCGTATATTCAATTCCAATGTGCTCGATTTGAGGCACGAAATCTGTGAATTTTTATGTAGTTTCTTTTTTGAGAGTTTGAAATAAAAACTTTGTGTTTTTTGTCTGCCATTAGTCATTGCTTTTGCAATCTCGCTTGTGCGGAATTTTTAGTAGTACTCTACTCCGAAAGTAGATATTTCTTTGACCGCATGTTTCGAACTTATCTCTAAAGTTATCAATTATATTTATGTAAGGAAATACAAAAGTGCGTCGTCTGCTTAAATGGAATTAAAGTAAGGTATTTTCAGAACCTCTATCTAATTCTAAGACTGGGCCGTAATAAATGAATGGCTAATCAGTTTTTATTAAAAAAAAATACAAGATTGGTTGACCAAAATTGACTCTTGACCTCAATCTTGACCAAGGTCATAGACGAGGTCAACGACGGAGCGAGTTGACACAGAAATTGCCTATTAAGGTACTGGTACTCTTACTCACCGAAGAAACACAGTAAGCTTTCTGGCGTTGGACTTCGATAAGAGGTTGGTCGCAAACCAGACGGCCCTTTACAGAGCCTAACACACCTGATGAGACCATAGGACGATACCTAAGATTCAGACCAAATTGAGGTTTCGTTTGACGATTAATTGATAGAAAGCTGGTTAATTTGTGTTTCCTTAGTCTCTTCTTACGACCGCCATGTATAAAGTATAGAATTGGCTAGTTTATCTAGCCAATTCTATACTAAAACCAAGAACTATATACATATGTTTATATTAGTACGTTCATTATTCAACATGCCACAAGTGTTATTACGGTAAGATAGTGAAATAGCCTGCCTTTCTGTATACTTGTGTTGGTTATTATTCTCATTTCTCTAAGTATACACATGATTCACTGTGAGCTTGCGGGTAATTGCCATGGAAGCCCCATTGTATATGAAATGTGCTTACTTGTTGTGTGTTTGTTTATTTATAAGGGGGAGTGGGTGCTTATGCCTGGTGATTAGGTGCTCCTAGATTTACTTTAAAACTAGCTAGCTTTCCACCCACGACTTTGATCGAGCGGAAAGTGGCTCTACTTGATAAAGAGCTGACAAGGAGGTACTTCATCTTCCTACTGACGGAATCTATACATATTATAAAGAGGAAAGATTTGATTGTTTGTTTGTTTGTTTGCATTGAATAAGCTCCGAAACTACTGGATCGATTTGAAAAATTCTTTCACTATTAGAATCCTACATTATCCGTGATGGACATAGAGTACATGATTTTCCCGACCTCCCACGGGAACGAAGTCCCGAGCGGAAAGCTAGTAACAAATAAATTCACTTCTATAATTTACAATATTAGTAAAGAAACTTGTATTATCAATTATCATAAACTTATATTAACGGCCGGTTTTGGTCGAGTGGTAGTGACGCTGCCTCTTGATCGGCGGGTCCTGGTTTCGATTCCCAGTCGGGGCAAATATTAGTGTAAAAAACAGATATTTTTTCTAGGGTCATGGGTGTTCATATTTGTCTTTATGTGTATTCCAAGGGACCCACGACACAAGTCAAGGGAAATCCTTAATGTGGGCCTTTGAGTGTGTAGCGTTTATTTATTTATATATTTATATTGTTTTCAAATTCTAGGCCGTACTGAGCCACTGCTAGACAAGCTCGCTTTCTTCCATAACTGGTCTGAAGGTTAAAAGTTCGATTCCCAACTAACACAAATGTTAGAAAACCATATTTATAATGATTTTCAAGTATTTGTGAGGAGTCTGGGTGTTTGTGTATCATATATCATGTATGTATTTACGATAAAGAGTATTTAAGTAGTATGTCAGTAATTTGCACCCAGTGGCCCTTTGTATAATTCGAAAACGGCACGACAAAATTGTTCCATTGCCTCGTATGTAACAGTAATACTAGAAGTTGATAACATAGGGAGCAATGGTAATTCAAATTTTGAAGAGCCGTGCCGTGCCGTTCCAAGCCTTCCTCAGTTTGAAGTTAGATAGGACTACGTGTTGTTCCTAATATTTACATGTTATTTATTTATTTACTCTACGTTATTTCTACCACGTCTCGTCATCTGCGTCTCGACCTGCCACGCTGCCGTTTCCTTCGAGGGAACCAGTTGGTGGTAAATATAATTTTAGCCTACAAATTCTCTGGTATGCGGTAGTGTAGAGGTTGTATTACCTCTACGTTTACCATCTCCTTATAAGGCCTTTAGCCGATAGTTCCAACTTTAAATGATTCGGGTCATTTCGCGCCTTTTTATAAATAACTGACATAGTAAGTCCCTTCCATGGCTTCGGTCATGCAAGTTAGGATGCTGACAATTAAACCTCATAAAGAGATTATCAAAGTTTTCCTGCTATTTTCCACCTCGACCCGGTCACCAGCTCCCTCAGAGCTACGCCACAGTAGACATGGCCAGCCTAATTCCATTTGAGATTTGCTACTACCTGGATCACATCTACAATTTTGGGTTTCCAAGAAAGCTTACTGGATTTTACCGAATGTCCATCTGCGCTCCCTTCTGGAGACAAGAAGAGAATTTTATGTATCTAAGACTAGCTTTCCGCCCGGGATATCGTTCCCGTGGGAATTTGAGAAAATTACGTAGCCTTATGCTAATCCAGGGTGTCAGTTACCTTACGGCGGTTAGCAAGGAAAGAGGCAAATACTAGTATGATGCGACGCAGATCTGCGCTTAAGACTACAGGTTAAGTCCAGACGTTTGAGCGTGAAAGAGTAGCAAACATCTATACATCTATGCAAACAAATTTTCGCGTTTATAATTAGTTAGGATAATGAGTTTTTTCCTGCTATGTATGTCTCTAAGTTTTTTCAGGGAGATGATTTTCTCTCAATGAGGCAAGCAGTAGATCTTCTGAGTTAATAAAAAAACCTGTTTACTTAACAACGTGGCGGCAAAAAACCCCAGTATCAAAGGAGAACAGCCAACTCATTTTTCATAGACGTTGTTGGACATCGATTATGCTAACAACGCCGTTAAATTGCAAATATCCTCCGTAGAAGCCAATTTATTACTTTGCAACTCGGCTTATTATGGACTTTTTATACAAAGTTACCGTCCCATCTGTATGTTTGATCGCAAAATGTAATCTCAACAAGTTTAATTCGCCAATTTACACGTAAATCGCAAGTCTTGTGATAGAGACATAAATTTTGCATATTACTTTAAATTAGGTAGCAAAACTTTAGGGAGTGATTCTTCCCATGGAAATGACAAATTTTCCCCAAGAAATATAATTATTTAGGTACTGAAATTCTCAAAAAAGTTTCGATTTCCCATACAAAAGTAAATCAGCTGATCGTCACTAGTTGTGTAATGATGATGATGAGTAATCCTGTTATCCCTTATTAGGGACATATAGGTCTCGCAGAAAGGATTTCCAATCTTATCAGCTTTTTTGCGGCAGTTAGTTGTATGGAGAGACGAATTTTTTTTTTCATATTTCTATCAAAGTTAAATCAAAGTGGTGTGTATAGGTATAGTATCAATACAAGCTTTCTGCCCGTGACTTTGTTCTAGCCCTCTAACCATCCCTGTGTAAAAAAATTATGGCAATCCGTTGTACCATTTCAAAGGAAGCAAACAAACAAAACACTTTCACATTTACGACACTTTACATTCCAAAAATTACCATGGACAAATTTAGAAAACAATGAAAAATACATTCGTTTAGGTACCTACATAAACTAGCGATCTAAAAATGATTAATTCAAAATAAAATTTTAAGTAAGTTTAACCCGTCGCGCGCTTGTTTACGGCGCGTGCGACACAAATCCTGCACACACGGACGGGTGAGCAAGAATCGCGCGAAGGTTAGAGAAGGGTTTGCTTTTTTCTCCCAGCTTATATGAAACTGGTTTTCTTAACCTTTTGAAATCTTAAACACTTAGTAGTAGAAGCATAACTTTTTCAACAAAAAAAACAATAATGCTGTCAAGATTTTTAACTGCGTGAAAAAGAATTGTTGGTTTCAAATGGAAACAAAAGACGCAATAGTTATGAAAGAACGCTTGCTGCGCTCAGCGAGCAATAATTTAAATCCACAACTTGGCTACAAAATGAGCGATGGCGCGGTTGAAATTAAAAACTACGTAAAAGAAATCTGAAAAGTGTTGGTTCAATATACATTTCAATATTGCATGTTTTTGCTTGTTCGTAGTAAAACGAGTTGGTTGCTCTTAGATTTATTTATCTCAACAAAAGAAATTGTCATAAAAACCAAACAAAAAATAAATGAAAGTTACAAGCTGAATATAAACAGAGTGATTTATGATGATAACAAATAATGTTGTAGTATGAAAGTGTGAAAAGTAGAAAAATAAACAAACATTTAGGTACGTGTATGTACGTGTAGGTGTGTGTGCGCACTGAAAGATACCTACCTAAATATTTGAAAGAGCAGCAAAACTTAATACCTACCTAATTGCTTTTCAGAAGATGCATTTGGGTGGCTGAACATTTGAATAGTCGCCCATTACTTACACTGAGAATTCGTTTACCTAACAATTCGTATCTTTTGATCTATTTTTATACAATTTGTACCAGGTCCTGAGATATTTCAAGTAATATAATTTATTCATACAATTAAACCTCTTGGGCTACAAAAGAAATACACTCTACACACATCAAAAAAAGTTTACGATCAGTAGCAAAATCAGGTGTATTCTTTAAAATATAAATTATTTAAAGAAACTGTTTACGTTTTATGATTTTATAATGAAAATGCACTAAGTAAATAAAAGAATCATTATTAATTATTTACTTTTTATTAACAAAAGCTAGGAAATGCAATTTTGGCTTAAATGTATTGTAATGAAAAATTTGAATTAATGAAAAAACAAACAAAATTTATTACGAAAAAATTAATAGTTAGTATAAAATGACTCCTCCCCTGGCTCGCACTCCCCTGGCTCGAAACCCTTCTGGGCATGCTAAGAATTAAGTTATCTAGCATTTCTTGTGGTAACCTGTCCCACTCTTCAATAGCAGCTGCCCTGATTTCTGACACTGTTCGCGGAGGTGGCTGACGGTTCCAAACAGCTCGCTTAAGAGCATCCCACGCATGCTCGATCGGGTTTAAGTCAGGCAAGCCGGCAGGCCAGTCTAACCTGGTGATGTCGTATTGCTGGAGAGCAGCATCAACACGTCCGTTTCGATGTGCGGGCGCATTATCATCTACCATTATGAATTGGCGCCCGTGGTTGATGCGGAATGGTCTGACGTATCCATCGATTGCAATCGTTTTGTACATGGCTCCGGTCATGGTGCCTTGATACGGGATTAAGGGCGTCCTAGCCCCAATCATTATCCCGGC
Organism: Aproaerema taeniolella; assembly: GCA_949987775.1. Classification (NCBI taxonomy): domain Eukaryota; kingdom Metazoa; phylum Arthropoda; class Insecta; order Lepidoptera; family Gelechiidae; genus Aproaerema; species Aproaerema taeniolella. The sequence goes on from OX465253.1 coordinate 11,856,673, forward strand.
CCAAAAGGACACTGATTTCCCGCCCTGCTGAACGGTTCCAGTGGCAGTTCTCTGCCTTTCAGAGTCGCCAGGTCTTCTCCAGACACGGACACGTCGGTTATCTGGATGTGTACTGATCCGCGTTTCGTCAACGAAGAAGCAGTTCTGCCAGATGCTTTCGTCCTCAATTTCTTCATTTTGACGGAGCCTAGCCCATTGCAATCTGCGCCGCTTCCGTTGCTGTGAGTTCAGAGGTGCTCGCCAGGATCTCCTTGCTCGTAATCCAGCTTGGTGTAAGCAATTTCTAATCGTTTGGGTGCTAACTTCGCGGCCGGTGGCAGCTCGCAGCTCTGCTTTCATTTTAGTAGCGTTCATTGTTGGGTCACGGGCAGCCAGTAATCTGATATATCGCTTCTGAATTGCAGTAAGAACAGTTGGGCGACCACTGCGAGGTCGATCAGCTAAATCTTCCATGCCCTGATACCTCTCCAACGTGGTCACCACGCAGGATTGGGATACATGAACTCTGCGTGATATTTCCCTCGTGGAATAGCCTTCTCCACTTAAAGTTAGAATTCTGGCTCGTAAAACTGCAGTTAATCCTCTCGGCATCGTTACCAACTTAATTTTTTTTGAATAAATTGAAAATATTGATAAGTTGCGACTATGTCAGATTTCTGAATGAAAGCAAGCAAGGGTTGATTGTCTTTTTAAATTAAAAAAACATTTGAATTACGAGATTATTTTATATTTAAATTTCATATTTTTAAATAAGGAATCAAAAGATAAAAAGTGATTAAGTTTTATTCTTCTACAATAAAAAATATTAGCACTTTTCCAAGTGATCGCAAACTTTTTTTGATGTGTGTATACCTACACGTTATACCTTTGCTATGACACACACAAAATGTCCGTTACTCGGTTTTGTAGTTTCGCACTATGCAGGCTGGCTGTCGGTTATCGCTGCTTCGTCAGTAGTTCGTGCACAGTCTTTTGTTTCCAAGCGTCATTCATCGTGGTCATTAGTGGAATGTTCAACGGTTTTGTTCACTTGTTTATTAATGAACGTAAAGAAATAATTAAAAATGCTTTTAACAAACACTAGCTTGATTATCACCTGAATAAAGTGGGCTCAAAAACATTTTTTATCAATCAATTGAGACAGTTCAATTGATTGATAAAAAATATTTTTGAGCCCACTTTTGACGGCACGGCATTGCGTTACTGTTTGACTCTTTCACAAGTAGGTATATATATGTATAATTAATATTAATTACGTCATAATAATTCTTCTTTTTCTACTCTTTCATTTTGCAACGTGTAGTTGCTAAGAGTAAATAATCAACAAATGCATGGGCTATGAGATGTGCGGTCTTAATGAGGCCCTGTTGCGCACATGATCCACATAATAAACACAATATCAACCAATAAAAGCCCAAAAACGCAGCTACCCATCATTTTTACGACATCCGCGGGAAGAAAAAAAGGTATTTCGGGCAGATATAGCTTTTAAACTTATCTTTTTAGATGTTATTAATAGCCAAGAGGCTAGTTTTACTGGTCAAAATTCGACCACTTTTTTATTTTTTTTTAGTTTTCTGCAGGTTTCTGCCATAAATATATGTTTATGTAGTTAATTTAGATAGTTTGAAATGTATTTGTCACAGTAACATTGTCAAACCCGTAAAATTATAATTTTTCTTAGTGATAATCTCTCGGTACTTCGTGAACTATCGGACTTTTTTATAATAATTTTAATGACTGGAGAAAGGGTTACATGATATGCTGGCCGACGTAATATCCCCTATCGCTCTAGGCGTTAACCTAAAAAGCCATAACCATGGTCAAGTCCTATATTATCATGGTATGTCCATCTGAAGTTAGTCAGAGGTTCCAAATATATTATTAGTTGCATTTTATATTTTAGCAACTAGGCATCTCGACCGCTTTGGTTCAGTAGCTAGTTTGAGTGTCATCATCATCATCAGCCCATATACGTCCCCACTGCTGGGGCACGGGCCTCCCTCAATAACATGAGGGGTAAATGCCATACTCACCACGCTTGGCGGACGGGTTGGCGAGGGTTTTGATATAATTGCAGAGTTTTTCTTCTCTGTGTGCAGATGAACTCGCTTGCATATTTATCATAGTCGCCTTGTACGACACCTCGGTAAGAAAGTTTGAGTGTAGGACGTTTTCATTTTTAATCTATACTATAAGTCTATGATAGCGCAAGAGATGTACTAACATCGGATGCGTGTCGGTATCTAGGTTGTTGACGCAGGAATTTAATCCTTACTAATATTGTAAATGTGAATGTAAGTTTGTTTGTTACGCTTTCACGCCTAAATTACTAAACCGATTTTTATGAAATTTGATATAGAGATAGATTAGACCTTGAGGAATGGCATAGGCTACATTTTATCCCACAGCTGGGCACGATATAACCTGTAGTCCACGCGGGCGGAAAGCTAATCTATACTATATAATATCTATATCTATCTATATCTCTATCTATACATATTATAAAGAGGAAAGAATTTGATTGTTTGTTTGTTTGCATTGAATAAGCTCCGAAACTACTGGACCGATTTGAAAAATTCTTTCACCATTAGAAAGCTACATTATCCCCGATGGACATAGGCTACATAATTTTCCCGAATTCCCACGGGAACGAAGACCCGGGCGGAATTCTAGTCTATACATATTATAAAAAGGAAAGATTTGATTGTTTGTTTGTTTCTTTGCATTGAATAGGCTCCAAAACTACTGGACCAATTTGAAAAATTCTTTCACCATTAGAAAGCTACATTATCCCCGATGGACATAGGCTACATAATTTTCCCGAATTCTTACGGGAATGAAGTCCCGGGCGGAATGCTAGTAATATTATAAACGCGAAAGTAACTCTGTCTGTTACGCTTTCACACCTAAACTATTGAACCGATTTTGATGAAATTTGCTACAAAGATAGATTAGACCTTGGGAAAGGACATGGCTTCATTTTATCCCAAAATTGGGCACAGTTGGAGTTATATCGTTATAACCTGTAGTCCACGCGGGCGAAGCCGCGGGCGGAAAGCTAGTATACATATAAAAGAGAGATTATGTTATGCTATAGCTGATGGTATATGAAGTCAAAATTTTTTTAAGAACTTCATATGAGTTCATTGGGGAAAGTTCATACAGTTTTATAGGAAAAGTCGCTCCCTAAAATCGCTCGCTGGACTAATTTAAAATATCGTACCTAATTACATAGGTATGAGTCTATGACCATGATAGGGACACGACGACGTTGCTATGGAAAATTTAAAGGTCTAGACGTTGGACAGTATCACACTTCGTGTACACAGCGTAAAGTCAGTAAATTAAACATTGGTTTCCTTTTCAAGCTAAATGTTTACAGAACCTGTCGATTAGCTTCTCGTGCCAGGGCTCGCGTGATTAATGCTCCACTTGAGTTTGCGTGTGAACCACTTTAGTGTGTTATAAAGTTCTTTGATCGATAATAATTATTATTTTGCTGTGGACAGGAAAACAATACTTGCAACATAGGAAATTAACGCAATGGTTGCTGTTTTTGTTGAAACTATTATACATAATTTCAACAGTGAATTATTAAAAATCAGTGAAAATAAAAGTAAGAAGTAGCGTCAAAGTTACCAGCTCCAACCTTATGAAGTTACGACTGATCCTATGTCCTGTAAGTTTACTATTGATACTTCAGACCATCTGGGCCCCGATTCTGTAACTTCAGTTGTGTGTCGATGGAATGGAGGCTATTTTACCTGTTCATTAATTTACATATACTTGCTGACAACCATCCCGACCAACAGCGCCACGGCCAACCGAACGTAAGGTTGCAAACTACCTTGCAACTGAAAATTCAGTTGGCGGTGGCGCCTCCAGTCAAAACAGCCGTCATTAGATGTATGAAATTTCTCCAGTTCTCCATTTTGCCACCTGAATGGATAAAATGGCGACCACTCCATCGACACACAACTGAAGCTACAGAATCGGGGCCCTATACAGATAACAGTGACAGGTACAATTTTGTCAAACGTCGGTTGCTTCTAAGTGTTGCCAAAATGCCCGGTTTCGACTAGGTCTTTATTTCATGAAGAAAAATTTTAAGGCCAATAAATAAGCAACTGCAAAGTTACTATTAAGTCAAGCGCCAAATAATTGGAATTCTACTGAAACTAAGGAAACTTATCTCGTAATACATACACGCCCGTGAAACTCTGCGTAAAAGCCCCTTTATCCTAATACAAGGTGTAAATTTTCTGAGGTGCTGAGTAATGATTTTAAACATAACCGCGATGCTCTTATGGCCTCATATACTGTTTACGCCTGCCTTCCTGCGCTGAAATTGACTTTACCAGCATTCCTGAAATCGAATAACTTGATACAACGCCTTGAGAAAATGAGATTTCAACACGGCAGCCTTTTAACATGATAAACCAGCGGTAAATGTTTTTCCGATATTTTCGAAGCCGAGGTTACGACCAGACTTCAATAATCTTTGCTTGCCTAATATACTGATATGTATCATGCTTTTCCATAGGTGGCGTGGTGTCAGAGGTATCGTGTTGTACCATGAATTTTCTGAGTTTTGAACTACTTACGGTGCGAAGGTAGTAGGAATAAGGGTCGAAAGACGACACCCTAGGCGAACGTACTTACCACAAATTAGCGACTTACTGAGGAAAACCTGTGTAAGGAGTACCCTAATCCGATGAGCATGTTCGAAGGAAATTATAAAATTAGAGGAGGTGAAATAATATGTTTGGATCCTACTAAGTGGTAATCTATAGTCTTTGCGGACAATTGTGTGAGCTTATGCATACGGGTGAGATTAAACATCATTATGCAATCTGCACTTTCAGGAGACATTCATGCGATCGCACTCAGTCAAAAGTCAAAAGTGTTTATTTCATTGAACGTATAAAATGATACTTGAACACGTCAATATTATGAATTACATTAGCACTTTTGACTTTGCGCCTATTCGCAAAGGTGCAGTCTTCCTCAGGAGAAGAATAGGCAAGAAACTCCGAGGGTCGCTCTTTTTAAGTCAATCATATAAATTTTCTTACTTTTAATTTTAATTGACTTAATATCTGAATAACTCTGGAGCTGAGCAATTTACTCCCATGGTCGCTTGTCTAACAGATAATCCGAAATTCTATAATAGCCCTATTTACAAAATTTTTGTTTAATTATCGTCTTATATTTTTCTAAAGGTAGGTTTTGAACACACATGGGAATCTTATTGTAGAAGCGTATACATTGACCCATAAAAGAGTGTGTTACTTTGTAGAGACGGCTGTCTAGTATATCCAAGATATGTTTTCTTCTAGTGTTTACATTGTGTCTATCACAATTTTTCTTGAACAATGTTTCATTTTTATTTATATATAAAAGATTATTAAATATATACTGGAACGCAAATGTCAGAATATTTATTTCCTTAAATCTATTTCTAAGAGATATTCTAGGTCTCATTTGATAAATCGCGCGAACAGCCCTTTTCTGCAGGACAAATATCTTATTGATCTCGGCAGCATTACTCCACAGTAAAATGCCATATGACATTAGGCTGTGGAAGTAACTGAAATATACGGTTCTCGCGGTTTCTACGTCCGATAATTGACGGATTTTTTTAACCGCGTAAGCTGCTGACCTGTCATGAGGACCCCATTGAAGCTTTGCGTCAATAGTGATACCTAAGAATATAGTAGATTCTACAACTTCCAGTTTTGCATTTTAACCTGTACATTGGTATTAAACTGTTTAACGTTAGGCAAGGTAAATTTAACACATTTGGTTTTTTTCTCGTTCAAGAGTAGGTTATTTGCAGTGAACCATTCAACTACCTTTGAGATCGCAATATTCACGTTGTCATAATTAGTGTCATATCTTTTCACTTTAAATAAAAGTGATGTGTCATCTGCAAATAATACGATCTCATGGGCCTCTTTAACAAGAAAAGGCAAATCATTAATATACACGAGAAACAAGAATGGTCCTGAAATTGAACCCTGCGGGACGTCCATGCAGACTATGGACCCAGGTGATCTAGTGCCGTTAACCTCAACCTTCTGGATCCTATTACACAAATAAGATTCCAGAAGCCTAAGTGCATTTCCTCTTATGCCATAATGATGTAATTTTCTGATTAGAGTCTCATAGTAAACACAGTCAAAAGCCTTGCACAAATCACAGAAGACTCCAAGAGCATCATGTGAATCCTCCCAGGCCTCAAAATATGACGAATGAGCTCAACACCGACATCGGTTGTTGAACGACCCCGTGTGAATCCAAATTGATTAATATTCATAAGTTTATTAGCGTAGAAGTGAGTAGTTATTTGACTAAGGATATTTTTTTCAAAAATTTTGCTAAGTACTGGTAGTATTGAAATAGGTCTAAAGTTGGTAGGGTCAGATGTACTACCAGCTTTAAACAGAGGAATTACTTTACTATGTTTCATCAAATCAGGAAACACACCACCATCGACACAACTATTGAAAATAAACACTAAATGTGGAGCAATACAATCTATTATACAATTTATTACTTTTACTGAAAGACCATCAAGGTTCGCAGTCTTTTTCATGTTTAACATTTTATAAATTTTAAGAATGTCAACAATTCTTATGTGTGAAAAACTGACTCGTCTCGGAGATCATAATTGGTAATTGCTCTAGCGTATCTTGAATGAGAAATGGTACGCAGCACTATAGTTGACGACTAACCGATGGTCTTCGCAGTGCAAGAAGGTTTAAATAAGATTTTTATTCATGCCTTGGTATACGCGTAAATAAAATAAAATATCATAAAAGTTAACAAGTCTTTAGTCTGTTGTTCCAAGCGTAGTGCACAATAATTGGCATCGCCTTTCAGTAAGAGTTGAAGCAACATATTATTTGCCAGCCCATATACGTCCCCACCGAGGGGCACGTGCCTCCTTTTCGATACTCCACGTTGGCCCAATGCCGTAATATTTATTACCTGACTGCGCGACGCAAAGGAGGGTGATGTGTTTATCAGCCTATGTATGTATTGCAGCATTTTTGCTTGCGATCTTTTTTATGTTCTCTAATTCTTTCCGGTCTAGTTTTCTTTTTAATTCAATAGATTTCAAATTTTTAGAACTTGCTCCATTTTTGCATTTTGTTTGGGATTGAAGTTGTCATTTTCATTCGACAAAAAATTTTGGCTCACCAAAAGATGACGAGTTTCTTAGTGTATTAGTCTGTTTTTTTTTTATTGAAATGATGGTACTATCTTACTAACGTCGGCCGTTGTTAGTAAGATAGTACCATCATTTCAATATAAATGATCCTAACTAAAAAGTGTTAAATAAAGTAAATGAATTTAAAAATAATAAAAAAAACGAATGCGTAGTAAAAACTGAAAAGAAAAAAAACTAGTAAGTCCAGTAGCCGAGACTTTTGTTATTGTATATTATTGAATAATATAACAGTCGGGACCCATCAAAAATCCGGCATCCTAATAATGTGTCACGATTGTTAAAATCGTTATGTTATTCAATAATATTCAATAACAAAAGTCTCGACTACTGGACTTACTTGTTTATTTCTTTTCAGTTTTTATTATGCAGTCAGGTTTTTTTATTTTTTTAAATTAATTTATTTTATTACGTATATTGTTAGGTAAAATAATATACCTACGTAATAAAATAAAATGATTTTATTTTATTTGGAAAACATTTTGCAGTAGCACGGGGAAATTCACATATTATAATTTTTCAGACTAATTTAAAGCCCCAGATAGTGAGGAAAAGTTTTTAATGTTATGTGAAATTGTAAACGAGTGCAAACGTTGTTAGCATAAACATTAAAGTGGGCGTACAGTTTCAATGTTTGTACGATTAAGTTCATAAAAAAAAAAACGAGCTACTCGTTACCGGTATGTTGGAAAATCAATGTTGAAAATAACTCTTGTTTACTCAAACATATTTTCCTCAAGGTTTCGCTATGTGCAGAGACCGTAATATTGAGGAATGAAGTATTTGGAGTATTAATGGAGTTTTCTGCAAGTTGAATTTTAATTTAGGTATGTGATTAAACTTAATTAGCATTTTATTTACTGCTAATGTTATAGTAGAAGCAATAAATGAAATAAAATTTATTCATGTTTGGCTAGTGCTGGGAGGTTTTGAATAACGAAAATTATTCAGTGTAATAAGGAGAATCCTAACCAAAAGATTTGCAAGTCCCAGTCTCACTATAACTTCTATAAAATTTATTTTATTCCCAAAAATTATGCTCAGAAAAGTAATATGGAGCAGTATAAAACAGAGCAGTATGGAGCAGTATAACTAGATGATGAAGGTTTTGTTTGTTTTATTGTTATGTTTTTTTGTGCAATAAAGAGTATTGTGTTGTATAAAACTCTGTTTTGTTCTGACGCATTTTATTAAGTAGGTACTCGCTTTACTACGAGAGCAAGGTGCTTATACTATACAATGTGTGTCAGAGGACTTGGTAGCAGTTGTATCTAACATACCATAACACTCGTGTTCCATGTTTTATGTCACGTAGCTATACACTTGAACATACATGTCAACTGTTGCGTTTAAATACAATATTTTCTCTGGATTATCAAAACGTAATTCATTATATTATGAGCTTTCTTTGTGTGTCTTGGAGTTTCTACTTGGGGGAAGACTGTACCTTTGCGAATTTGCGTAGAGTCAATAGAGTCAAAAGAACGAATATGTATTTAAATCCTTTAATGTAACTTTGACTTATTTTAAGTAACATCCTGAATGTTCTATGAACAAAAAAGTCGGTTAGTTTTTTAGCTGGTCCTTTCGGAAGCAGTGATATATCACTGTGCTGTTAATCGAATGATTGGTTAGGCAGCTGTGTTTAGTTTTTTCTCACCATTTCACAAACTCTTAGTTCCAGTATATTTCTTGGGGTTATTTATTTGGTTATGCAGTATGTATTAATTCAACATAATATAAATCCATGGTATTCCGTTTTTAACCCTAACAAAAAATAGGGGTGTTATAAATTTGACGTGTATATCTGTCTATATGTATGTATGTATGTATGTCTGTGTATCTGTGTCTGTCTGTGACAATGTAGCTTCTAATCGAATGGACCGATTTCGATGCGTTTATGTGAACGAGACGAAACGCTAGGAAATAGGAAACAAAAACTGTAATAAATTGATGATTGTCAATTTTTTACTACCGGCAAAAAAGACGGCTGTTATAAGTTTTACATGTGCGTCTGTGTATCTGAGTCTGTGAGTCTGTTTGTGGCATCGTAGCTTTCTATACGGACGGACCCATTTCTATGTGATTTTTTTCGTTAAAAGGTGACGAGATGGTTCTTAGCTATATTTGATCAAAATTGGTTCAGCCGTTTTCAAGTTATAAGCAATGGAACATCGGGGGTGATACAATTTTTTTAATTTTAGAGTTAATTTTTAAAATAAGGTATTATTAAACAAACTTTCATATTTATAATATAACATACCTACTAGCAAATGGATTTAGACAGTAATATCTAGATTAATTTTGAGAATCCAATAAAGCTTGGTCTAGAATAACAGAGCTGTCAGAAATTTCTAAATCACCAGTTTTATTGCTGGTCCGTGTATTTCTGAGAATTCTAAATTAGATAAATTTCAGGGAAATATCTCCCGCTTAAGAGGGAACCTGTCATTTCAGTCACTGTTATTGCAGTTTCATGAATCTTTATGGAGATTAAAGAATCTCGCTTGGTTCGCTCTCTTTCATAATAATTGTAACGTTTATCGCCTTGAGTTGTTACTTTTGTTACCTATCAGACAAAAATCATTTTCTAGAAGACAATTCACCAAAGAAGACATTATAGGCATTCGAAAAAGACACAATTAAAATTAGTACCAAAAAAAACATTTCATTGTATTCTTAGCGAAAATCAATGCAAATATTTTATACGCGAAAGTTTGTATGGATGTATATATCGATGTTTGTTACTCTTTAACACTCAAACAGCTGGACCAATTTTGATAAAATTTGGTGTGGAGACATTTGACACCCTGTATTAACATCTAATATATAAAATTCTCGTGTCACAGTTTTCGTTGCCATACTCCTCCGAAACGGCTTGACCGATTTTGATGAAATTTTTTGTGCATATTCAGTAGGTCTGAGAATCGGCTACTATCTATTTTTCATATTAAAAAAAAAAAATCCACCGGGAACGAAGTCGCGGGCGGATAGCTAGTATAGGCTACATAATTTTCCCAAATTCCTACGGGAACGAAGTCCCGGGCGGAAAGTTAGTATTGTTATAAATTCCCTTCAATACTGTAATGATAAAAATGAATTATTTCTATGTTTGTGTCATAATGTTTATATTTTTGATAATTTAATGAAACTTCTAATAATTTACTATTAACACAATTTATATCGAACTCTCGTTGACCGTATTTTTTTTTATTGATTCCTGCCGTTGATGGAGAGACTATTCTGACATAGGTCAGTTATTTCATCTCAGCAAATTTCATTATTATAAATGCTACCTAAATATTTGATCAAGCGTTAATTTATTAGTGTTTTCCAGTGACATCGTAGGCAGAGCATATGAGGTTGGTTGTGCCTCAGTTTCCTTTGATCCGCACAAAAAGGCCTGCTTTGGCAAAGACGGATGCTTTCTACTCTATTAAACCGACAAGATAGTTTTATTGTGGCGTCTTGATGTGATTTTTTAAGTGCTGTCGCTAACTCCATCTCACAGTGGTTTTTAATACTGATTACGGATTTGATAAAATAAAAATATTTAATAATAAAATTACGTTACGCATTGTCTGAGCACTTACTAGCTCTTTCCTAAATAGTAAACAAGAACAGTGATTAAACCAAACCTCTATCTAAGTCTTTTATTTCTACAACATTACTTAGTTTTAGATTATAGGACAGTCTTACTCTTTCTTACATTTTCCAAAAATTATATGCCCATTTTTACTTAACCATGTCTTAAAGCTTTTCTAATTGATATGTTTTTGAGGGACGTCATCGTTTTGGCCAAGACAGTTAAAGTTTGCTTTTAACTTGCTTTTTAGATATCTCTTGGGCTTTCTGTTTATATTATATATATTTTTCTGATATATATTTCTGTTATATATCAGAAATATATATATATACAGAAATATATATCAATAAGAAATCCTGCCTACTAAGACTATAAAATTCCCAGTCTCTACGTTGTACTAACTCTATTAAAGTACTACTATATTGACTGATAGAAGAGAGTCTGGGCGTACCATACCTATATATTTTAACGCTAAAAGCTTTTAAACATTTTCTATACAGTTTGCGTTGCAGCACAAACCATAATGTGATTTACAACGAATAAACAAATTAGTTTACTTCACATTGCGCGGTTAACCAACCTATTACTCCATTAGCTGCTTCCAGTCTCGGTAATGGAACGTAACTATCGCTGTTCAATAACAAACTAGTGCTGTTCTTGAATAAGGTTCAAGTATTTTCAAAATGTTTTCCATTTAAACATAACTTACAGTTAAGAGCCCTTCTTGTTGTACTGCGATTTTAATTCTTACGTTTACAAAATCAGAACTTTTTAAAGTGTGAAGCTTGATAACTACCTTAATACTATACCTGCTCGGAAGAGAAGTACGTCTTTAAACAACAACTTTTTACAACTTTTACTTCTCCAGGTTTTTTTTTAATAAGTAGCAAAAAAGAAGACATGAAGCCGAAATCCAAAAAGTTTTTAATTCGTAATTGAAAGAATTACTTTCGTCGCTTCTTTTTTCTCTAAATTTGATACGTGAAAATTGCGCGGTAATAGTTGGTACAATTCACAAATTAATTTCGACATGATTTCGACATGTTCAAACTTAAATAAATGAAAATTATCTCATAATATGTGTAACTCGAGAGAAAGTGCGATTCCCGGTCGCACCGGTGACGAAAAAATCGGTCACTTTCATCTCTCTTTGAACAGTGTTTTATAATTGACGAGTAGATTATGCATTATATCGGATAATACTATACCTTCCTACCTTGCTCTTACTAATTTCTAGCAAAGCTAACATAGACGCGCGTGATATAATTTTGTACGTATTTAAATACGTTATTGCTCGAAAGCAGTCTAACATTTTGTCGTATCTACATAATATAGTTCCGCCCTCTCGTTAATATCGCTAGCGTCAGTACAATACCGACCAGATAGAATCAGCTGAGCTCAGCTGAATCTATACTTATTATCAATATCTATACTTCTATACTAATATTATAAAGAGGAAAGATTTGTTTGTTTGTTTGCAATGTATAGGCTCCGAAACTACTGGACCGATTTAAAAAATTCTTTTACCATTAAAAAGCTACATTATCCCCGATGGACATAGGCTACATAATTTTTCCGAATTCCCACGGAAACGAAGTCCCGTGCGGAAATTCTAGTAATATTATAAAGAGGAAAGATTTTATTGTTTGTTTGTTTGTTTGTTTGCATTGAATAGGCTCCGAAACTACTGGACCGATTTGAAAAATACTTTCACTATTAGAATTCAACATCATTCCCGATGGAAATAAGCTTCATAATTTTCCCGGATTCCCACGGGAACGAAGTCCCGGGTGGAATGCTAATTACTAATATTTATAAACGCGAAAGTTTGTATTTATGGAAGTTTATTACTTTTACCCGCTTAAACGGCTGGACCAATTTTTATAAAGATATGGAGGGTAGCTGACACCCTAGAATAATACATAGGCTACATAATTTCCCCAAATTCCCATAGGAACAAAGTCCCGGGTGAAAAGCTAGTATTTCATAAACCTAAAACACCATAAATCAGTTACTGTTCGTACAGACAAAGCTATAACTAAGACGTCTTCCTTCCCGCTCACAAAGTTTTTATCAAGATGAAACAGCAAGATGTATCTAATACTTGAATAGTCCTATACAAACTAACCGCGGTCCATCCCTATTTAACTGGATTTCAAGTTGAAAATTGTATCAAACTGCGGCTAAATGGAGCTTTAGCTGCAATCAACTTAATAGCGTGTCGTGGTTTCTAAATAACATTTTTCCTTCACTGTTACACGGCCAATTTGTTGCGCTTGGGTTTTCGAAAATGGAATATGACGTTGGAGGCTTGAGGGTTTTTAGGAAAAAAAACGAATTCACAGAATATAACTTTAATTTAATGTACTACCGTACACACTTACTCCCTAACAAAAGTCAACTTTAGGTATAAAAATTTACCTACTCTTACGCGCGTCACCAGCTTGCACGCGAATTTGAAACTAATCGTGTGCCGCAAGCGTTCATATTCCATTAAGCACCGCTGACTAGAAGCCGAGCTCGCAGTGGGAGCTCAGGGTTAACACTCGCCGCCGATTTACAGGTAAATATTTAAATAAATCAAGTGTATAAGATGCTTAAGGCGACTACAGCACCCGATAAAGGCAGCACACATAGGAATAGTGCGTAAAAACATGTTCGAAAGTTAGAAAAATGAGATTTATGGAAAGGTAACAGCTTAAATCGAAAAATGCGTTAACTACTTATCGGGAGTGTTCAATCACGAACATTTTGATTGCAAATTCAAGTTCCTGTGTACATTTTACTATCGTTTTTACAGCTTAAAAGATACACAATATTGGGTATTTAGAGGTGACTTTGTGAGCTTTTTCTATCGAACCAAAAGTGCTGAATCATGTTTTCAGCAAACTACTTATCTAGTTTATGTCCTGAATATTACCGTAGTATTTTTTTTCTTCGATTTAATGCAGTGCGTCATGCTTATCTACGCATCATAAAATTGTAATTTAGGTGCTGTAGTCGCCTTAACTACGGTTATAGCGCTTTTAGAATGAGCGCTTTCTCGCTCTCCCGTTTTAGATTAGCTTCCTTCCTTATTGAGTAGGTGGAGTCAAGTTTGTGGTGAACTTGACTAACGACACAGAATATATAATCGTGGCAAGTGGCATCTGATTTGGTTTAACGATTGTAGACAATCAACAACAGCCATGACCGTAGGTTTAACGATCCATTCAAGTATGGTTTTAGCTAGATACTTATCATCTTCATAGGCAGTACTGTGTATTAAAATTATATTTCAGGTTTTTTTTAACGATTTTAGGTGGTAGGTAAATCAATTTAAGGTACTCACTACCCACCCACACTAAGATATTTAATTAGTAGTGACAACATCACGATGTGAATTAATTCCACAATCATAAATTGAGTTATTTATAATATATAAAATCGGCTTCGAGCCTAATTTTTGTAGAATTGATTCACTCACGAATTCACTTAGTAGTATAGGCCTACAAAGATCTTGTGGCCGACGGGTGACAGTTGTAGCTAGTAGAACTTGTATTGAAAATAAAGGCGTCACCATGGAATCCGCGGGCCAAAAGAACTGTTTTGTATCAAATACCCGCAATTTGTATTTTCTCAGTAAGCGAATTATTGTAAATTCTTATGAGAAATAAATTTCTTAAACCATATTTTTAAGGGACGGAACGTGTCGCCAAACTGCATCACACCTAGGACAACTATAACTAAAGGATACTAGGCCAATTATCTGTCTGGGAAGAAATTACTTCGTTTTCATAGAGCATGAGAGAGAATTTCAAAAACAGTCTTTGGATTTTCAAATCCTAATTATTGATATAAAATTAAATCATAACATAAGACAAAAACTACAACTGATGCAAATTTTTAAGAAAATAACAATAAAAAGAACTTAAAAAAACATCGCTGTACAAAACCCTAACTATTATTTTTCACTATCACTTAAGACGGTATAACTTCTAGTCTGGGAGAGTAAAAAAAGTTTGATCGTAACCGCACCAACTGCTTTTTCGATGAACAATGACCGCAAAAGTGGAATATTATAAAAGTTTTATACAGAGCCGGGTCAGTAAAAGCTTCATACTTCTTAAGACCAAAAACATACATGTAAAAAGCATGTTGAATACGTGGGTTACATTCACATAGTGATGCGGTTTTTAGAGAATACAACAAAAACGCCACGAATTCAAAGTTATACACTACTCCTATTTTCTTGTTATCTCTGGGCAAATTTTATGTTTCCGAAATAATAACAAAACAACAATGGAATAGGTAATTCTATATTAAAAATATACACATCAACACGGTCTAGGGATATTGCACGATTTTTCATACATAAGAGGTCTGTTTGACAAGCTACAGAAGCATATTCTAGATACATGGAGCGCTATAATTTTCAGACAAGCAAGTGCTACACCTGAATTTTCAATTCTAATTAATTAATTTTGTTTTACTTGAAATTTGTAAAAACGTGACGAAAATGAAAAAAAAATATTGCGTAAATTCTGCTATTTTCATACAAAAAGCAGACAAAAAGTGGATTTTTGTTTTCGTTTCCGTCGCTTTTCTACAAATTTTAAGTAAAACAAAAGTTATTGACTAAACCTAAAAATTCAGGCTTAGCACATGCTCATCTGAAAATTATAGCCCTCTATGTATCTCGAGTATGCTTTTATAGCTTCTCAAACAGACCTCTTTTGTATGAAAAATCGTGGAATATCCCTAGACCGCGTTGAAGTGTGTATTTAGTTAGATGATAAATATAATAATTAATAAATATGAAAATTTGAACAAAACAATAATAACGTACAACAATAACACAACAATAAAGTTGTTCTGAATTAACATTTTTGTAAGCGTTAAATATTAAATCCGTAGACTTTAATTTTACTTTAATTTGACTGTAAACGTTAAATCCGTAGACTTAGCCAACCAGCTGCTCCAAAGCCTATAGCTTATAGACGCAAAGTAGCCTACCAATCTGTTTTTTATACCTAAGATGTACTTCGGAGAGTGTGCTCAGGAGCTACATGAGCTCATTCCGCCTGCCCCTTTTTTCAATCAGACTCCAGATGCACTGTGGGGTATCACCCGTATCTTGGCCAGATCCCTCGAATACGCACTGAGCGCTATGCTTCATCTTCTATATTGCTCACTGCCAAGGAGTGGAATTCTGTGCCGGTATCTGTATTTCCATACAACCCGAGTATCTTTAAAGTACGAGTGAATAGGCTTCTTCTGGGCGAACTCGCTACATCCTCGACCGCATATTTTGCTTGAGTTAGATTGTTGTCAAGAACAAAACCATTTTTTAAACGGTTTTATTTTAGCTCACCCCGTTTGTTTTATTTATTATTCTTGGGTCAAATTTAGTAATTCAAATTTCACCCTCTTCCTGTCAACCGATTAATCTGAAATTTTGTATACACTTTGGATTTTGGTGACAATACAATTATGTTTATTCATTATCATTATAAATTCAAGATGGCCGCCGCTACAAAATGGCGGATAATTTATGTTTTATTAATCCCATCAATATGGGTATCAAATGAAAGGGCTCAACAAGCAGAATACAATATACTATAAAAAATTGAAATCCAAGATGGCGGCCGCTACAAAATGGCGGATAACGTAGGTTTTATCAATCCCATCAATATGGGTATCAAATGAAAGGGCTCAACAAGCAGAATACAATATAGTATATTAGAATACAATATAGTATAGTATATTGAATATACTATAAAAAATTTAAATACAAGATGGCCGCCGCTACCAAATGTATGTTTTTAATAAAAACTAAAAACTAGAAAATAAAAATAGGTAAAAAAACTTTTTAAGTTAAACGGTTTTATGTTAAACATACATTGCAATGTTTAAGATAAATGTACTAAAAACCAAAAAATAATAAAATAGATACAGTCGTGGGAATTATAAACATATGCATAGACTAGACTAAAATAAAACCGTGGGGCACATTAAGTCGATAATTTGTAGACAATTGACGTGCCCCACGGTTTTATTAAAGTCTAGTCTATGCATATGTTTATAATTCCCACGACTGTATCTATTTTATTATTTTTTGGTTTTTAGTACATTTATCTTAAACATTGCAATGTATGTTTAACATAAAACCGTTTAACTTAAAAAGTTTTTTTACCTATTTTTTTAATAGATTAAAAATAGAAATTTATATTTGCGTATATTCGGAAAATCGTTGCTTGCCAAAACACAACAAGAAATTCGAAGCATATAGACTCTTAGAAGGTTATCGAAATATAGCTTTTCGTTATGAGTTTTAATAGTAGCTGTAAATAAGATTTGTCATCATAGAATTTTTAAATTGTGCTGCCTTAATTTCGACTTAATAATTTCAAAAGTAAAAATGCGTCAACTGTCGGTATGTGATTAAGTGTGTAATAGGCGTAATAGCCGATATTTTATTAATATATCTTTTGGATCACTGTAAGAAAAGAAGGAAGGCTGAATTCTTGTGTGCACACAAATATGTTTCAACCTACGATATTGGTCTATATAATAGGTACAAATTTAAACTCGTTGGTCCAAAGTTGAACTGAAGCCTAATCTGCGGCCGATATTACCAAAGTTCAAGCCAAACTTTACGATATAATCGTAAAATTGATACGATCTATAAAATCTCAGCATTTTTAAGAGTTCACTCTTGTATCGAGTGATTGAACCAAATATTGCTGAGTAGGTATACTTTGTTATTTTGGGTTTGGTAGTGTAATTTAAAAAAGATTTATTTTTAGGTCAATCGGTCAGTTAATAAAACTTTTCGAGGAAACCTATACGAAATTCTAAAAAAAATGTCGACTTCCCATACTAAGGCAAATTTGATCGCACAAGATGTATAGAAAAGTGTTGAATTTTTTTTTATATTTCGTCCTGTTGATAAAGTTCTTTAGTTTCATGGAATAATTCACATCATTAATTTTTGCTTACTAATTTAAAGTCACACAATATTATGTATGAACACATGTATGTGAAAGTTGTGGAAAGCAACTGTAATTTGCTAGCAACTGGCGTAAAATAAAAGGGTTAGCTGTAACTTCGTCTATCTGTCATCGCGGACGTTTACTGAAAATTGGCATGTGACCGACATTCGATGAAGTGGTGGAATGTATCGAATCGTTTGGGCCAAAACAGGTCGACCGCATCAAAATCAAATAGACGAATTTATCGAAGCACCGTGACTTTCTGTGCATTTTTTATAAGGCATTTTCATAATTATTTTTTACTATTAATTGCAATGTTATTTCTGATTATATAGAACTAATAAGAAACATGCAAGCACTGCATTTTTGAAAGCACTCCGATATATGTACGAGTAGTTATGACTGTAATTGATGCTTTAGGTAGAAAATAATTTCTTGACGGCCAGTTTAGTCGAGTGGTAGTGGCGCTGCCCCTTGATCGACGGGTCCTGGGTTCAATTCCCAGTCAAGACAAATATTTGTGTAAAACGCAGACGTTTGTTTTTCGGTAATGGTTGTTCATGTCTGTCATTGTCCCCCGGTACAAGGGAAAACCTTTCCGTGGCCCTTTAAGTGTGTAACATTATTATTATTTGTTTATTTTATTTTACCTTGCAGTGACACAAACATGCTCATATATTTAAAAAAATATATGTAGTAAAAATAACACTATAGCTGACACGTTGACGCGTTGTAGGTTAAAAATCCGCACTTAAATTTTATACGTACTAGTCCTAAGCGGTAGTAACTTTATTAGTCATAAAGTGGATGTGAAGGTGCGCTACAATAATCGCTCGAGAGCTCATTTTCTCCGTCCAATCTTTATTAATGAGTTATGACCTATTTCGGCACTAGGCTTATCTCCAGCTACACCGAACTCAACCTAATGAAAAATCGATACCCTGCTCGCGTGCAAGCACCGTGTTTATAATTAGTGTGTATCGTTGGTGATATTTTTGCCCATTTGGTTCGGGAATGGGTTGTTATTTATTCAAATAAATATGAACACATCAATAAAGAATGATAATCGTCGAGCAGCACAGATTATATACTATGTAGTAGCGATGTAACCAGAAGGCAACAATCGGGAAGGTGAGATTTTTTCTTGATTTTAATCAAATAATTAAAATTTTAAGGATCATTACACTATATTTTTTTATTGTTTGTACTAAATTTTTTATGTTTTTTTAAAGTTCAATGTCACGCCACTTTATCGCAGTTTAACGATTCTTTAGAAAATTTTCCTTTGCCTTCAATAAACAATTAATAAATTTAAGTAGCGGTGATAGCCCATGAGCCAGACTTGTAATCCGAAGGCCTGTACCATTAAATTCGTCTTTTCGGATTTATGTACGGATTTCTAATTATCACTTGCTCAACGGTGAAGGAAAACATTGAGATGAAACCCGCCCGTCCAAGGAAATTCATTTTCGAAAGACGAGCAGTCCACCAACCCGCATTAGGCCAGCGTGGTGGACTATGGCCCAAATCCCCTTCGTGTTTCGAAGGGAGGCCCGTGCCCCTCGGTGGGAACGTATATGGGCTGGTAAGAAATTTACGTTTCTTTGATACATATTATGGGCATAAATTCCATTGCTATTCCCGAAAGGGATTTTAACACAAAAAATCAAATAAACTTCAAACGGCAATTTATTATATTGCAAAGCCTGAAATAAATGATAATTATTAATTATTATTATTATTACTTTTTGTTAAACAAAATAAAATTTCATAAAAAGGCGTTAAAATGCAATCAGGCGAAAAACTGAACTTTAAAAAATGAAAAAAAAAATACCAAAAAAAACTGGCCACTGTTTTTTTAATTCTTAGACCTTTTAGATAAAAAATCTAAAAAATATTTAGCGTCACCTTCCTTATTGTTGTATTGTGGGCAAAAACTTGACAGCCTCTAGAATAACCCTCAAACCTTTTTATACTGTGGCATCAAGCAGTTTATGATTACAACCTTAATAAGCTTTGTTACTAATTCTATCTAGCGATATTTCGGTATATTGTGATATTATTACGTTTTAACTGTTAAAGTGCGATTATCGGAAGTAAAAAGCTTATTTTTCTTTTAGCACCCGACAAAAAAGAGGGTCTTTTTGTGTAGTTTGTTTTATTTCCATATTAATGCACAACGTTAATGTTCAAGTTTTCACTTCTGCCAGTTTTCAAGTTTTCACAAGTTCACAAGTTTTCAAGTGCACTCCTGGAGTGCAACCCGTTGTTTTTTTTAAATTTTAGATGGTCAAAGTGGCGCACCTTGGGGGAGGCCTATGTTCAGCAATGGACTGCAATATGCTGATATGATGATGATAATGATTTTATACATGTATCCAGGTAGACTCATTATGCCTATCATTATACCAAAACAAAGCACGGTTTGATCCTCGTAAAACTTTACCCCATCAAGAACACATTAATCATCGTTCGTAATGTCATGAAAATTATGTTTATTACTGAGTTCAATTATTATTAAATCCTTGGTAGATACCATTATTTTAAAGCTATTATCATGTTCTTGATTTTCTTTAAACGAAAAAATATGTACACAGGTGTAAACAATATCAAGTGTAAACATATATAAAAATCAAATCATAAACAACTTAATTTCTTCTTATAATAATTGTTTTCAATAAATTTTATGAGATAAATGATAAAATATTCTTTGTTAATGGGTAATAAACCGTAATGGGTATTTTTGAACTAAGCCAAAGAGCAAATTCGATTTATCTTGTTAGCATTTCCACTAAGAATTATCGATGTTCATGACAAATAGGACCCGTCTACCAAGCTGATTTTAAATTAGCCCTTAACAGTGATTTACTACCCAAAGCTTGTGAAAATGAATCTTGACTAAGAAACGTTTATCCATCTTGCATAACTAAGCAGTTTGCCTGTGAATCAACATAAAATTAAGATAAAGTACAATAAACGGTTTTTCAACGACCTGCCAACAGAATATTGCTGCTGTTTTGATAATGTTCACCTTGCAATAGCACACACGTTGCTGAAACTGACTGCCATGCACATCAGAAAATCAACGCTACAAGCAAATCTGTAGCATTATGCTGAGCCAGCGCCAGTTTTGTCTGTACAGCACCGATAGCACAATGCAGCACCCCTTTTTTATGTCTGTGTTTTAGTAATCGTATCTTTTATTTTGTTTTTGTGCCCGTAAAATGTATTTTATTGTAAATCCTTTATTACACATCAAACAAAATAAGTAAGTACATTTGAATCAAGAGTGTCATAAAAATTACATTAATTCAAGGTACAAAGGCGAACTTATCCCACAGGGAAACTCTTCCAGTGAACCTACGAGAGAGCGAGAGGAATCTCTTCTCTCTTATGTGTTTCTCATCGTAATGTCTGTGTTGTAGCAACATAAAGTATTTTTTATTCTACTCTAAAATAAAGTCTTCTTCATAGTGTGTAGGTCAGACAAATGGCTTCGTTAGCTAATCCTAGCATCAGTCTTCGTACCGTCACTAATAAAAAAATATAGATAAACCAAGAAATATTTACAGCTTCTTTAACTTGTTTTCTTAACATCATTACAAACTCGTTATCTGCTGAAATGGATAAATCCAAGGATTTCCTCTAGTCAAGTACTTTGGCCGTATTCCTTTGTCAGAGTTTATAAGAGTTGTTTGCAAATACTTTGAAGTTTGAGATACCCATTCACATTATTTCTATTATTTTCCTACAAACGATGGAAAAATTCTTAAATGCACTTAAAGGGGCTTTAGGCTATAACATTCAGCTTACCTCAATTGCGACAACATATATTTTTTCTATGATGATTTGGTATATTATTTGGTATAATATACTATATATTTGCGACCTCGAAAGTGAGGGGGAACAGTTTTTGGCGGCCGCAAAACAGCGTTTTTCAGCACATACAACGTTGAATCCAAAATCTAAGGTGCCGATCAGCGAAAAAAAATGTATCCGTCGGTTAGTTTCATCGAAACATTTTTCACTTAGGCACCAAATCTCTACTGTCATTTCATTTGCAAACGAAACATAAATAAAATGAAAGTTTACCTGCAAAACAAAAAACGGCACTCAACAAGAAAAATAAACGTTCCCACATAAAACGGTTGTCATAAAAATCGCCGTTACTGTAACAGCTGTACAGAAAAACTTCACAAGGAAAAATTGAGAAAATCTTATATTTTTTTCGACGATTCTTGCCCTTTTTGCCAAATGTAGATTAAGCTGTGACTCAGCTGTTTTTTTTTATTTTAAATTATCCAATTGACTTTAATATTTTTGAGTTATATGTGTGTATTATAATATTTTCTTTTTGTGGTTGATTTTCTTCATAAAACTGAACAACTTTCCCCAAGGAACCTATAGAAAATTCTCAAAAAAGATTGTTTCGTGGGCTAATAATTTACTTCCTTATTTTTCGCAAACTAATTTAAAGTTACACAATATAAAGCCGTCTTTTATCAGTACAAAATATCTCATTAATTTGAAAGAACTTTTAATCGGTTTTTCATTTACGTCTAAATGAATTTTTTTAACCTTTTTATGTCAGGGGTCGCGGTACAATTGTTACTTAATGGGAATCCCCTAAAAAAGTTATCTTAATGTCCGTTTACCCATGGGGTTTCGAAGGAAAATACCTGCCCTACATACATATTTTTAGCTGTTTAAATTGTACATTCTTACTTATTTTAATACAATATGAAAATGAGTAAAATTAAAAATTTTGGATCACCCCCGCCATTCCATTGCTCGTAACTTTTAAATGACTTAACAAATTTTGATCAAATATAGCTAAGAACCATTTCGATTACGTCAGCCTTCAAACAAAAAAACCACATACAGATACACACCTCAATTTTTTTTGTCGGGGGTTAAAAAGAGTTAGCATTTCTATAAAGATTAATTTATCGAAAATCTGACATGGGGGCTACTTAGCTTGTCACAAAGTCGAAGTTGACGTGAAAAATGCTGCGAGTAGTTATCGTAACCCTGAGCTGACATTTAGATAAAGGTTACTGAGTGTTTCACTATTGTAGGGCTGCTAAGGGCATTTACTTTGATACCTCCAAGATGAGAAGGTCGGCGCGACTAGAATTAAAGTCGCGCCGACCTTCTCAATCCATCGCCTAACTTTACTTCAACGCAGTTACGTTTGAATTTTGGACTGCCCAATTTAGTTTTGTGTTATTGCACAATTCAGTTTTGTGTTGTGTTGTGTTACTTAGGAACGATAGACTTAAAAATGAAAAGTGCGCAATTTTTGTATGTGCGTTGATTTAAATGTAGGTACCTATTTCCCGTTTTTTTCTCCTTTTGTAAGCTCGTTGAGAAGTGTTTCCTACACTACTATAATATCATAATGAGCAAAGATTTGTATTTTTGTTTTAACAAATACACTCAAAAACTATTGGACCGATTTCAAAAACTATTTTACCGTTAAAATGTTACAATGTAATCCCTGAATAACATAGGCTACATAATTTTCCCGAATTTCCCCGGGAACGTAGTTCCGGTCGGAAAGCTAGTTATGTATACAATAAAACAATTTGTTTTCCTATTTGAATCAATAAAGCCACTATTAAATTTTAAACAAATCAACTATATTAAATACAAAGTTTTTCTTAAAAAAATATGAAACAGAAGGAGTAACCATTTATTTCTTTACGGTTGTTGAAAATGTATGTTATCTAAAAGGTCTTGTTTTATTTCTGGACATTCTGACGTGTATATGCCCCTCCGTCTTGCCTTCCTTGTTTAGTGCCAACCTTAACTTGAAGCACCTCCCTTACGACTGTGTGCAACGTTCTTGACCTTTCAATTGATAAGTGAAGGGCGCTCAAAACGAAGGACTTCCTTTGGATAAGTAAATTTTCTGCTTGTTTTAGCCATGTTATGTAATATTGAACATTTAATGCTACCTGCCTACTACTCCTTCCTCTCAAACACTCAATGGGCCTTTTTATAATTCGAAAACGGCACGGCAATTTTTTTTTCCATTGCCTCCTACGTAATAGTAATACTAGAAGCTGAGAACATAGGAGGCAATGGTAATTCAAATTTCGAACTGCCGTGCCGTGCCGTTCGAATTATAAAAAGGCCCAATGAGTTGACAAACACTCAATGTCGCGCTTTTTTATTTTTATGTGTCTTGTGTAAGTTATGCTCATGTACAATAAAGAATAAATACATACATAAATGTAATGAGACGTAGGTGTACATGCAATTCGTTTTTTAAAAAGAACCCTTGTCGAACAGTGGATTCAATCACGAGTTGTGGGTTTGAATTTATCTTTTTTTTTCTGTGCTGGTTTTCATAAAAACTTTCAACCTTCTTCTTTCAACCTTCTTCAAAAAAAAAAGATTCAAAATTAGTTTTAATTAGTTCCATCCAGGTAAGTATTCGTATAAAGATTGCATCTGAGAAGGCTTTTTGAAATTTCTGATTAAACTCTACAACCATTATACTTATATACAATAGACTAGGTGGAGGGCTTACTTATTTTATAAAGATACATTTATATTTCTACCAAATCCCACAGACGTATTCACGCGTAAGCAAATTTATTCGGGTCGAAGAGGATTCCCAGTGGAGCACGAACTCATTCTGGTGGCAAATATCACTAGTGGATTTGTTAGCCAAGCAATTTATCCAATCGATAACCTGACTAACCCAGGAATAAAATTAATAGAGGTTTATGAGATAAGTTTTTCCGATTAACAAAAGCTTCTTAAATAATAAACCATGGCCCACCTAGGAACATGCAGTGCGTGCCCTACCACCTGCACGCAACAAACTTACTTTCAACTTGTTTTATTTACTGAGAGAATAAACAACCAACGATAATAATTAATGATGATCACTTATAATTAATATAATAAATAAAAATACTATGCCAAAATGAAGAATAATGTCGCAGAAAAAATGAATAAATGATGAAAAATAAATAACTTTCAAGGCAGGATTACTCTAATTGGACAATGAATCAGGACTAACGCTTCGTTTATTCTTTTTTTACAGAAAACTACATTTTTAAAGATGTATCATTTATTTCAATTGGTGCTTGTACCAAGTTCCATACTAATGTGCCCCTCACCCTTTAAAATACCAAATTGTTTTATTACAATATTATTAATTTTTTTGCCTTATAATTACCGTAATAGCTAGAGGTATAGTTTTTTTAAAAAGGGTATGTGCTCAGTGTTGCTACGCTAGTACTATTACTTAGTCTGTGGCGTAGCTGATTTTCAGCTGATCTTTAGTCAAATTGATAAACAGATTAATTTACCGATATTCAGGAGTTAAGTAAGTATTTAAAATAGTTCACGTACCTAATTCATGAACTATTTTAAATACTTACAGTGAAAGTGAAAGGAACGGTCAAGTTTTTGACGAACTAGGAGATTTACTTTGAAAAAAGACGTGAATTTTCTGACACAAAAAAAGATTGCTAACACTCTAATTTTATTTAACAATCTTTTGTTTCATATTACTGAGTCATAAATTAGACGAACAATGTAAACTTACTTGGTTAATAAATAGTCTAGCCTCAACAAAATTTTCAGCTGAAGAAAGGGATCGAATAAACCAAGACTCAATTTACTTTTACAATCGAAGAGTCATCAATGTGCCCACAAAATCTATATGAAGAGCTAATAAAACTGCTGGTGCCGAAAATGAATTACAAACTGATACAGTCGACCCAATAAGTCGGATTTTTTGGACTAATAATATTATTCTTACGCAGACAGGATTTTTGCGTTTGATTATCTCAATGTTATGCTTCGTAATTATTGTAAAAGCCCAGTCACTTTAAAAGTGAAGACAAATTAAGTACATTTTTATCGACTTCAAAAAAGGAGGAGGTTCTATATTCGACTCTATGTTTTTTTAAATCTATGTTCACCGATTTCTCCGCCAGCGCTTATAAAAAAACAACAAAAACAAAAAATACTACAAATCAGAACATCATCTAAATAAATGAGTGACATTTTCGTTGGTGGGTATTTGCTAATAGGCATTGTAGTCTGCAAAAAATACTAATTATCAACTTTGTGCGAACTGTTGTTGGGATTGAAGTCGGTGACTCATACGTTTTTATAACGTGGAAAATTATTATGGTAAAATATTATAGAAAGACGAGTAACATACTCGTAAGTAAACAGAGATAAATGTTAATAAACTTGAACATGATTGGTTGATTCTCGAAGGAAATGGGCCTTTTTATAATACGAAAACGGCACGGCAAAATTGTATTACCATTGCCTCCTATGCACTAGTTATACTAGAAGCTGGGAACATATAAGGCAATGGTAAAACAAATTCTGTCATGCCGTGCCGTGCCGTTCGAATTATAAAAGGCCCAATAGAACAGAAGGGATAATATAATTATATAGATATGAAACACAGAAAGGACAAAAAATTACAATGGATTTCCGACCAACACAAATATTTTAAATTCGTTTTTTTAGAAGTATACCAAGTATTTATGTACTTATGTTTAGGAATTTACAAAAGTATTTCAAAAGTCATTTATCCAGCATCCATTGCAAAAGTCTTGCTTGGTTTGTAGTTAGATGGCGCTGTGTAAACTGTCGAAGAATATTTTTTGAAGTGATAACTTCTTTAGCGGCGTTGTGAACTTTGAAGTATGGGTAAAACATGTTAAACTCGCCTCAGGGTCACATGTCTGTAAGGCGGAGGGGTGTTTAATAAATATACGAAATTAAAACTGCAAAAGTCAAGATGTCATCCGGTGTCAGCATAAAAAATAATAAATTAAATATTAATGCACAACGTTAATGTTCAAGTTTTCACTTCTGCCGGCACTCCCGGAGTGGAACCCGTTGTTTTTTTTATCAGCCCATATACGTCCCCACTGAAGTGATTTTTTTATATATTTTTTTTCATAATTCCATTTATGTTCTAGGGTTTGTTCAGTTTCGTAAGCTTCACATCCCTAACACTCAATATACCATAGCGACATTCATGATCTGGTCCATGAAAAACAAGTTCAAAGTCTGATAATATTGAACTACATTCAGAAGCCGCACCTTTTTCCTATCGTACACCTATCGACTCTATTTTACGAGCTTACCCAATGGAGTGTCAATACGCTATATTTGTTTAGGGGACCAATAAATCAGGCCTGGACTGAAGCCCTCTTATACAACCTCTACGGAATTATATACTACCAAGTAATATGGGATGTTAATTTGTGGGTCTCGGATGACTAAACTACACCACTGTAGTGTTTTAATTACACTGTTAGATGAGATTGAATGTAGCTTATAGTTTTGTCCCTACCCTTTTCCCAAACCGTAATCACTTGTAAATCCCTGTAAGTACTTAATAATAGTACATGACAAGAAGAGCAATACATTAAAAATATGTTAACGTTAGAGGTCCTGACACATTGACTCATTAATGCTCAGCCCAAACTTTAGACCTATATAAATCTGAAATCTGGCCCAAAGGTTCCTTTTATGACGCAGGGAAGGTCAAGGAAGGTTTTGAGGAAATTCCTATGGGAACGAAGTCGTAGGCTTCCGTTAGTATATACAAAATAAGAATAGTGTGTATTTAATTAATAATAGTCCTTACTAGGTTTGCAAAGTAAAACATTTTTTCTTTTAATAGTATATTAGCCGTCTACAAAATTATAAGTTCTATTATACATATTATTATTTCATTATTCTTAGAGTTGCCAGTTGGCACATTCTATGTTTTTCTTTCATTTCCAGTCCAGCGAAAAAGCGTGGATTAGATATGAAAGAGCTAAGAGAAAGGAATTTGTTGTTAAGTAAATATAAAGATTTTAAATATCCGAAAATAAATCCTAAAATGAAGTCGTTATAAAAAACATTTGGGTTTTCATCGTAAGCTGTCATCATTAAAATAGGTGTCTTTGTGTTTTATGTTTCGACCGCTCGCGCTCGTATCCTCAAACATTTAATTTTTGATACCAATATTATGTACTCGATTAGTATTTTATATATGTCAGTGTATCGTATAATCGAATGTTGTAGAGGTTCTAGAATGGGAAGTTTTGCAATAAAGTCTGTTTTGAAACCAGTTTTTACTATTCCATCATAGTCAATTTGAATAAAGCAATACCTGCTTAACTGTACCTATGTATGGTATCTATTATGTACCTAAGTATGTAGGAAAGTGTTGAAATGTGTAGCCGCTACAATACAAATTTTGCTCATTGTGCTAATGGTGCCATCTGCGCTTAACTCTGCGTATAATGCCCCATTATAAAATAAACGCTCACCTTTATCATTCAGTATTTAGTCTGCACTGTTTTTTGGTGATTTTGATTCATAAATACCTACATATTACACACTATCACAAAATTTAAAAAAACAATAAAAATCATTTATTTAATTTTTTTTCCGCCCTGGACTTCGTTTTGCTCTTTTATATAGAAAGTCTGTCCGAGGCTGTATCTCATGAACCGTGATAGTTAGACAGTTGAAATTTTCACAGATGCTTTAGTTCTATTGGTCCTATATCAAAAATACTAAAAACTAGAATAAAATAAATATTTAAGGGGGCTCCCAAACAAATCCAAAAAAAAAATTCTTGGTCGTTTTTACAGATAAGTCTGTCGGAGGCTGTATCTCATGAACCGTGATAGTACGTAGTTGAAATTTTCACAAATTATATATTTCGGTTGCTGCTATAACAACAAATACTAAAAAGTAGAATACATTAAATATTTGCTCGGAAATGTCCCGTAACATGGCCACAGAGTATGCGTTTACGTACCCCATAAAACATATGTCATGTTATGTAATTTTGAAATGAAAAGAAGATTTTTAAAAGATAAAAAATATTTCAACTAATGAGCAAATAACCCATTTTTCATATACGAAAATTCAACTTCAGTGACTATTCTATGATCCAGTAAAGTTATGTTTCTTATCAAATGATGCATAAAAAGTACGCAAAAAGTGAATACTAAGAAAAATGTATGACGCAATAAAGAGAAGCTGATTTGGTAATTCAGTGACCCTTTTGACAAATGAGAGTATTACCTTTTTCATAAAGCTTCATACTGGCTGTATTGAATGACAGCAAAGAGTTTTTTATGCCTGACAAAATAATTATTTTTGACGAAAATATTACTTTTATATTTTATTTCAGTGAAATAAAATATAAAAGTAAATTATTTATTTTACTTTTTCAATAAAACAAATCTGATTTTTAACAAATAATTGAACTATTTAATAATTTCTGTAAGCGCAATTGGCATTTTATTTACTTAGTCTTTGCCTCATAATTGTGAAAAAATATTTTGCTCGCCATTGTTTTGCCCGTCATTTGAAATTATTTGTTCAACAAAATCATATTTGTGTTATAAAATTTTACATATTACCCACGACACTAGTATCGTTAATAACTATAAGGGGACTCCCATACAACAAACGTGTTTTTTTGCCGTTTTTTATAGAGATAATGGTTTTTATAGAGTCCGACTCGCAGTTGGCCGGTATTATAGGTAATGGTACGAAAACCTTCGTGAGCGAGTCCGACTCGCACTTGCGCGTTTTATTTCTGAATCTGATGTGTCGTCCTCTGGTCTCATGCGGTGTGGTAGGCTCTGTAAAGGGCCGTCTGGTTCGCGACCACCCTCCTACCGAAGTCCGACGCCAAACAGCTTGCTGTGTTCCGTCGGTGCGTGGGAGTACCAGTGCCTTATAAGCATTTTCTGGGTTAACTCGCTCCATCATCGACCTCATCTTTGACCTTTATGCTCAAGATTGAGGTAAAGAGTTAACCCATCTTATGAAAAATTAAATTAAAAATTTAAAAAACCTCCCCCGCAAAAAAGTAAAGCGGACATTTAAAAAGTAAAAAATAATACCTTTCGTTGAGCCATCAAATTCATTTCAGAAATACCTATATATATATTTTAATTATCGAAATCGATGGATGGCACGATAGGGTTTGCTCATTAAAATGGCGCTATAATGTCGCGTCGGGGTACCGCTTTAGTGAATCAGTGAATAGTCAATCAAATGAAGGGTCTGATTCACTAAAGCGGTACCCCGACGCGACATTATGGCGCCATTTTAATGAGCAAACCCTATCGTGCCATCCATCGATTTCGATAATTAAAATATATATATAGGTATTTCTGAAATGAATTTGATGGCTCAACGAAAGGTATTATTTTTTACTTTTTAAATGTCCGCTTTACTTTTTTGCGGGGGGGGTTTTTTAAATTTTTAATTTAATTTTTATTTCAAAATTTTTAACTTATTTTCAAAATAATTAAGAGTGTACTAGTGTGCTGGATATCCTGGCCGCAGCATCAGCTCACGGTGTTGCCACCATTGCATTGTATGCAGAATCAAATACTGATCAAAACGAGTCCAAACACGACATATCTGCTATTAATTTTTTCAAGGATATGCTAGTGTTCTGGATATCCTGGCCGCAGCATCAGCTCACCGTGTTGCCACCATTGCATTGTATGCAGAATCAAATACTGAACAAAACGAGTCCAAACACGACATATCTGCTATTATTTTTTTAAGAGTGTGCTAGTGTTCTGGATATCCTGGCTGCAGCATCAGACCAAGAGTTCCATAACCCTGCATAGTTATTAAGCATACATGAGTATTTCAAGTTTTAGGTCACATGTATGTTTGAAAGTAAAGTAAATACACATTAAGAGTCTAAGAACCCTACCGCAGCTAACAAAAGAGCTGATGACCTTGAAACGGCTGAACCGATTTTGATAAAATGTATCTAAGAACCATCGCCAAAAACCCTGCTTGTAAATAAAAAAAACCGCATCCAAATCGGTTCACCCGTTTGAGAGCTACGGTGCCACAGACAGACACACAGACACACAGACACACAGACACACACACATAGCGGTCAAACTTATAACACCCCTCTTTTTGCGTCGGGGGTTAAAAAGCTACTTTCGGAATAAATAAATTCAAAAATTCAATATGATGTTTTTACTTTAAACTACACACAATCACTAGAATATATATGTCTATTTCGAGTTTCAAACCAACGGATTTCATGCGATTTTCACGTCAGACCGAATTATTTTTTTCATGGAATGTTTAAGTACACGTACCTTTACAGTTTGTAAGGGACAGTTTAGCAAAAACAGACATGATCATCCTGAATGATGTCCCAGTGGAAACCTCAGGAAAATTTTCAAATGTTTTTAAGTTTTATTAGACTCCACGTTTAAGAATAGAATAGAGAAATAGAAAACATCTTTATTTTATAGAATATTCAGGATGCCACTTAAAACAAGTCAAGATTACATTAAAATACATTAAACGATTTAAATACATACATACGCATTCGTTCTTTTGACCCTAGTGACTCTACGCCTATTCGCAAAGGTGCAGTCGTCTTCAGAGAAGAACAGGCAAGAAATTCTGAGGTTGCTCTTTTAAATCGTATTACAAATTTTCTTATTTACTAATTTTAACTTAATCTGAAATAACTCTAGAGCTGAGCAGTTCATTCCTATGGCTGCCTGTCTAATAGATAATCAGAAATTTTGTAATAGCCCTTTTTGCAAAGTTTTTGTTTAGGTAATTACTGTCTTAAATTTGTCCAAACGTAAATTTTGAATAAACATGGGAATCTTATTATAGAAACGTATACATTGACCCATAAAAGAGTTCTTGACCTTTTGGAAACGACTGTCTAGTACATCCAGTTTATGCTTGGTCCTGGTATTTACATTGCGCTTATCGCTATTTTTCTTAAACAAATGTTCATTTTTCTTCCCATATAAAAGATTGTCACATATATATTGGAAAAGTCAGAATATCTATTTCTTTGAATATTTGTCTAAGAGTCATTCTAGGTCTCATTTGATAAATCGCGCGAACAGCCCTTTTCTGCAGAACAAAGATCTTATTGATATCCGCAGCATTACCCCACAGTAAAAAGCCATATGACATTAGGCTGTGAAAGTAACTGAAATATACGGTTCTCGCGGTTTCAAAGTCCGACAATTGATGGATTTTTTAACTGCGTAGGCTGCTAAATTGAGTCTGCCCGCTAACTTATCAATATGAGGACCCCATTGAAGCTTTGCATCAAAAGTTATTTCTAACAATGTCCACAATGTCCAGTTTTTCATTCCTAACCTGTTCATTGGTATTAACCTGTTTAACATTGGGCAAGGTAAATTAAACACATTTGGTTTTTTTTATCTTTCAAAAGATGGTTATTTACAGTAAACCATTCAACTACCTTTGAGATCGCAGTATTCACATCGTCATAATCAGAGTCGTAAGTATTTGATAAGCTGTCTCTACACCCTGTATATACACACTACAGAGATACGTCGTATTGCACTGCGAAACAGGGGCAGCCAACTTGTTTTTAATAAAACAGAAATTTAATATATTATACAATGTAATATTTCTATGAAGCTCTTTATTTTTTCATTTGTTTTTAATCACGTGCAGGTATGTAAAATGACGGCCGACGCTCATTGTATGAAAGAATAGCCCCACAACAGGGAGGAAATGACAGTAGTGAAGGTATCTAACGAACTAGTCTATTATTTGAGACGTCTCGATGTGCTTTTGTTCAGTGCGCGCCGCCCGGTGAACAGAGATAACGACTGCGTCAGGTGAGGCGCAAATAGAAGAGAATGGCGATAAACATTTAGTTGCAGAAACGTTCATTAGAGTTAAAGTTTTTTTAAATGTAATGCCATCTTTGTTTACTTTAACAAGGCGGAAAGAGACAGTATACTATTTAAAACAGCATCTAATGGTAATAAGCCTTCTCTGCAACTGAGTGATGGGCCTTTTTAAAATTCGAAAACGGCACGGCAAAATTGTATTACCATCGCCTCCTATGTAACAGTAATACTAGAAGCTGAGAACATAGGTCGCAATGGTAATTCAAATTTCGAAGTGCCGTGCCGTGCCGTTCCAATTATAAAAAGGCCTTATGGCTTTCAAATATGCACATAAAGTATGTAAAACGGGGTCGATTCTGGTACGACTCATGTAACATCTTAAATAAAAATGAAATCAATAAACAATTTCACTTTTAAAACAGTAATTAATTAAGTTTTTTCAATTTCTTTCGGCTTTCAAATTCAAGTGAGACTGGCCTCGGAATCGAAGTGGGAACGAAATTCTGACATTCGAAACCAACAACCCTATTCCGAGTATCATTAAGATACCTTTTTGACAACGGAAGTAACAGACCTTTTTAAACTTTTGGCCATCCGCAGTGCAAAATCCAGTTGATTCTAGCTTTTTATAGCTTTTTCGATCGTACATCATGTATTTTGTCGTGATGTCATATGACATAGGCAACATTGGAGCAGGCATAACTATAACACATTCTAGTAGATAATGTAATTTTAACCCTAGTAACTGTATTGTATGTATCATTCTAAATTTGTTTTTTACTCCCAGTCCAGCGTGTTTACATCAATACATCATGTTTCATCTAATAAGCCTTAGTATTCATGTCAAACGTGACATCAAGTGGTTTTAAACCACTGATGTTCTGCCTACCTCGTATGGGATCACACATGTGAGCGTATGTATGTATGTTCTCAGTCCAGCGTAGAAATTATTTCTTTAAAATGGATTTTCCTTCATTCGTCACTAGTTAAACTAGTTAAACCCTTATCAAACAAAGCTCATTTGTACTTCCCACTTCCTACGTATAATTTTACATCGCTTGTTGCTTAAACTGTAGTCAAAAATTCCATTTAATTGACGGCTCTTAGCCATAACCGTAATATTGCAGTTTTATAACTCAGGTTTGAGGGTAGTTAGATAGCTTCTTCTCAACAATCGTTATGCTTAATTGCCTACATTAATCAGAGTTAATTGCTTTTACGTTAAGTTTATTACAGGCTCTGAAAGAGGATGAAACGCAAATGCAACAAGTGATAATGGCTTATAAATACTCAACTTGAACGCTATTTATCTTTGCAGGAATTTTAAAAAAATAGACACTACATACTCAAAGGCCCGCAGTGAGATTTTCCTTTGTGTCTTGGGTCCTTTGAAATAGACACAAAGACAGAGACGAACCCCCACGACCTGAAAAAAAACATCTGTTTTATACACAAATATTTGCCCCGACTGGGAAACCCAGGATCCGTCGATCAAGAGGCAGCGCCACTACCACTCGCGACCAAACTGTGTATTTGAAGCATTGCGGTTGGTTTCAAATACACATAAAAAATTTGTGTTAATTTCGTGTATAACCCGAATTTCGTACTTCTTTTATTCTAAACCTTTGTTTAAATAGATTTCAACTTTTTTTTTGTAAACTTGATACCGTACTTGAATAGTTTTAAAATTGTAATCAAATAGAGGGTGGGGCCTGGTAATCCATAATAAAAGATTTTATTTTAGTATAGACACCAGACTCTCACAAAGGTATAACTGTAGAGTACAATAATAATATTAATATACTTGCTTTATTTTGCTTGCTTTAGGTTAAGGTTAGTCCTTAAACAAGAATCTCAAAACCCGGAATGATGGGTTACCACAGTGGCAATTTACCACGAGCGTCTTCGTGTCATGGTGGGCACGGTTTAAACCATCGTTGGACACGGCTGTTGTCGATTGACGATTGAGCGCAGTCGTTAAGAAAAGGCGATTTGAAACCTCACTCTAGCTGCCCTAGAATATGTAATGAGACTTCACTCTCATGAGAGTTAGCAATCAATTACGGAAAGCATAAGCTTCAATATAACAGTAGAATTTTTCATTTCTTTTGCATTCGATTGACGTTGACAAATGATATTGAATTGCTTAAAAAACGCATGTTCAAATTCAAACGTAAGAGATTGAAAACTACTCAAATACAAATAGGGTAAGTCCATTTTTCTTGTGTTGATTTTAAAGTCTATACTCTCATAAGAGATCTTGGTATCGGACGACCTATAATTGTCACTACCTGTCACTGTCAACTGTATAGCGCCAGACAGAGACGTACTGACATCCGACGCGACGCTTCGAAATTTCGGTCGTAGGCTTACAAGTAGATGCCCAGACGCCCAGAGCCCGCTTTAAGTAACGTGATTAAAAATTGTAAATTACACAAACACCAGTTTGTGAAACAATTACAAGGAAGAAGAAAGCAATATCTCATAATGTTGCACTTTATGGTATTTGACTTTAAATTATGGACATCAGTCCACAAAACTGAAATACTTTTTCCAATGACCATAGGGCAAAATATGAAAAAAAAATCCCTCCCCGTACAACTTGTGTGATCAGTGATATAAGAATGTCAAAGATTTTTTTTTGAGAATTTCATATTAGTTCCTTGGGCAAAGTTGTTTAATTTTACAAGAAGGATCAACTCCTCACTAATTAAAAGTCACCCCGTATGTTTTAGTGACACCTTAAGTTTTTACTATCACTGTTATCTGTATAAAATAGGTTGCACTTTCATAAAAAATATCCGTAGTGAAAAAGAAAATAAATCTTCATTAGTTAGAGCTGTGCTTAGTCTGGAGCAGTGTATGCAATGTCAAAGGCCATGGAGAGGAATATACGTCAAAGGAATAATTGATGAGCTCCTGTTTCAGCAGTTTCTATACATGCTTTTGTCTGGAGACATATCCCTGTGGGAACAGCAATGACTCTTACAAATGATTCGACACCAACTGTAGATACATGTTTACACACAGACGTTTCAGAAACACACAGGTTTCGTGCCTCATTTTATAAGGTGCGGACAGAAAATCAGCGCTGTTGACTCTCAACAGTACAATGCCTATGTCTACGTATAGTGCTACTGTTTTCTTATTGTGGTTCGGCAAACTTCGTATTTCGAATAAGTAAATCGATTTTCAAAAGACAAGAACGTGAGAGACACTGTTTGCCAAGAGACATTAATAAATTTAAAGAACTGTGTACATACACATTCTAGAAAATGTTTATCTAGAAAATTAGGATTTAAAATTTTAAATAAAATGATAATAACAAACGAGATTAATCCCGAAGTGGAGAGAGAGGTGGGTGGAGTTTTAATAAGACAATCTAAATGATCAACAAATTCATTCAAATGTTTACGCGTACTAGTCAAATTAAATACTACCTTATACATGTACATACAGCAACACGTCAGGTTACCAATTTGCAGTACGAAAGCCGGCGCTATTACGAGCGAGATAAGGGCGACGTCAAGGTCGACATGTATATCCTGATGTGCTGCCGTATATACAAGGGCTCCGTGTAGATTTCAATCGGAAATAAGTTTCAATTGCAACCATGACCAGCCTTGCAATAATTCGAATCGATGCGGCAAAGCTGATCGCATGACGAGGAAGTAGAATTTCAAGGGCACGACCACTGAATTCGTTGTTTTCGTGTTTGTATCGACCGCTAATACCGCTATCGAACTATAACTCTTACATTTTGCGCTTTGTTGTGTTTTGTCAAAATTCGTTGCCGAAAAATAAATATTACAGTAGGAATAATATATAATCAAATCGATTTGAAGTGGCATTATACCCATACCATTTCGTGAATTTAGTCGATACGAAGAAGAACCATGATAAACTTTAATTACTATAATGACTAATATGATATCCATCAAATGATATGACAGATCTATTATGTTAAAAAAAGAATTAAAATTTAAATACGACCTTAATTAAATTGAAAGTGTAAAAAATATATGTAGAAAACTAACGTTTTCAAATTAAAATAATTTTAATATCCTTGTCTAAGTTATCTACTTAATTATTATTATTACTGCATAAGCTCAGTCTTAATTTACCAAAACAGGGTAGGGAGAGCTCCAAAGCAACAAACAATTTCCCTTGATGAACTTTTTTATATTCCATTTCAAACCAACGTCCAGTATAGGTGATGAGTTTTTCAGCAAAAAATTGTGTTTCGCTTACACAACTACAATAATTAGTTTCTATAATTAACGTAATTAAACTGACTCCTTGCTTTGAAACATATATGTACTAGATTTTTGCCCACGACTTTGTTTGCGTCGAAAAATAGCCTATACTGGCCTTATATTTTAATTTTGATGGGAAAGAAGAACAAATAAACTCAATTTCATATTTGTGATATTAAAAGTAAGGAAAACAGGATGAGGTTTCGTAGCTGAATTTGTTCGGAAAAAACATCTTCATTTAGAGGCTGATTTCGAATGTTTACAACTCTACATACACATAAAACACACCCTTCGACCCAAAAACATCTAAAATTGTGCCATTACGAGATCGGACGGAGTGCAATAACACTGACATAAAGAAAAGAAAACTGCTGACAAAAAAATCTTGTAAGCTTAACAACGCCACTCACGTTTTGACTTGATCGCTTTTTGCCTCGCCATCGCTTGTGACATTACATTCAGTTGTGAAAAAATCGGGTAGTAACTGCGGAATCGGACAAGTGGGAATAAACCGTAAAACACAAACTACACGCTCGGATTACATAAGTTGAAAAAAGGGAATTGCTTTTTCACCACTGAATCGTTCATCTGAAGAATAGAATTTCTCTAACGGTAGGATTTTTGTGGCTAATATCATTATATCTGTAAATTGCAAATTGACAAGTTTACCATTGTCATAAAGATAATTTCTAATTGCTGATTTTCCCTTTATGTGTTTTTTTGTTAAGATTAGCGTCCTTTAGATTCTTTTTTTTTCTTCCTTAAGGTATTGCCAACTCACTTCGCTAATTGTAAGCTATCAGTAATAATTTAAATATCATAGGGGAGGTTCTCAAAAACAGTGAAATTTTTTGGCTTTTTCAAAACCAGGATTTCTGAAGGTTTATTGCTTTGCATGCTATTCGGTTATTAAATTACATATTGCGTCATCAAACTTTCATAATATTTTAATCTGCCACTAAATATTTTATATGTAAACATTCTACTTAGAAGAAGATGTAAACATTGAAAAATATACCTTGTCCACACAAGCCAAACTTTTTGTAATAATAATTTGTTCCAAAAAACAAAGACAGTTTTCGTCCATTCGACAGCGCGGAGATTGGTGTGTCGTGAGGAGTTTTTCTGGGAATTTCCGCTGTTGTGTGTTTGGAGCTTACCCATTTCAGGATTACAGAATTGAGGACGTTTTATATAAACAACACCTTGTTTTTACATGTTCTCTACATTTGCTTTTATTTGGTTAGGTAGGGAATGGCTATATTTTATCCGTCCGTGTTGCGTTCATTTTTGTTGCTAGGGTAAATTATATGTTTTAAAAAAACCTTTGTTTAGTTTTTGTAGGATTTTTTAAATGTAAATTATTGTTTTTACAGAGTTTGAATGCATTTAAGTTGCGTTATCAAAAGATTACCTCTATTATAATAATTCTTCCTTCCATCTTGTGTAAATACAGTGCGAGTATAGAGGTATAGTTACCTCTAGGTACCCCGTAGTCATTATTTTCAAACCGCCAAGTGGCTTATGACTTGGTTCAGTGATTATAGTCAATCGTTACAGTCAAGACAGCAGCCAAGACCAACGATTCAGCGTGCCCTACGAGGCACGGAAATGCTCGTGATAAATTGCCACTATGGATTTCCACTCATGGTGGTCTCTGTTACGGAATCTACATACCTAGCCCTAATTAATGTGAATTCTGTTGTTTCTCTTATCACTATTTGCCAGAAGTACGAGGAATTTATCGACAAAGACCGGAACTTCATTTACCAATTCCATACATAAAGCGACATGGAGCTATGAGCGCGCTTTTGTTTTGTGGTACTTATTTCCACCAATGTTTATTTGTGTATTAAGTTGCAAAGATAAATAAGCCAGAACAAAAACAAATACAGGAAATTTCCAAACCCGAGAGGTCTCCTTTAGGTAAGGTGATTCGCTTTGAAGAAAAGTTTCTTCCACGCTTGCCGCGAATACGAAATCGTTGACGCGCAGGAAATTAGAAACAAGGTGGACTGACGATCTGGCAAGAATTGCGAGAAGCCGTTGGATGTGGATGGCGCAGGTTTAATCTATATGAAGGCCTATGTCCAACAGTGTACGTCTTGCGGCTGAGATGATGACCGCAAATGTGTTAAATTTACCTTGCCTAACGTTAAACAGTTTAATACCAATGTACAGGTTAAAAATGAAAAACTGGAAGTTGTAGAATCTACTGTATTCTTAGGTATCACTATTGACACAAAGCTTCAATGGGGTCCTCATATTGATAAGTTAGCGAACAGACTCAGTTCAGCAGCTTACGCGGTTAAAAAAATACGTCAATTATCGGACGTAGAAACCGCGAGAACCGTATATTTCAGTTACTTCCACAGCCTAATGTCATATAGCATTTTGCTGTGGGGTAATGCTGCCGACATTAATAAGATATTTGTCCTGCAGAAAAGGGCTGTTCGCGCGATTTATCAAATGAGACCTAGAATGTCTCTTAGAAATAGATTTAAGGAAATAGATATTTTGACATTTGCGTCCCAGTATATATTTAATAATCTTTTGTATGTAAAGAAAAATGAACAATTGTTTAAGAAAAATTGTGATAGGCACAATGTAAACACTAGAAGCAAACATAACTTGGATATACTAGACAGCCGTCTCTACAAAGTAACAAACTCTTTTATGGGTCAATGTATACGCTTCTACAATAAGATTCCCATGTGTATTCAAAACCTACCTTTAGAAAAATTTAAGACGATAATTAAACAAAAACTTTGTAAAAAGGGCTATTATAGAATTTCGGATTATCTGTTAGACAAGCAACCATGGGAATAAATTGCTCAGCTCCAGAGTTATTCAGATATTAAGTCAATTAAAATTAACAGTAAGAAAATTTATATGATTGACTTAAAAAGAGCGACCCTCGGAGTTTCTTGCCTATTCTTCTCCTGAGGAAGACTGCACCTTTGCGAATAGGCGCAAAGCCAAAAGTGCTAATGTAATTCATAATATTGACGTGTTCAAGTATCATTTTATATGTTCAATGAAATAAACACTTTTGACTTTGACTTTGACAAATAGAACATTTAAAA
Source organism: Aproaerema taeniolella (assembly GCA_949987775.1). NCBI lineage: Eukaryota > Metazoa > Arthropoda > Insecta > Lepidoptera > Gelechiidae > Aproaerema > Aproaerema taeniolella. The sequence goes on from OX465253.1 coordinate 11,896,499, forward strand.
GATTTCGTAAAACAAAACCTACCGCATTATAATACTTGAATCTGAATCAGGATAGACCCTAAAAGATTCTTCGTAGAAAAGTAGAAATGTTTAGCTCGGTGATTTATTTACATCGTAGAAAAATGTAACTCTTATCGGTGTTTTGCAGTTCAATGTTTTAAATCCATCATTGTGTTGCAAAAAATACGAGATCATTCATCCTGTAGAACGAAGATAAATATTGTAACAAGAAACTGACCTACAATGACATGTAGTTTTGTTTATGTCTGTATCGTTATCTTAATCCTGTTTTTTTTAAACTGATTTCAGATTTAACATATTCAAAACTGTGTCAAATATGTGAAATCTGACTTTTTAAAAGTAATTGAAAAATAGAGACCAACAAGTCCAGAAAATTGTATGACTTAATATTATTTATCCTTTCTTTGTTGTAAAGGGTGTCTCAACGCCGATTTTAAAGTTTAAACACGAATTTCTCAGAAACTCGTAAGGCTAGCGGGAAGGGAGTGGTATAGTTCGGTAGGTAATGAGTGCGGATTTTTTAATCGCTATGTCGCAGTGGACTGGCACGCACCGCGCGTACGCAGTAGAGGCGTACTTTTGCAATAAGTTTTCGTTGAGTGAAGCACAACGCAAGTTTTGTAATCGCTTTGAAATCCGCCGTTTAAGTGATGCCCCGAGTATTCAGTTGATTAAGTCGTGGGTAAAAAAGTTCAGAGCGACAGGGTGTTTACAGAATCATTCAAGTTGCCCTCGAAATAGACCTGTGCGATCGATTGAAAACATCGAACGCGTCGCCGTTGCAGTCGCGGAGCATCCACGACGATCAGTCAGAAAACATGCTGCCTCTTTGAGCCCCCACCGTTCAAGTCTTCAACGAATTTTGGCCTTACATTTAAAATTACATCCTTATAAGATCCAAATAGTCCAAAAAATCAAACCAGAAGACTACGAAAAACGAAAAATTTACTGTCAGAAGATGTTAGAAATTTTTTCAGAGGAGAATGGGGTGGACAATGTTTATTTTAGTGATGAGTCACACTTTCACCTCGAAGGGTACGTCAATCGTCAAAATTGCCGTTACTGGTCATCAAGTAACCCACAACAAAAACATCAGAAAGCCTTACACAGCCCCAAAGTTACTGTATGGTGTGCAATATCGGCGAAGAAAATCATAGGGCTATTTTTCTTTGAGAATGACCGAGGTGCAACAGTTACAGTGACGAGCGAGCGGTATATTGACATGATTAATCATTTTTTTGTACCGCAGCTGCAAGAAAAGGATACTGACAAGTCAGGTGTATGGTTTCAGCAAGATGGGGCCACAGCCCACACAGCTAGGGTGTCCATGGATACACTAAAAGCGTTGTTTCCGGGAAAAATTATAAGCCGCTTTGGAGACATATTGTGGCCACCCAGATCTCCTGATTTAACCCCAGCTGACTTTTTTTTGTGGGGTTATCTCAAAGCAAGAGTTTTTGATACCCCTCTTATGAATTTAGACCAGTTGAAGACTAAAATAACGACAGAAGTGAGAGCCATATCAGTTGACGTTCTGCGGCGTGTCTCTGCAAATTCGCGAGTCCGCTTGGAAGAGTGCATTCGCCGTGATGAAAGACATCTTGACGGTGTAATATTCCGTACATAAAATCCGCACTAATACATTATAATTTACTGCAATTAAAATATTACAAACACATTTTGTTTGTTTTTTATAAATATTTAAAATTTAAAATCGGCGCTGAGACACCCTTTATTAATTTTTATTCTCTAAAACTCATTATAAGTAAACTTTAATGTAAAACAAATACCTATCTTAAAATAACAAAAAACTATGTGCTGTTCAAACGATTTCATTACGACAAAGCTAATTATCTACTCAAGTCAAGTCAATGTCAAAAAATAGTTTTATATTCTGTAAATTTTTGCTTCCTCAAGTCACAAATTAACTGTCATGTTTTGTGTTGTCACCTAAATGGTGTCGCGCCTTACAACTTTCTGACGAATGTCGATATCATGTCTATTGCGTTATTTTATAACCCCGACAAAAAGAGGGGTGTCACTAATTTGACGTGTGTTTTTGTCTGTCTGTGTCTATCTGTGAAATCGTAGCTTTTAATGCAGTTGTTTTGTTGTTTAAATGGACCGATTTTAACGCCGTTTTCATGGTTCCGTAGTAATCTACGAACCCTTATAGTTTCGCCATGTTCGTTTGTCCGTCTGTCCGCGGATTTCCTAAGAAACCCTTGGTACTACAGTGCTGAAATTTGGCATGGTCATACATATTAATTACGCCGACAGAACTGTAGAGAAAAATCTTAGTTTTTTTTCAGGTGCCTCCCATAGACGTAAAAGGGCGATGAATTTTTTTTCTCGCCAACGTCATCAAATAGGGTGTCATAAGACAGATTTTAAAAAGATAGAAGGGGTTTACTAAGAACGTTTTTCGATTCAGTACTCCGTTTGCGAAACATACATTTTTAAAGTGAAAATTTTTGTCAAACACAAGTGTCCCCCCCCCCCTCTACCAGCTAAACGGTTATTTCTAAAAATATGAAAAAATTCACGGTTGTAGGATATACAACGAAATTAAAAGGAAAACTATCACACATAAGTTGGCCCTTCAAGTTTGCGAATAATAGTCGACCAAGTGCCAAGCATAGTTAGGATTAATAAGAATATTTTACTAATATTAGATCCTTAATTGGTATTACAGAGCTGAAATTTTGCGTGGTCATACATATTGATTGCGCTGACCGACCGAAAAAATAAAATTTTGAAAAGAAAACATTTTCGGGTGTTTCCCATACATGTGAAAGGCCAATGGATTTTTTTTTCTCGCCGATATCATCAAGTGGGATGTCATAGAATAGCTTTTTAAAAGATAGAAGGGGTTTACTAAGAACGTTTTCTGATTCAGCACTCCGTTCGCGAAAAATTATTTTTTAAAGAGAAAATTTTTGTTTAAAAACCAGTATACCCCCTTCTACCAGCAAAACGGTTATTTCTTGAAATGTGAAAAAATTCACGGTGAAAGATTATACAACGAAAGTAAAAGGAAAACTATCACACATAAGTTGACCCTTCAAGCTTGCGTATAATAGTCGACCAAGTGCCAAACATTGTTGGGATTAATTTTTATGATGAAAAAAATGTGGAATAATTCACGAGGGTAGCATTTACGACGAAACGTACCATAATCCAAAATGGCTGCCATACAAGGTTCCACGCTAAAAGTGGGGCGCGGTCGAAAGCAAAGATGTAATATATTGACATTACACGATTGCCACGCGACCTGCTTTAGCAGCAGCCCAATATTATTATATTATTCCTAACAATAATACTGTCGCTAAAAAAAAACACAAAAAAAACAATAAAAACAAAAAAAATCGCGCTAGCTTCGCTCGCGCATTGCATTCTTCCATTCTGTTGTATTTCGATCAAAACTGCTTAGAGTTATTTCTGAAATTACAAACTCTTTATACATTTGTTTTTGATCTTACTATAGTACCTCTTTGGGGATTCTAACATTGACTATGACAATATGCTCGTAGAATTAAGAAGCCAGCTGCATATTTAAACCAAGCTGCTACGGAACCCTACAATGCGCGTGGTCCGACACGCTCTTGGCCGGTTTTTTGTTGTTGTTTGAAAGCTGATGTCAATTTTTCTTAACTATATTAAACCAAAATTAATGCATTCGTTTAAGGGTTCTCAGCAACGGAAGTCGAGGATAACACAAAATTGTCGATTTTAGAGTTTGGATGGCATTTTAGTTGAGTGGCATTGGCTCTTGATCGATGGGTAATGGGTTCGATTCTCAGTCGGAGCAAGTATCTGTGTTAAAAGCAGATGTTTGTTCTCAGATCAAGGTTGTTTGTATGTCTCTTTGTGTATGTTCCGAGGGACCCATGAAACAAGGGAAAACCTTAGCGTGGGCCTTTGAGTGTGCAAGCGTTGTTTAAAGAAAACCTTAAAATCATGTCCAGTGAGCACAATTGCACGTAGTAGTTTAAAATTATTGTTTGAAATGTAGTAAAACACCTAATTTAGACCGAATCTCAAGAATGTTGTCTCCAAAACCGTAAAAATGTATGTCGCATAATTTATAAATAAAAGATGTAAATAAAATGCTTATTTTGCGGCTGAACGTCTCATATTGGTATTTGAATTCAAATGAGATGGGCCGTAAATTTATTCAGACCAATATTTTTCGCTCAATCTTTGTAGGATATAAAAATGACAATCACGTCAGTTTCATTTATTTTAACCGACGCTTTGTCAAGTAAATTATACACTTCTAAGGCTCATCTTCTAAGGCTTAGTCTAATAGACGTACAGTAGCAAGTAACGTTAACCTACTTTTCTGCTGACAATAGAACCTGAAGCCCTCGACGATGACGCTCGGGTTCAAGAAATCAACCAAATCCGTTTATTAGGTATAAGGTTTTTTTATCAGCCCATACATACGTCCCCACCGAGGGACACTGGCCTCCCTTCGAAACACGAATGGGAAGTTAAGCCATAGTCCACTACGCTAACCCAATGCGAGTTGAAGAACCACGCGCCTTTAGAAAAATAATTTTCTTAGACGTGGCGGGGATCATCACGATGTTTTCCTTCATCCCTGTAATAATTAATAAAAAAATCCTTACATAAATCCGAAAAGCCAAATTTAGTGGAACAGGCCCGCACCAAGATTTGAATCCGCAACCCTCTGGTTATAAGCCTGGTTCATTATCAACTGGGCTATTAGGCACCTACTTGAAAATAATAGAAAAAATTTTGTGGTTGTTACAGTTCACTAGATAGAGTAGAATATATAATTTAACTTACGATGGTCATAATCTTACGGTGGTGGCAAATGCAATTACAGCTGACAGCGATAAGATTGCCTTATTGTATATATTCACACTGAATCTAGTTTAAGTAATTTTATGTACTTTTAATTCTGATATTTGTACAGTCAGCTGCGTAATTAACTCACCCCTTTATGAAATAAGGATAAAATTATTTCACGAAATAATTTAGGTATTTCAATGATTTTTCGTATACTAATACAGTTTTGCCAACTAATTACGCTTAATTTACGTTTTTTCATAGACAATTTCATCTTTTTCCGGTAGGGGTAGTCAGGTATCTCTGCAGCTGTCTGTACAGTAAATTAAATTTTACTGATTGATTGATCTTACAGTGGATCTCATAGCTAATCTACCTAGTTTAATAAAGTATGCAAAAAAGTATTTATCAATCTATCTTTCTATAATTTCGAAAGTTATGTCAATAAGGGCAAGACTCCCATTCCCACCCTCGTCAATAAAATTATGCATTGAAAGCGGCAAAGTACATATTTATTCGTGATTGCAAAGTTTGTGTTTATGTGCCAGGCCCGATTTATTATTCTAAGACGAGAGAACATCTGTCACTGTCAAGAGGAACAAGTCACCGGATTTTTTCAGAAGAAAATGGGTTGACTTATGACTTTATTTTATTTTATACGACCGCTCCTCGTATTGTACCTACAATAAACAGGGATTTGCTCCTTAATAACAAAAGAACTTTTTCTTTGTTGAATAATAGAACGAGGTTTTAAATTTTCATTTCTCAGAAGAGGTTTCTTAAAAAGAGGTTTTAAGTTTTTTTTTCATTTTAATAATGTTTTTAGTTAACCATACGTGAACATTTAGTATTACATTTGTATAGATTTCACTCTTTATAAATTGTTGCTGTCCAATCGAAAATATGAAAATATTTATAAGATTTGATTTTGTTTCCAAAAATTGTAGGTTGTTTTGAAAATATTAACGTCTATTTTAAGGGTTGGATAGAACAACTCCTCTTGATAAATCACGACTCCTTTTAAAAATTTCTTTGCAAATGCCTTGGGTAAATAGAGTCCCAGTAAATCAAGGTACGTGAATATAGGTAATCTAAGTAAGTGAATACATATATACATAATAAATACCTACATAATCAAATTCTTTATTAACTTCTACAACTTCCATTCTTGGCACGGGTTTTTCTAAAGTAGAATAATTTCCTCACATTTAAGTAAGTAAATACCTATAGATTTAATGTTTGTTTAATGATTCTAAAAATAGTTTACGTTAGTGTAAAGTTTTTAAAAAAATTACATAAATAAAATTTTTTACTGACAACTAAAAATATATTTTCTGAATCGGGTACCTAGTCACCTACATTCACAATTCACTCCTTATCACTGTAGTAACCCTGAAACGACCATTAGCTGAACACAAAAGGTACTTACAGCAAGAAATCGCCGAAGGTGAGCCTTTTTTCGACATTTAAACTTTTTCCGAGGGATTCTTCTTCGTTCATCGCTAAAAAAGTTATACACTATCCGTTCTTGTTTCGTTAGAAAGTTTTATTTCAGTTTTCTCGATTAAGATATAAAGTACTATAGCCGATCTACCTTATCGCATAATATTAATTCCTTCCACTGTGGAATAGTGGTAAAAGAACAACGTAGAATTGCCAACTTTTTCCAAGCATACTGCATAATCAATAAGAGGGACGCTAATTGCTGTATCGTCGGCGAAAGGCTGAAAACCTACTCGTATTACCATTATTGTCATGTTCCATCTAATGATATGATGATAAGGATATAATGAACATCGCCATAGCAATATATTTCAAGACAATTTGTACGTAGAAATAATCAACTGAATTTGTATAACAAGGAAAATATTAAAATTTTTTGGGTACCTGTGGGCTTAAACTAAAGGTACACAATTAAATACAAAACGTAAATATGACGTTTAACTGAACGATTTAAAAAAAACATTATGACACTAGCATTCGTATGTATGGCACTTCTAATATATTTTACACAAAATCCAATTAGCGACCACTATCGATCGAAAATATGCGCTGTTTTGTCAGAATTTAGGGTTATTCCCGGTCTGTACTGTGTGTTTCGCTAGTAAACCGCATTTGCTCGTGGCTTGTCGTAGCGTGAGTGCACCAAAACATAATAAACAAGATTCTGAAATCCTTTGAAGCTGCTCTGAACTGTGGCATTGCATGTTGTGCTTTGCTAAAGGGAGAAAGTGCAAAATATTTTCTATTAGCTTTCGGACTGGGACTTCATTTCCATTGGAAAAATGTGATTGTAAAAAAAATTTTGCCATTCTATTTGGACGTCAAAGCTGCTTAATTAATTAAAATCTATTCAGTAAGTTTAGCGTGATTAAATAACAAACACCCGAATGTCTTCACCAGCTTTCACAATTTATAAAATTAGTAAGATATATATTTTTAATACTTTAAATAAAAATATAATAAAGATTTAAAATTAGGTAGCGAAACTTTAAGAGCTAACTTTCCTTACGAAACTGAACAAATTTTGCCATAGATTCTATATGAAATTATCAAAAAACTCCCATACAAAGGCAAGTTAGTTGATCGTACAAGTTGTATAGAGAGGCGAAAACTGTTTCATATGTCAACTTATGTTACTTTGGAAAAGTTGTTAAATGTCGTGCTCTAATTCACATCCTTTAATTTTCGTAAACGTTTAAAGTCACCCAATATACCTCAGTACTTAGTTTTAATGTGTTTTTGTTTTTGTGTGTTTTGGTTTTAATATCTCGTACTTAGTTTTTTTAAATGTAAGAGTAACACTGACATAAACGCAGCTTTTACCTTTACAATTCAGAAGAAAGCTTTAATATCAATATGAAAAATATAACTTTAATTTTATAAATGTGCAAGCATGTTTTTTTTTTTGCTTCCTTCAAGTCAGAAAAGAGCAACAGATCGACATGATTTTTTGAACAGCTGGAAAGTAATAATACATACAGGGTGGAATTAGTTTTCCTTTTATTTTATTTGCCAAGTTTGTTAGAGAGATTTCATCGGTGCAATAAAAGTACAGGGTGTAATTCTTATAGATTTTAGTCGGTTCGATTTCCGGGTGTGGCAAGCAAATTTTCGAAAATCCTTGAACGCAATTTTCTTTTTTTTTTCAAAAATAAAGGAATGTTTTCTTTGAGTACAATTTTCTATCTACAGTATTAAGAGTACGTTCCCTTCAGGTGGCATTACAAAATTCCACCCCTGTATAGTCTACTTTTCCGCGCAAACGAAGTTTCGAACGAGAAGCGAGTGATTTAATAAATAATGAAAGTTCATAATTTGATTGTTTTTCCATTTTTGTCGAGACAAAAGGCATTTATAAGAAATTTTCATTAAAGAAATTTACAAAAATGTTCTCCTCGTAAATACGTTTTAGTGAAAGGAGACGAAAGCAATACATTAAAACGATCGCTCAGCATTAGCTTTCATGTAAAAGTGGCACGGAACCCATTAGCGAGGAGTTGATGCCAGGGCTAGATTCAGAATATAAATTAAAAAGCCAGCCAAGAACGTGTTGAGCCACGTGTACATACGGTTCCGTAGTTACAGAAATGCATAATTATCATTACTTGATCGACCATTACTTGTTAACTTGACAAGGCAACTTAAGTATTGTCCTCTTATTCTTCATCTGATTAATGATTAAACTTTGGTGAGTTGTTCTGCATACACCCACGGTTTCTGGCACAAAAAGGTAAAAAGAAAAACGAGAAACCAAGTTGCAGAGATCAGGTAAACCTTTACAAAATAAATATATCTTTATGTAGTCCAGTTTTCCCGCTAAGGTTTCACACAAAAAGGTAAAAAAAACCGGAAATGAAGTCACGGGGATCAGGTTAGTCCTTTATAAAAAAATAAACATCTGTAAAAGTTATAGTTTTATGTGGTCCATTTTTCGAAATCATCGAGTGGGTTATCATAGGATAGCTTTTTAAAAGATAGAAGGGGTTTACTAACGAAAGTTTTTCGATTTAGCAATCCGTTTGGGAAACATTAATTTTTATAATGAAAAAATGTGAAATAATTCACGAGGGTAGCATTTACGACGAAGTGTACCCTAATCCAAAATGGCTGCCATACAAAAAAATGGCTGCCATACACGCTAAAAGTGAGGCGAGGTCGAAAGCCAAGCTGTAACATAATTGACATTTCAGGTGTCGTGTAATAGGTTTTTGAGGGTGCTAATTACGACATTGACAAAATTATACACGATCATCACGCGACCTGCTTTAGCAGCAGCTCGATATTATTATATTACCTATTCCTGACAACAATATAGTCGCCAAAAAAAAAAAAAACGCGCTCGTTGCGCTCGCGCATTAAATAGTTCCATTCTATTGTATTTAGGCCAAAACTACAGTTATTTCTCAAGCTACAAATTCTTTAATACATTTGTTTTTGATACTATAATATTTGGGAATTTTAACATCGACTATGACAATATGCTCGTAGAATTAAGAAACCAGCTGCATATTTGAACCACGCTGCTACGGAACCCTACAATGCGCCTGGCCCGACACGCTCTTGGCCGGTTTTTTCTAAAACAAAGTGACATGTAGTAAGTAATAAATATTTGAATAAAGTGGAAATTAAATGTTGAATTTCTTTTTCCAAGTCCGTTCCATAACGAACGAAGTCAATATTCTAGCAATGCAAATATTGGAGCGACTACCGCACCGCTTCCATTCTAATCGTAATTGGGACACTGGGGGAACATTCTGATTATTTTCATTAATTTAAACATTGATTTCAGTTAATTTGTGCCATTATACAACACCTTCTACACTAAGGTAAATTTAGGGGGTTGGTGTAAGTACAAACTGTACCCACTCTACAGGAAAATGGCATTAACTGATGAGCTGGCCTCTGTACTTACATAACAAAACTTTTGGCTATAGCTTAAATAATGCGAGCATTTCGGTTGAAGATCTTTTCTTAGTTTAAATATCTTTAATGGTATTTTCTTAGTTAACTCGCTCCATCGTTGACCTCATCTAATTAAAAAATTAAAAAATTAAAAATACTTTTGTTTCTTTATGACATAATGATTAGTAAAATGGGCTCCCATTTCCGCATTTAGACTCTAACGTGGCCCATTTTGCGAATGGCCTAGTTCAGCTGCTTCAGTTTCGACCAGAAACTCAGAATCGTCCTGAGGATTTCGCAGGCTTCGTAGAGTGACCACCTTACCTTATGAACCTTATATCGATATGACATAATAACATAATTAAATTTCAGGTACTTTTGTGTAATGTATTTATTACCGCTACCATGATGTAAGTTAATTATACGTGGCTTAAATCCATCATTTTAATTTACCACAAGTAAAGCACTCGGCTTGGCAATGGTTTTCCAACAAGAGTAAATTTCAGAAACTAAATTAAATTATGTTCGCATTTTACTGACCAGTCACAATAAATTTGGATCCCTCAGCCAGTTACAGTCTCTATGATTTTAGCTTTAGAGTCCTTTTTCGCATATTATCATTGACTATACGAACAAAACAAGCGGGAAACCAATAATACAAATTTCCAACCAACATCAATTGGAGATGCGAAATGTTAAATATTGAATCAAAGTAGCGTCATGGCATACATATACATACATACATACGCTCACGCCATAATCCCTTTGGGATTATACACGCGTAGTAAAAGATAAGCGTTGAATATTTTTATATTGGCAAAGAGACCTAAATCATACTATATTAATATTATAAATGAGTTAAAACAACTTTTAAGTCCAAAAGATTCCCCTTTCTACACAAACAAAAAAAACAAGTTGAACGTTTAAAGTATTTATTTTCTGCTAATAACAATAAGCAAATAAATTGTTTTATAACCTATCTTATCTAGCTTTGCGAGCTCGCTGTTTCCACCAATTTCCATGCAAATTACATGTAGGTTGCTGGGTATTAGGCCGCGGTAACCATTTAATACAGACCTCTCGATTTTCTGTGGTCGCCTGTTTGTCCCTATATATTTTGTGGATAATACAGTAGTATCAAGGCTTTTGGTATCATGGTTGGGCTAGGAGAAAACATCGGTCGGCTAATAGGGCGGAAACCGCCGCGCCCGCCGTAGGACTGTAGTGGCGATGACATGTTGTTGATTTCAAAATCACTGACCGCTCAAATGTTTACCAAATGTATACTAGTATTATAAAGAGGAAAGTTTTGATTGTTTGTTTGTTTGTTTGTATTGAATAGGCTCCGAAACTACTGGACCGATTTGAAAAATTCTTTCACCATTAGAAAGCTACATTATCCCCGATGGACATAAGCTACATAATTTTCCCAAATTCCCACGGGGACGAAGTCCCGGGTGGAATGCTAGTCATCAATAAAATATTCATATCATTGGGTTTGCAGTGCAACCCCTCTTCTAAGGTAAGTATCTATATTCAGGAATTTTCTGAAAATACTTATAACAGAGTTAAGGTTATTTCAGGAATTTTCTGAAGATAATTATAACAGTAAAAAGTATATAAAAAAGATAAAAAAGGGGTAAGTTTAAACGTCATCCGTATTTCCCAATTGAACTAAGTTTTTTTAATTTGGTTGGATTAATATACCATTTCGTCACGTACCCATCAATGCTACAAAAATTTTAAAAAATTACGTAGTTAAATGAAGCGGCAATATTGAGTCAGAATGTTTTGTCGTATAGAGAACTTTCAAGACATCTAATACGACCATTTATATCATAAAAACATAAAGTCAATCAATTGACATTCTGGCAGAAAACAAAGACAAATACACACAGGCTTCACACAAACAAAACATATTGAAACACGTTGCTTATCATACTCAAACAATATTTTTTGTAACGCAGTCCTATAAACTAACAAAATTTCTCTCGACGATAAAGCTTATGGTCACGGTCACGTTTTAGTTGCGAGGCTTAACATTCAGTAAATACATTACACCTACATACACCTACACCATTACATACATTACACCTTTGGAGGTTGTTTGTTATGAGCGCAAAGTGGATTTTATTAACTGAATTGCAACTTTCTCCAAAAAATTAATCACGACTTTCGAAAAACCAAATTAAAATCATTTTTCATATAACACAATAATAGTCATCAATGCAATAGTCCATTAATATCGATTAACTTCAGAATGTAAAATAATAATAATTTATTTATCTTTTCCATATATTTTATTAATTTTTTTCTCAACACTCTTTGTTGTCTGGAAAAAGACTGTAGGTAAGACTTTGTAGGAAATTGTGACTTAAACCAGATGACAAACGTCAAATAGCCCTGTAAGTAGCCGCAAAGACCAATCCCGACAAAGTTTTAATGAACTGGGTTTAGATAAGTAACTAAATTATTACAAAACGTACCAGACAAAACTCACTGTTTGATACTTAGATGAGAAATATTAGATGGACAAATAAACCGAATAACTGTATAGATAGAAGAGAAATTAATACATTAAAATGGTTGTGGAAATTGACTGCGTCATTAATTAAATCTTTTAAAGGGAGAAATAAAAAAAAAACATAAACAAGTTTGCCTGCAACATATGGGATATCTGTGAAACTAAACAGGCAAATTAAAACTGAAAAACTTTCCTTAAGAGTCGCAATTCTTAACAAAAAAAACAACGGGTTGCACTCCGGGAGTGCCGGCAGAAGTGAAAACTTGAACATTAAAGTTGTTCATTAACATGGAAATAAAACAAAATACACAAAAAGAGTCCGTTATTATCTCAGGATTCGAACCCTAGACCTGTTGCTTACAATCTGGCAACTTTTCCACTCGACCAAACTGTCTACTTTCAATTTAGTAAAATAGTCTATCGGTATTTGCGCACTATGTGTGAATAACCGTTGACATCTGTCACAGAGATAATTTTACCATAGGGCTGCCCGGGCTTCCACCAATACTTCAAAGTACACAACGCTGCTAAAGAAGATTTCACTTCAAAAAAGGTGTCAACCCTATCCTACGCATTTTCGATCTCGGTCACGTGACATCTGACGATCTGAGGCTAGTTCATCGCGAGTTTAACATTTTTTCCCCATACTAAAAGTGCTCAACGCCGCTAAAGAAGCTTTCACTTCAAAAACAATTAGCTGATCGCTCAAGTTGTAAGCAGTGGCGAAATTTTTTTTTCATATTTCGGCCTCTTATGGAAGATGGTTCAGTTTAGTGGGCTGACTCACATCCTTAATTTTCGCTACATAATGTAAAGTCAGCTTTTGTTAGTTAATTTAGGACATTGTTGCCTGCCTAAAGGTAATGTAGGTATGCGGCATACAGAAAATTGTGTAATATTGAAATATTTAACCTTGTCATGACCGTGATCACGCGATTCGTAGGTAATAAGGAAAAATTAGCTGATTTAATACCCCTTTAATAATTATGAGGTATTTGTGAAACAGTTTTGGTATGTTTTCGGGGTCGTGATTACAATTGACCTGAAAACTAATAACCCTGAATTGAAATGGAAGTTGATTACGGAAAATCATGGAAATGTGAAAATACGTAACTGTTAAGGTATGACAGCATTAAACAAAACCATACTACACTAAGTCGACGCGGCGCAGCAAAAGTACACACAGCAGCACTTCAGGCTATCCATTTGCACTACGAAAGCCGGCGCGCGCTATTACGAGCGAGATAATGGCGACGTCAAGGTCAACATGTAGAGAATGATGTACTGCCGTGTGTACCTCTTAGTGACACTGAGACGCAGTATTGCGTGGTGTTATGTGGAGCAGTGTGTGCCTTCAATTCCTACGGTTTCAATGAATGTAACACGAAGTCGTCGGTGATACTTACAGCCAGATATCTAGTTGGAATAGTAGGGTATTCCAACTAGCCGACATCGATGTCCGTAATTCCAATTAGAACCATCTACCTACTCCAATCGGACCAGCGCACGTCGATGTCATCGGCTAGTTGGAATACCCAACTTTTCCAGCTAGACATCTGACTGCAGCAGCTATCACCGATGACTTTGTATTACAAATAACACCCAACGTGGGGCCCTAGCTAACTTATCTTTACATTAAAGAATATTCTGTCGCATAGCATTGAGACGTGTAGTTGTATTCTGGCTATAAATTTGAAATTTAATGAGTAAGATTTATTTTACCTAATGAGTAAGATTTATTTTTATTTTACTCGTAACATTTACAGTCTGGTAAATTAAAAAGAATTACTGCTGCAATGAATCTGAGAGTGAAATAAAAACATTATGTGCTAGCTAAATAGTTACTTAATAATCATTTAGTTCTACCGGATGAGAAAATGCTAGTTACTGCACTACTATCTGTAATTTATTAAGATCAGATATTTTTATTTTTCTTAAAACTTTAGTTTAAAATATGTACTACCCACTGAATCCCTCGATTCCAAAATACTTTTTTTTACAGATTGGTATAAATGAAGCAACGCTCGAAGTACAAATTTGATCAATATTTAATCATTTCTTTGATTGATTCAGCGGCGCCGAGGCACGGTAGGAATAATAAATTTCATCGCTCTCGTCGAAAATTCTGTTTAACATTATAAATCATTTCATTTTAAAAATATTTTTGCTTGTGACAATAAATGATAAAAATATTTTATCAGCAAAAGATACGCAAATCAAGAAAACTGATAAATGATAAAAATATACATAAATCAAGAAAATGGATAAATGATAAGAAATTCGATTGCTTTGTTCTGGAAATGTAAAATTACGCAAAAGAATACTCGAGGATTTACAAATCCTTTTTCAAGCTTGAGCTTAAGCTAGTGTGATGTTATGTTGTATTGGAGATGGCATTGGAACCCTTAAGACAGTTAGGCCCAGTTACTAAGCGCCTTTGCATAAATAAAAATGCATAATAAAATATTGAGATATATAAAAAATAAGACTTTCCAATGCTGACCCCAAGTTGAATTTTTTTCAGACCCTGTTCCTAGGAAAAAAAAAATAATTTTAAGAGTTGTGTATGCAGGCTGATAAAAAAAAAGTTTTTTATTGCATTATGCAACAGATAGCTTTATTTAAATACAAAAAAAAACTTTATAGCATTATTAATAGCCTTGAGTAAGCAGTAGGTAAGTTCTGTTCAGTTAATTACTGCTAGTAAGCAGTAAGTTCAGTTTAATAGGTTGACTTATAATTTTAATATTGGCTGATTAATTTAGACCCCAGTATTTTAGTATGCCACAAATAGGTCAAATTGTGTGTTAGTCGTTATTACTCACGAATCTGTGATAGGCTCTGCCCGCAAAATGCCAATGTCCTGATTAGGTCGGAAGCTTGCGACCGACTTCCAATCTACCTGTTGATTGCTCCTTAAGTGGCAAACGGTTCGCCCTTGGCGCGTATTATCGGAATATCGTACAGTTGGCAGGAAAAACTGATTAAAGCAAAATACAAAGATTTTCTTTAAAAGGTTCTTAAAGACCAGCAATATACGACATTTTATGGTCTGGTCGCATTAGACGAAACAACACTATACTGTTCTACGCGACAAAATATTCTTTTAAATAAAATTGTATGAGGTGCACTAAGCGACACTAGTGTCCATGAGGCTCAATGAAATTTTACCATCAGGAGGCTCACGCATTAACCAACCAGTGTGTGTTTAACAGACAAAATATAATACAAATACTTTACATGTAAACATAGTGCACCCCAAGTCACCAATAAATACAATATAAATGCACCCACACCCGAAAACTAATTAACGCTGCTTTTTTAAGAAATGTGTGCCTCGATTTTTTTTATAATACTTATTCCGCGATTACAACTAGTATTTTAGGGCTACAAATAAATGAATGTTAGTGGTGCACCTAGTAGAACTCGGTTCAAATTACACTTTTACTTTGGCCGTAACATATAATAATCAAAAAAATAAAACAAAGGCCTCGCTAAAAACCCATGTTTTAATACCTAAGCCTTTTCCAGTTTTCCACTAGTGGACAAAGGCCTTCCTTTCATCTCACTATTCTTTCTTATCCTTTGTCAAACTCTCTTAGGATTTTGATCCCAAAAACACATCCAGATCGTCACATTACGTCGTCTCCTCGGTCTCAAAGTGAAAACTCATATTTAGTTTTTAAATATTTAATAGTTTGTTCGAAGAATGGAATGGAAGACCGCTCTTAAATGCGTCACATATCTTCGGTTCTTCCACAAATTCCCGTACATCTGAGAAGATCTCCGTTGCATGCAAAATTGAAATTGCATTTCAGAATATTCATAGACGAATGTATCTACCGCTGCTAGCTACACGCTTGCCTGTAGCGAATACAAAGTGGATTTTCATGTTTCATGTTCATATTTGATGAAAAGGTTTGTACATTTTACTCTGCCACAATCTTTTCCGGTATTGATTGTGAATCTGTTTAAAAGGATCCAGTAAATGCTTTCAAACTTATACATTTATAAATAATTGGTTACGAGAAAATCAAGGTACCTATTCTGTAAGCCTTACCGCTACCACCGATACTTCGGAGTATTAGATGTCAGTACATATCTTTCTTGCGTTATATTGATGACAATCACAATGTCACAAATAATTATCGTATGCCGGAGCATCTGTTATAAAACGGATGTCCAGTTTAATGCCATGACATTACAGTATAAATTACTGATTTTAAACTAGTCATTACATTTTACAAAACTAAACGACTTTTCACAAGAAACCTTATGCAGTTCCTAAAAAAACTTTTATAACATGTATTTTAACGAACTTAATTTTTTATTTCTACCACGGGTTGGAAAAAAATATGAAAATACAGGGTATTTTTTTAATCACTATATTAATTTTCTTACGGTGTCAGTAACGTTAATAGAACGTTAATAAGGAGGAAAAAAGTTTGTCATTTGGACGATGTTATTTTTTTTTGCCATACAAAAATTTTGATTTATTTTCATACTTCAGACGATTTAGCTTGAAGTATTTATACTCGTATGAAACGTAGAAACAAAAAAATACGGGTCTCTTAAATTTTCATAAAGTTTCCTTACAAAAAATTTGGATAGTGATAAAAATTACCCTGTATATCCTTGAAAAATTTATCAAATTCATGACCGTAGTGTTATTAATAATAATAGGTTACTAATATGAAATCACCCAAGACTCTAATCTTTAAGGTTGGAAATTAATCTAAAAGGTGCACAAAAATATAATTACGGTTATTAGTCAATTAAATCCCACATTAAACTTTGAGTAATATTGAAGTAAAGACTTAAATGTAAGGTATAATTTTAGATAGAGCAAAAACAAAATCTGCATGTTGTAAAAAAAATTGTACAGTTTTGCATAAAATTATTTGTATTTATAAAAGTATGGGCTTAATAAATTAGCCTAGTTTTTATCAGCTTAATAGACGGTACCATGATTCACATGATGCTCTTGGAGTCTTCTGTGATTTGTCCAAGGCTTTTGACTGTGTTCACTATGAGACTCTTATCAGAAAATTACATCACTATGGCATAAGAGGAAATGCACTTAGACTTCTGGAATCTTATTTGTGTAATAGGATCCAGAAGGTTGAGGTTAACCTGGGTCCACAGTCTTTATGGGCGTCCCGCAGGGTTCAATTTGAGGACCATTCTTGTTTCTCGTGCACATTAATGATTTGCTTTTTCTTGTTAAAGAGGCCCATGAGATCGTATTATTTGCAGATGACACATCACTTTTATTTAAAGTGAAAAGATATGACACTAATTATGACGACGTGAATACTGCGATCTCAAAGGTAGTTGAATGGTTCACTGCAAATAACCTACTCTTGAACGAGAAAAAAACCAAATGTGTTAAATTTACCTTGCCTAACGTTAAACAGTTTAATACCAATGTACAGGTTAAAAATGAAAAACTGGAAGTTGTAGAATCTACTGTATTCTTAGGTATCACTATTGACGCAAAGCTTCAATGGGGTCCTCATATTGATAAGTTAGCGAACAGACTCAGTTCAGCAGCTTACGCGGTTAAAAAAATCCGTCAATTATCGGACGTTGAAACCGCGAGAACCATATATTTAAGTTACTTCCACAGCCTAATGTCATATGGCATTTTACTGTGGGATAATGCTGCCGACATCAATAAGATATTTGTCCTAAAGAAAAGGGCTGTTCGCGCGATTTATCAAATGAGACCTAGAATGTCTCTTAGAAATAGATTTAAGGAAATAGATATTTTGACATTTGCGTCCCAGTATATATTTAATAATCTTTTATATGTAAAGAAAAATGAACAATTGTTCAAGAAAAATTGTGATAGGCACAATGTAAACACTAGAAGCAAACATAACTTGTAAATACTAGACAGCCGTCTCTACAAAGTAACAAACTCTTTTATGGGTCAATGTATACGCTTCTACAATAAGATTCCCATGTGTATTCAAAACCAACCTTTCGAAAAATTTAAGACGATAATTAAACAAAAACTTTGTAAAAAGGGCTATTATAGAATTTCGGATTATCTGTTAGACAAGCAACCATAGGAATAAATTGCTCAGCTCCAGAGTTATTCAGATATTAAGTCAATTAAAATTAAAAGTAAGAAAATTTATATGATTGACTTAAAAAGAGCGACCCTCGGAGTTTCTTGCCTATTCTTCTCCTGAGGAAGACTGCACCTTTGCAAATAGGCGCAAAGTCAAAAGTGCTAATGTAATTCATCATATTGACGTGTTCAAGTATCATTTTATATGTTCAATGAAATAAACATTTTTGAGTTTGAGTTTGATACAAAACTCTTATTAATTTTGTCCCTATTATATCTTTTCCATTCAACAAAGTCGCCTCATTCGATAATTGAGACATAACATTGTATTTAGTGTTGTAGTTACAGTTATTTTTAGGGTTCCGTTCCCAAAGGGAAGAAACGGGACCCTATTACTAAGGCTCCGCTGTCCGTCCGTCCGTCCGTCCGTCCGTCTGTCACCAGGCTGTATCTCATGAACCGTGATAGTCAGACAGTTGAAATTTTCGCAGATGAGGTATTTCTTTGTGCCCTGTAACAACAAATACTAAAAACCAGAATAAAATAAATATTTAAGGGGGCTCCCATACAAAAAACGTGATTTTTTTTGCTCGTTTTTATAGAAAGTCTGTCCGAGGCTGTATCTCATGAAGTGTGATAATTACAAGGTTAAAATTTTCACAGATGATGTATTTTAGTTTCTGTTATAACAATAAATACTAAAAAATAGAATAAATTAAATATTTAAGGGGGCTCCCATACAACAAACGTGATTTTTTTGCCGCTTTTATAGAGGTAATGGTTTTTATAGAGTCCGACGCGCACTTGACCGGTTTTATATAGGTAATGGTACGGAACGTAACCCTTCGTGCGCGAGTCTGACTCGCACTTGCCCGTTTTATTTACTTACTATGTATTTTCTTAGTTGCCCTATGACTCTCCTAAAATAAACAGTATAAAAACGCAACGTATTTTAATACCTACTAGACCAAACCCGGAAAATTATTCTTGTAGTAATCTCGGAAGTCCCAATCTGTTCTTTCTGTCTATATCATTAATCAGGTGCCTATTTCATTAAGGAACCTCTGTGAAAAAAAAAACAGCTTTCTAGGTCAACGAGTTTGGACGGTTTTTAAAGGTAATATTGAATTAATACTTTTCTTTTGTGACTTTCAAAATTCGTTGTGAATCAGCATACTAAACTCAAGGAAATTCCCCGAATTTAAGAAAATATGGAGGTCAAAAAATGAGAAATAGAAAATTCTATATAAGTATGGAAAGTCCGAAATTCTTTTGTGAAACTTTCTTGGAGAAAGTTGTTCAGTTTCTAAATATAAGTTTCGACGCTTTTAACTCCGTTTTTCTTTTTATTCGGCCTGAGTCGGCAATCTGCTCTTGCGGGCGTGGCACGGCAGATTGCGTTCACCATACAGTTCGTCCCGAGGCCGCTGATGCGCTGGTGCAATTGACAGGCGAACAAATCACCAATTTTCTTTGCTTTCCATAGGAGATATCTAAATAAATTTAAAGTTTATTCTGTGAACAAGAATGCTCTGGACATTCCATGGGTCCGTTATTTATATCATAAAAGATAAATAGTAGTGAAATAGTTTTTATTTATACCAGCATCTTGCAAAGTATGTTGTTAACCTAATTCTACGTTTATTCAATTGTTACATTATTTTGAGAAATATATTTCTGAAATCGTACCCCTGTGCTTAATAAAATATTTTTTTCAGTAAAGAAAATAACTGAAGGTATAAAGTTACGATTTTCGTAATGAGAATGTGCTATGGAGTTTTATCAAGAAGCACAGTGTGAGTACAACATACCAATGCAGTATCAGGATGAGCAGTTTCAAGCGGTCATAGAATCAAATGACACCACAGTCGATAAATAGGTACTTCAAGATTAAAATGAAAAATAGGTACCTAAGCATAAAGACGCATTGGCAACCAGGCTTCGTCACAACCAAAAACTAAAACAAAACCAAACAGCAACACGCCTCGTCATATTTAACCTAACCTATCACTAAACCCCCCAAAAAATACCCCCCCATTGATCCCCTCGCTCAAAGGTGCTTAATATGCTGGCCACGTTGCCACGCTGTATGGACCGCAAAATGTTTGCAGGGTTAATATACTTACATCAATATTATCTAAAGGTATTTTTATTACGCTTTTTCTTATTTCTCAAACGACTAGCCCTATCATAGACCATATGAATACGGAAAGAGCGCTTCATTCAGCCCCTGAAGAAGAGCCTCGTTATACGTATTCGCCTCAAATGGAAACTTTAATGCGTCCATCTATTCTAAGATTCACTTTCTGTTGCATTTTGTGGAATATACAATACACGTTAAATATTAAACGTACCAGTTTAAGTTGTTCGACATTACATCAGATGTCTACAATGCACAAACGCCATGAGATTTAATAAAAACAAAAAACAAAAAATTCCTGACATACCTGATAGCTCGGATATTAATTATCTTACCTATCTGAAGGTTGCGTGTTCGATTTCTGATTAAAACAAATATTTGAAAGTCATTTTCAATGATTTTTAATGTATTATGCTTATGTATGTATTTACAAAAAATTTGAGGATTGATTGAAATTAAATTTACTGATTATAATTATGTATAAACAACGTAAAATAACATATTATAAAAACAATCGAATTAACATTTTCCATTTTAAAAACTGTGCTATATCTAACAAGGAATTTCATCAATAGGATTTTGCCTTTGACGATGAATAGCGTATCTTTTCACGAAATATCTAGACCGCTTGTTGAAAAGTATTACAATGGAAAGAGGTATAAGTCGAAAACAGAATAAAAACTGGCCTACCAATAAGATCGTGGTAGATGTGAACAAATCACCCATTATATATAAAAGCACTGGACACTGACACACCAAACCCACTCCAACTAATGCGACCACATGTTCACAGCCTCTTTTTGACATTTTTTTACCAAAAAACATCACTGAGCAGCTAATAACAATAAAAATAATCACATTGATTGGCATTAACGTAAATACAGTTACTATTACTTTTAACATTTTATATGGAAAAAGTTTATCTGGGAATGCCTTTGTAAGTATATATGCAAAAAGATGCATCACTAAGAACACACTATAAGCAAATATCGTTGTTTTTTTCATCTCGTGACTTGTATGTCCAGAACGTACTCGTACCAACTTAATATATGCGACGATTGATGAACAAAATGACCAGCAGTATGATAACATCAAGAACTCTAATGATAGAAAACTAGTAACGATTTTTATGTCTTCACTTATTTGCCTCTGTAATAGCGACTGCAGTAAATTGGTTGCCCTCGGTGCGAACAGGAATGACAAAGTTCCTGTTACAACTTCGTTTAAACTGATGTAGTTTTGTAACGTTCTCCACTCTGATATTAAGCACCACGTTGTCATCATTGCACATAAACACAGAATGGACATTGAAGTGCAAAACGCGAAGATAACATCAGACCAATCCTCCATTTCCATGGCTTTTTATTTGGTAATATTTATTTTTATAATTTTTACTGCACACGACATATAAGTTGTTACATTCCTATATAGTATCTGGTACCAACTTTTAAAACTAGTTAGTGTTGTGTTATCAATGTTAGTGTTGTGTTAGGGTTCCGTATCTCCGACTAATCAAACAAAACCATTATAGGACCACTAGTATGTCTGTCTGTTCGTCTATCACATCCAATTTGTTCTGACCGGTTAAGTTGTAATTTGATTTCACTTGTGAATTAATGTGGCCCAAAAACGAACGTGTTAATTTATGAACGTGTGTGAACTTGTGAATTTTGAATCTCGGCTGTACTTTGGGAAGACAAATCAGAAAAAAAATCTATTTACCATGTGAAATGAAAGGATTCGTTGCAAGAGTCTCAAAACATTTTCCCATTGGGGGACAATTACAAACATTTAAAATTAAATGAATAATAAAAGATTTGTTATGCGGAACCATCTCCTCGCGAGTTCGACTCACTTTTGTTTGGTTTTTTGGTTATGGTATCGATAATGAACTGACTGATAGCTAACTAATAACTAGGTATGTGTGTTTAAAAAAATCAATAAAAATTAATTCCCTATTAGTGCCTTATAGGCATTTTCTGGGTTAACTCGCTCCATCGTCGACCTCATCTATGACCTTGATCAAGAGTTAAGCCATCTTATAATAAATAAATAAAATACCGCTAACAAAAGCTTGTGCGAATACCTATTTCATTAAACTAGGTCCTTTTCATACCGGCGCAGACGTCAAAAAAAAATTCGGTAGAGCTAAACGGTAGAACCTCAGGGCACAAAAGAGCCCCAAAAAACAACTTGAAAGTCTCAGGGAATAACTTCGTTTTTGCTTCGTTGATGACCTATCATCCACATATATGACCGAAAATTTCAGTTTTTTTTTAAATTTTTACTAAACTACTAAACCGATTTCGATAAAAAGTTTACGGAACCAATCTGGAAGTAGATGCTTCCAAACTATTTTTATTTTTTGAAATCGGTCTATAAATGACGGAGTTTTGAGGTAACAAACATAAAAAAAGAAAGTTCACCCGTATTGAGAACCTCTTCCTTTTTTTTGAAGTCGGTTAAAAATGTAACATGAATGTCCCCGGGGTCACAGATCTATAACCCTAGATAAAAAAATAGTATAAATTAAAATTTACTAATAACAAGTTTATAAGAAAATTTATTATTTAGAGTTTCAATTTCACCAATCTGTTATACAAGTGCATGTGAACAAAGGTATTTTTGTACATTTTGCGTTTTGCGAATTTTGCGTGTGGTGCATTTTGCGTTTTGCACACTATGCTCCGAAGGGGCGAATCAGTGTAGTTTACGTTCTAAAACTAAATATATAAATTATAAGCGATGGTAGCTCTTAAAAGATGAATGAATGACTAATGTTTGTCTCTGGTCCGTATTTGTTATGTCGTGTGTAAAAGTGATAGCACTATGCATACATACATACGCTTACGCCACTTTTCACAATTTAGCAAAGCAGTTCAATTTAGCTAATAAAATGAATCGCAATTAGAAATCATGGTAAGCCTTCAGAGCATCAAGTAATTAATGAAACAACTCGACACTGTACGCTACAGCCAATCAATGTTCCAAGGGCTATTAGATGCATCATTATCACTATCCGGTTCCAGTAATGACGTAGTTTATGTAATAAGCCTGTAATTGCCCCTCAATATTGCCAATTCTATGGCATTACTACGAGTAGAACCTTTGATTTTATCCGATATCTGAACTAATTAGAATCCTCGATTTAAATAAATCGTGCCCCTCGGTGGGGAGGTATATGGGCTGATGACAGTCATGATCTTTTTGATTGTGATGTGTATATGTTTTTTTTTCTGTAGGTAGTACGTAACATGGCTTATTTTTATATTTCCATTTACGACATATTTTATACATATTTTGTTCTTTACCAACCTTTTTTATTCAGCGCACACATACTCTTAAAAAAATTCAACTTGAATAATAATAATTTTAATATTTGTCAATACTGGGTGAAAAAGAACCTCCTAGCTATATTCAAAATCCTGAACCAGTATCACTCAAAGAACACATATATGAAAAAAAAATTTTTTTGTAAATTTTTTTCAATGGGAATACTTAATTTTTTACCTAAACGTAGACAGTACTCCTACACCAGGCACGCGAGGGATGCGGGTAGCGCTCAGGGGGGGCGCCCGAGTGGTGTCTACGTTTAGGAAAAAAAAATCCCCCCCCCACCAAAAAAAAAATTGTTCAGTAAGTGGTTCAGGATTTTCAATAAAGCTAGGAGGTTCTTTTTCAACCAGTATATATATATATATATTACTTCTTTGTAATTTGTGCCGTTTATTGATGCCAAATTATTGTTCTTTTCACGGCTTTGTAAATAAACTGTAGCCTATTCGCAACTTATTTCAATGCATTTAAAAGTCACGTTGAAGCTGAAAATCGTTTAACAAGATTGTAACGCCCGAACAACTGCGAGTTGAATGAAAATAACAGTTGGCAAGCCGATTTAAAAACGATTTATAACTATTACCAAAATACGAACACTTTAGATGAAACCCTTGTAACCTAGTAACGCTTGCTGATTTGAAGCGATCAGTGAGAGTAAGCAAAGCAACATACACAGAGGCAGGGAACCTGATTGGTGACCAACAGTGGTAATTTATCGTTCGAAGGACACATTAAGCCATCAGTCTGGGCTGTTGTCGATTGATCACAGTCGTTAAACTAAGTTAGAGGCCGTTTGGCGGTTTGAAAACTCTGGCATAAGTTTGCCACATACTTGATTATACTTATACCTTAAGAAAGGACTATAACTATTCATTTTGTTAAACATTATTTAAAAATATTTAACTGTATATACTCTGTAAGTGATAGATTTTTTTTAAATAACAGAGAAAAAACCACTTGATCAACAAAATCCTTAGATTGATGTTACAGTAACAGTTTTATTTTGTTGTAAATATGAACTAAACTAAAAACGTACATAATTAACTGAAATTATTGAATTTATGGGACGCTAATGAGTACATGATATGCAGCTCACATAATACGTGATGACAAGTTATTCTCGCCTTCTCGGATGAGAGACGATGGTAGAATGTAAAGTTGCATGTGACACACGGACACAAAGATTTAAATATAAGCGTTAGAAAAGTACCCTTACTAATTAAATGTTTCATTTAAACTGTCTTTTACTTATAAAAATAACAAGTTTTTATGCAGTTACTAAAGTTACTTATCATGAGTAGATTCCAATAAATAAGCATTTGCTAAGCTATCTGTTACACTCTGTAAAATGGGGTATTTTTATAAAACTTGATGGTAAAATTGTTCGACTTTTTATTAAAACATAAATCAGCGGATCGGATTTCTCAATCATCATTTAATTGCTCACCAAATTATCTTACAAAGTGTAACGGTAAGCTCTACGCGAGCTATTACAGAGCTCTTACAAAATTGGAGACACTTTAATTTCGGTTATTAACCGTTGACGCTTATCGAGTTTTTGGAATGGCAGATAACCTCAATACTGCTAAATTTAATTTTGCCACCGAAATTATATTGCTTTGTAATCTAATATAATTTTCTTCTTTAAACACAATTAGATTTTCTGCAAATATTTTGGTACTAAAGGGACTTTAGGAAAATAATGAAAATACACAAGCAGAATAAAGACATGTATAGGTTTTTCAGCAAAAAGGATTGGACCTTCATATGATTTGTAAAATAAACTTTATTATAATTATTATAAATGCGAAAGATTGTGAGAACGAATAGAAGGATGGGTGGATAGATGGATGAATGTTTGTTACTCCTTCAGGCAAAAACTACAGGACGGATTTTAATGAAACTATGCAAAAATACAGCTTAGATATCAAAATAATACATAGGCCACACATTTTTTCTAATTCCTACAGTAATGAAATCCCAAGCGAAAAGCTAATATTCTCATATTTCTAGCACTGAAAGTTGACCTACTGTTCTTATTATCGATCTATTTCTGTTTAAAGTGTACACAGAACCTGACACGTTGCGCCTATGTCCAGCCTGTCAACATGATATCAACCGGACCGAGCCTTTGTCATGTAAATCAACTCTCCGAACGGTGACTTGACTTTACATACTACTTTGATGAAGCAGACGTGTCAGTTAACAGGCTGTGTCGTACTAAAGTTAGTTTGATCTAAACAACACCTTTGTGTTAGTAACCACAAGTATCTTGTGCCATGTGCCTTCAGTAATCAGGAGAACATTGTGGTTTTGCGGTTGTTTAACTTTTGCGTTTTGGAATGTTCCTTTATTATTTAATTTTATTGAAATGTGAGAATTTTGTCTGTTCTTCAAGAAAACGACTCAGTGAAGCATAAACAAATTGTTTTCAAATGTTTCTTTTATTGCTGGCAAAACTTGAAACATAATGTTTTACTATTTAATAATTTTTCACGTTAAAAACGTATGAGTCACCTACTTCAATCCCAACAACAGTTCACACAAAGTAGATAACTAGCATTTTTGCAGACTACTATGCCTTTTAGCAGATAACCACAAACGAAAATGTCACTAATTTATTTAGATGATGTTCTGGTTTGTAGTATTTTTTTGTTTTTGTTGATTTTTTTAAAAGCTCTGAATCATTTTCGATAAAATGTATATGGAACCACTTCTGAAGTATAATTTTTTGAACAAAAAAAGAATTTTGAAAACCAGCCCAGAACTGGCGGAGAAATCAGTGAACATACATAAAAAAAAATACATACAGTCGAACATAGAACCCATTCCTTTTTTGAAGTCGGTAAAAATAAATAAATAAACGCTACACATTCTAAGTCCCATACTAAAGTTTTTCCTTGTGTCGTGGGACATACAGAAAGACAGACACGAACAGCCATGATCCGCAAACAAAGATTTGCTTTTAATTCATATATTCGCTCTTCAACACAATCTACTCAGGTTAAATTTGATCTACTATTAAAATAGATATTGTCCATAAAGTGACCTTTAGGTACATTTTTCTCATGGAATTATGTCAAAATCGAGTAGAAGGGGAAAAAGAGTACTAGATTTTAGTGTT
Organism: Aproaerema taeniolella; assembly: GCA_949987775.1. Classification (NCBI taxonomy): domain Eukaryota; kingdom Metazoa; phylum Arthropoda; class Insecta; order Lepidoptera; family Gelechiidae; genus Aproaerema; species Aproaerema taeniolella. The sequence goes on from OX465253.1 coordinate 11,923,446, forward strand.
AGTGAAAATCAGTAATCAATAAGTATAGAAAATAAAAACCGAAAGATTAATTTAGTAACAAAACCACGATAAACTAATAACGTTTAATCAATGTAAATAATCTTCTACAAGTTTCGCTAACTCCAGCTATGAATTTGCTACGCTGCTCCGTAGCCAACTGCTACGAGAGTTTCGAGAAGTTGGCTCTTACTTTAAACTTCTTTATTGTTAGAATCAGTAACCGATCGCCAGTCAGACATTTGCGGTTAAACTTGTCTTTGAGCTAGAATTATAAACTAACCAGCTGAGTAGAACAGAGACATCCACCGACTGGTTTCATCGCTTTTATATTTTAAACTTAATCAAATATAGCTAAAAAGCATCACGTCAACTTTCATCGAAATAGGTCTTTTTGTTTAGAAGCTTCGATGACACAGACAGATACACACGTCAAACTTATAACACCCCTCTTTTTAGTCGAGGGTTAAAAACGTCAAACTTATCATTCAATCCCATTCTCAGTTGTCATACACTCTAAAAGTTATAACAAGAACGAAACACATCTCGCGACACTTAAAGTTGTTTAGAAACTACACGTAGCGTTTGACTTTGAGACAAAAGTTTAAGAACTCCTAGTCTATTAAATTACCCAATAAAAAGTTTTCCCAATACGTATCGTCTGGCATTTTTCATATTGGAGAAAATACCGTAAGTACTGAGATAGTTATCCCCGACAAAAAAGAGGGGTGGTATAAGTTTGACGTGTGTATCTAAGTACAGAGGTCAGCGTATCAGATTACTCCATTTTCATTGCAAAACCGCTCTTATCACAACGTGCACGCGTGTGGTAACCTGAGTTGCGGCCAGCCGTATCTGTGTGTCAGTATATTTATGTATATGTGTGTTTGTGTATCTGTGTGTCTGTGTAACTTTGTGTCTGTGTATCTGGGTGTCTGTTTGTGGCATCGTAGCTCCTAAACGAATGGACCGATTCTGATGTGTTTTTTTTTATTTGAAAGCTAGCGTATTGGGTTGAGCCATTAGTTATACTTACGCGATAAATTTCAGAGGTGACACAACGTTATTTAGAGTTACTATTGATTTATTTCTCCACTTTGTATTCCGTTGTCGCCACGGCTAGACAGAAATCGTTCAGCAGTTTACTGGACAAAAGAAAGAGCGTTAAAAAGTGGATCCTCGCAACCCAGTACCGCATCCAGTTGTTTTTTTATAATACATCGGGCCTTTTTATAATTCGAAAACGGCACGACAAAATTGTATTACCATTGTTGCCTATGTAATAGTAATACTAGAAGCTGATAACATAGGAAGCAATGGAAATTCAAATATTGAATTGCCGTGCCGTGCCGTGCCGTTCGAATTATAAAAAGGCCCAATTTCTTAGTACATTCTAATGTTTATTTTAATATCCCTTATTTCAATTTTTATATAATTTCTGATACAGCTAAATGATTTTAAATGGTGCTTTAAGATAAAATTTAAAAAACAATACTGCAAATGTAAATCTACAAGTAACTGAACACTTTCCTCACTAAAACTTACATCAAATTTCCAAAAATGCGATTTGTCATAAATTCATGTCCTTTGATCTAAATCAATTTCAGTAGAACTACTCGTGGTCCCTTCTAGGGACTACAAGAAGGGACCACGGGCTAATAACGCTATATGTAGTACTAGTACGGAATATTGATATTGAAAAATCGATTTGTAAAAATGTTATACATTGAGAATTTCAATGTCTATCACATATGGTTGTCTTTTTAACCGTCTGCAAAAAAGGAGGAGGTTCTCAATTCAAGTGAATATTTTTTTAATATGTTTGTTACGCGATAAATTTTCGCCTAGTTTTCAAAATTATTCTTTCGTTCGAGAGAACAAACATACATTGAGACTACCTGAGGAGTATTGATTTTATTAAAATTCATTCAGTGTTTAAAAAAAAAAACAACAAAAACCAAAAAATACCGATGATATTTAGTTCACGTTTTGGTGATGGGCAATGTTGGGATTGAAGTCGGTTGATTCTTACGTTTTGACGTTTTTATTTGTGAAAAAAATGTCAACATCGGTAAGTTGATTTTCAAATGACAAGAACAAGTTAGACACTGCTTGGTTTTACAAATCTCAGAATGAGCTTATCAAATAGGTAGGTAAGTTAATCAAATATATCAACTTATGTGTTCTAGTACAAAGTAAAGCACTCTGTACTCTGCTATCTTCGTAGACTTGCCATGTGAAATTCTACACGATTTCAATTAGTTCAACATTCACTACAAGCAGTTTTAAACAAGTTACATACAGACAATATTTCATTAACTTTATAGTCGAACGCTATTAAAACCTATGACGGCTCCACATACAAGTTTGTACAGAATCCATTGGATCCATAGATTTTTTAAATGGGAGAGAATATGGCAAACAGCTCAAAGTGCGGTACGGCGTTTTTGGCAATATGTTTTATTTAAGAAAAAACCTTATTTTTTTTATAGAACAATTTTAATTTTCTTTGATAATTTTTTAATTAATATAATTTGTAAAGTATTTAAATGGGTATTTCAGTCTACATAAACCAAAATATATAACATATACCTAATATAACAATATTTGTTTATGTAAAGGCTTAAAAACCCAAAAAAATACAATTAAATTACAAAATCATAAAAATAAATAAACGTAGAATACATATAAATAAATTTATCGGTTTAAACTTTACTTTTCATATAATTTGTCATGAAAAGATTAACAATATCTGTAGATTGGACTGAGCATAACTTGATAAAAATTATTTGCAAAATTGCGTAACCTCTCCTAAAAGGAAACTATGCGTGACCTTACAATGACAAAGAAATGGGGTATACGCGCTTCAGCAAACATGCTGAAGGTGCTACAGAATCCTGGTAACCTCATGAGAATGCGATATGGAACATTGTATTGCAACCTCATGGCACTACACGACTTAAGTTTGTCCAGAGCTGGCAGCTGTAAAAACATTGACTATAAAAAAAATTATCAACGCAAGAGCTACAGAGCCAAAACTTCTTACAATTATAAGACAAGTGCTTACTAAGTTTGTAACGAGGCTGCATACTTGCATAAGTCTCGTTCTCACCCATCTTCATCATTTCCAGTTTTGCTCCGCAGTTTCGAATTCCTATTTTAAATTCAGAATATCTGCAATGTTCTAGTACATTAATATTATTACTGTGTTTATTATTCTAAAATATCTGTACTTTCGCAATCATTTGCAAAAACAGAAGAGTGGCAAAATTGCAATCACATTTGTTCAGTGATAACAAGCGAATAGATCAAATGTATGCACACTGTCCTAATTTAAGTATCCAAATTCGTTTTTTAACCTTTTAAACAGTGGATGGTAAACTTAAGTGGATATCTAATTAAGGGAACCGACCGGTATTCGTTTACGATCATACTGCTAAAACATCTTTTGTAGAAAATTATTTGCACCTAGCTTTCGGCCATTGATTTTGTTTGGGTGATTTAACCTATTTCCAAAAATACACGTTAATTCGTAGCTCTTTATGACGTAATGGAAGGACAAAAATATACAAATGAACTTTATTATTTACTTATTGACCAAGCGAAGGCAAAGCGTCTACGTTTCACCTTGGGCAAAAGTGGCTTATAATATATGAATTTTTTAACGATTTAGTTATTGGAACATACGAGTAATTTAAAAAATGGCGGAGCTGTGGGGGTTGAAAACGTAAAAAATATAATAGTTTAACCATTTGGAAAAATGGTACAGCTTACAGAGCCATTAGTTATAACACGGAAGAACGGATATTATCTTCTTTCTTTTTTTAATATATAAAGTTACAGGTCCTGGCTTATTGACTCATCAACGCCCAGCCGAAACCCTTGGCTTGCTGAAATTAGCACAAAGGTTTCTTTTGTAGCTAGGCAAGAAATAAAGTAGCATTTTAAGAAATTCCTTTGGGAACGAGGTCCTGGGTATACTCTAGTAATGTTTTAAGTAAGGATAAGTAAGATTGATTGTCATTTGCTAACATAAAGTGTACTTGCCACTCACCACTCTCTTTAGTTTACATGTCGGTGGATCTTTCGCTCAAACATACCGCTCTTGCTTAATGCGGTCCTGTCATTTGCAGTGTAAATAAAATAAAGCGATACAGATGCTAGACGTTATGCCGCAGCTACAAAGTTAAATGAGTTCGAATCTCTCATCCGCCGAGTTGAAAAGCGGTGCTTTGGAAACCGATCAAACTTTTAACCCAACCGATCCTTCTCAGATCATTTATCGCTTTTCACTTTGTTTTTTTATTGGAAATTTGTGGTATGTACCTATTTTTATCTATCGTTTGGTTAGGGAGTGGTAAAAGCTTGTAAAGTTTTCGTAGTACCTTCTATTACTTTGCTGTTTCTAAGAAATACATGATAGGTTCGGTAATTGTAGAATTTAAATATACTTGTACATTGTTAGAAAATAACGTATTGACAGAGTAAAATATTTTTTATAGTTATTCACATTTTCCTTTTTAAATATTTATTTTAAGTATTTGTTAGGAGTCTGGGTGTTTATTATTTAATACATAAGTGTGTTTACCAACCAGTTTAAGCGTATAGTATATCAGTTATCTAGTAGAAAAGTTATCTAGTAAAAAGCTTTGTTTATTTGGGGTTAGGTGGCGCAGAGTGGTCCAAAAATATGAATAATGTTTTGTTATTCGAAACTACATTAAAGGCTACTTAAAATTTAATTAACTGTAACAGTAAGTACTATGGTTTATTCTGTGATATATAAATATTTCCAAAATGAGGATGCTTATTACTAACACGTCAAGTCGCGAAAAAATTCAATTATAGAAAATAAAATACCCCAAAAAAAGTGATTTCGAAAATTAAAATTAAAAAATCAGTCTTTGCTAAACCTATCCGAGATGATATTCCCTCAAATGCTTTCTCGCATAAGGTCTGTCCTAATTTCACATATAAGGTCAACCTTAACTTCAGCCAATGAATGGTCACAAATAAGCACACAGCACGTATCCAGCGGCACGTGCGCTAATGGCCTTGGGAATTGCCTCATTTCCATCGTTTTGCCTGTTCTGCTCACATGACGATGCCCTCTTAAAAACGTATTCGGGCAGCAATTTTACATTTTACGCCCTTAATGTGCTGAAAAATTAAGGACACGTAATGTTTTAGCTACGCTTTAATTGTCATGATTAAAAGAAATAATTTTATCCTAAGTGGGTAATTTACCGTTACGATATCCAAGGTTTATTTTTTCGTTTTTGTAGGTTTAAACACGCAAACAGTTTTTCTTGGCATTATAAAGCTCATATTAAATATTATGGAATTTCCTATTTTGCTCAGCACTATTTAGTTTACAATTTTTTATTTGAAAACTTGTTTATACTACGGAAGTTTTTGATAAAAATAATTATACTTATCGTTGGGTTTGTGTATCTAATAGGAAGCGCAAATATAGCTCGTTTCATTTTTGCCCGTTTCAATTCAAATCTTTGCTTTAAGATTCTTACATTTAACACTTTTAGTAACTAAGTATGTCCATTGTTAGCTTAATTTTGTCTAGCCCAATCCATTACATTTTGTTAAATTTAAATTTCCCGAGAAATATACAAAAATTAAAAAAAACAGAAGCTTTTCTTAAAATTTTACACCATACTCATCTCAATTGAACCTAACATGGATTCCACCTTCAATTTGAAACAAACGTGTGAGGTGCAAGCGCAAAACTCTCATCCGACTGTTAAAAAAACATATTTACACAGTTTATATTCACTCACTCTTATAGTTGTCAATCTTTTGTGCTTTTCTCGCAGCTGGCACGCATGATCTACATATTTGGAGCCATCCAGAAGCATACGTATTTGATACTATAAGATCATGGATCACAACGGTAATTTTATCGCCTCGTTTTTAAATGACAGTGTGGTCAAAAGTCAGGGAAAGCTCGTTCAATTGACAAGTAGAAGAAGAGAAGACATAAGACAACATTTAATTTTGCTTTATCCTTTAGCATACACACATACATTTTACACAGTACAGATAAGAGTGTTGTCACAGTTTTTACAAAAGCAGGTCTTGTGTGTTACAATGTCAATAAAAGGCTCTATCTCAGTATTATTCGCTTTCCAAACCATTTCAATGACGTTAAGAGTCCAAACTTTGTGGAATTCTGACTATTTTACTTCATATGTATGTTGAAATGTTTGCAAAACGATCAGTTTTCCAACAAAAACACTGAAATTGGATTCCGATTCCTGTTATATGCGCCGGGCGGTGTATGCACACACAGTGAACGAGCGGTTTTCAACGCAAATTCAAATACGAGTGGGCACGTCCCAAATGGATGCTAATGGAGGACTTATGTTGCTGAGAGAAACGTATTTATTATTAATAACAGCCATAATAATCCAGGTCGCGTATCCTGGAAATCAACTTTTAAATGTTTCATTTTTGTTTTGCTGTGTTTACGCTGGTATTTAGGTTTTTATTGGGTGACTTTGAATTAGTTAGCGAAAATTAAGGTAGTTAATCATCCAACAAATTTAAAACTTTTCCCAAGGAACATAGGTCGAAATATGAAAAAAAATTACTAGTGTAATATGTATATTCGAACAAAATGTTATAAATAAATGAATAAAATGATTTTTGACTGTAATGGACAAATAACAATTTTATTTTGTTTGTCATTTCATCGTATATGCTGATTTATCACTAAAAACACATAAAAAATGGAAGTTGCTTATTCAATACAAAATCACTGAGCCAAATCTTAAGTTTCGGTAACTATAAGTACGTGCCTATAACTATTGTTAAATTGTCAGAATATTGTTTTATTATATACAAACGTATGTTTAGCTGTACTACAAAACAAATCAAATAAGAGAAAACTAAAGCATTAAGTAAGAAATTGATACTTTCTACTTCATACCGACAAACGAGGAAAAGTTGAGCTTTACAAGTGTCGCAGAAGTTAAATCTATCTCACTCTGTGGAGTTCTAATGGATTATTTGGTTCCAGTCAGAAACCCGACTACCCTGAGCAAAGTTTTCATGAAAAAGAATCTGTAAGTAGTATCTAGAAGATTTAAACGAGAGTTTATTTTTTATGTAAGTACGTATATTCTTTTTATAAAACTTAACGGTGCGTTGGTCGGACGTTGTCTACATTTCTGCATTTATTTTCGTTTTTTTATGTTTGGAAAAAATATGTAGTTTATGTTTTAATCCCGGGTGTCAGCTATCATAATCAGCTAAATTTTATCAAAATTGGTCTAGCCGTTTGAGCGTGAAAGAGGAACAAAAACATCCATACATCCATATATTCTTACAAACTTTTGCATTTGTAATATTAGTAGGATAAACTACTCCAACAAAGTGTGTTACATTGAAACATTTGTGTAAAGTTTATTTCCTGACGCGTTGTTAAAACGCTTGTGTGATAAACAAACTGAAAAACATATTTTTTTTAATACTTCGATCCTAATTACGTTGGGTTCATTTCAAACTTTAAAAAAATCACAATAACTTAAATGAATTTTAATTTCACCAAGTACTTTCTTTGAAATAAAAGCGCAATAATGTTTCAATAAAGGAACCGTTCCAAATCTAAAAGTCGGAAAACAGTTGCTGGCCGGCTTCCGTTTCCGCTTCCAATAACCGGCTTTTCCACAGCGGATGTTCATTACCACAAACAATAAGAAAAATCCAAGTTGACTGGTAAACTTTCCTAGCACTACTTGGTAACTTTTTCGTGCCTTGAAGCAAAAACGCATTTAAGCTTGTACTTGATTAGTATGTTTAGGAGCCACTTTTCTGAACTTGTTCCTTTATGTTATAATATTTAATCAGTTGAAAAACGGTTTAGTTCAGTAGCTAGCAGCACTGGCCTGTGAATCGACGTTCCTGGCTTCGATTCCCGGTCGAGGCAAATATTTGTGCCAGAATGTTTGTTCTCGGGTAGTGCTATGTCCTGTCTATGTGCATTCGAAGGGACCCACGATACAAGGTATCAACATCACTGCAACAACATTAGTGATGTGGTTCTTTGAGTTTCATCAAGATTTAACACTCTTGACAGCGGAATGGGTAAGATTCGAGTTTTTATGGTAACCAATTTAGATTAGTTTTGAGAGCCTCAGGTTAAAATTACGATATTACGATTTTCAGGAACATTTTTGACGAAAATGGATTTATTTATTTTCGGTACAACTCATAGTTATAAATTAGAATATTTTTAACACCGATAAATAAGACGGGCTTTATAAGTTCGACGTGTGTATTTGTATGTCTATACACCTGTGTGTCTATCTGTGGCATCGTAGCTCCTATACCAATGGACCGATTTCGATGCGGTTTTTTTATTGGTTTTGTATTCTTAGCTGAATTTTATCAAAATTGATTCAGCCGTTTAAAAGTTATAAACAATAGATTTAATTTATTTTTATTTTAGAGTTATATAGCAATGATGTTGATACTTATGAATCTCTATAACGATGAATATCACATACGTAATCGCCCTGCTGTATTATTACTAAGCATGACTAGTTTCAGGACTGCAAAGGTTTATGATAAGAAAGCAAGTAACACTACACACTTTACAAAATACGCCGTGTTATACAAACGACGACACATTGTCTCTTTCCCAATGTTTTTTATGCGTCACTATATTTTTTAACTATTAAAGATATTAAATTCATAACGTTTCATTTTTCACTCTGGAAAAACTACTACCGTCTAAGTTTCCAACATTTTTAACATGATAAGGCTAAAACATTACACACGATAAAGTTTACTTTCAAAGTAGAACAGTTTAAACGGAAACTATTTTGCAATTACGTACAAAATAACTTCAAAGAAAACGTCTTTTCAAATAAATGGGCTAACTTTTGGGACGCACGTCTTTACTTCTATTGGAAATATTCAATATGTGAGGGCAAGGTTGGGAAGCTGGTACACAAGTATTCGAGCAATAAGTCATTAACGTCTAATTTCCTCAATCAAGTACTTAGCGCTTAAACAAGGAAAGAGAAAAATTCATTATTAAGCTCACAATGTACGGACATCAGATTGAGAACTTTTGGCACTAATTTCAATAATGTTAGTATTTACTTAGATTTCAGACAATAGCCGGCTAGCATAATTTTTGATAATTTTTTATATAAATAAATTCACTAACTTTAGTTCATTTTTGAAGTTAATTCACATCCCTGACTTTATTTAATCAGGAATATACATAAAACGGAAGAAAATTTTAAAACGTAATCATGAGGTTGTGTCACTTTCTGCTTCATTTTTGTTCTCATTTGTAAAGCTTCAAATGTTCTCAGCTATCCAAAGGATACTTGTTTAAAGCGCGACATTTTTCATTGAAATAACTGCTCCACAAACTCTGCATTCATAGCCGTCTGCTGCAAACAAATAATGATAACAATGGCGTCTGTGCCGCATTGCTTTCACAATACGACTAGAACACCAATATTGCAAGCGATTTCGTGCATTTTTCAATTCAACATTTTGCTGACATTCATTTCATTTCTTTAAAACTTTTTTGTTAATATCATAATTGCAAAAACAAGACTAGTTAAGTAGGAGCCTCATAGTACTTAAATCTAGTTAAAATAATTTATTATATTTACTGCTTTGACAAGCGTACTCCGAATGCTAAACGTGACAAAATGGAACCTGAGAAAAAAGGTAATGATTTAATTTTCAGCAACATAGTGTTCTTTATAGTTGATCGAAGAACATAGTGCTTAATTTATCTAGTCAATGACTTGTAAGTGGCGATGGAATGACAATGTGGACTTTTTATCCATTCAGGTGGCAAAATTAAAAACTATCAAAATCTCATACACACGATGACAGCCTAGCAGCGCCACCAATCAATGGCAACTAACCGAAGAACGATATCGATTGTGTTTTAACAGCTAAAACAACATTAACAAATAAAATATTTAAAAAAAAATTGACCCGCCTTCAAAAAGGGTGAAATATTTTTTAAAGCTATGTTCACGAGTAAGTAGTGGTTACGGGTAAAACAGCAAATAGGTGAATTCATAGCGGAATATGGTAAATAGAGAGGAATGTTTTTTTTTTGACGTCACTAAACGATGACCGGTAGAGTAGGTAGCCCCAGGATACAAAGAAGCCCCAAAAACAACGTAAAAGTCTCAGGGAACAACTTCGTTTTTGCTTCGTTTACATTGATGACCTATTATCATCCACAATATGACCGTAAATTTCAGTTTTTTTTTATTTTTGACCTAAACTACTGAAGCGATTTCGATAAAAAATTTATGGGACCAATCTGGAAGTAGATGCTTTAAAAAAAATTGAAATCGGTCTACAAATGACGGAGTTTTGAGGTAACAAACATAAAAAAATATTTAAAAAAATCACCCGAATTGAGAACCTCCTCCTTTTTTTTGAAGTCGGTTAAAAAGAGTAGTACTTAGCTTCATGCTTCATTACTGATTTTAATTCCAAAATGTATTAAAGGTTTCATTACTCGGATTGAGGTGAAAGATTAGATAAGACCGTTAACTTACCCTTAGAGCGTACCGCTAATGACATTTTCACCTGAATACCTCACCCGATGCAATCAGCCAATCGGATCTTCAGCCTTTATTATTTCTCCAGCTCTAATCGGGTCTCAAGTGTGCGACCTAGTTCCGGTCTCAAGTGAATTAATTGCTAACGGCTCTCACAGACCAATGGAAGTCAATAAGGGTAGAGTAAAATAAACAGCAGTTTTCTAGACGGTTCTGCTGATGACTTTTAGTAAAAACCTGGCATTGGGAAAATCATTGGGAAATTTCAGCAGCTATTGTAGGTGCCAATAATATATGCAATGATTTAAGTCAAGTGGTTTTGGAAAACTATGTCGTGCTCTGCCTGCCCCAACAGTGAATATCGGAGTGACTCTTTATGTATCAATACACATACTGCAAAAGAAAGTCGCCCTCCGTGTCTATTTGTCTATTTATCTGCTTACTTCTCCTGAACCACGCAACGGATTTCGAAACGGTTTTCACAATGTTGTAGATTTTCTTTTTTCGGAAGGTTTCTATATGTCTCCGTAACATTGTGAAACCTGTAATATTATAATTTGATTTAGTACGATTATAATCTCTCGGTAGGTACTTTGAGAATTGCCTCATTTATTTTTCACATTGATGAACTTTTTTATAAAGTAATACAACTTAACCTAACCGAACCTAAAAAAATCTAACCTAACATAACCTAACTTATCATAATTTCATGCAGGCGGCCCTTAAAGTTTCGTAAATTTATAATTTTACGAGGCAAATTGTAATATCGCGGGAGATATAACGGTTTTTTTAATTTTCCGGTGACTATATTGTTCATCCTAATTCAAAACCGTACAAAGCCGGAGCGGGTCGCTAGTTATGTATACAAGTAAATTTTAAAACATGACAGAGTAATGAGTTACATACTAACTACTTAATTTTCCAACGAGAAATATTGGTAAAAAATCAGGAAACTTTTGTTTGAATTAACAAATATTTCATCGCACTCTCTCTGCTCTTAATTAAATTTTTCTGCGAGCTACGTTAATGAAGTCTCAGAAATTGACCCACTCCTGTTCAAGGGTCTTTTGTATTCTACACCATTACACTTTTGACGGCTTGCAGGTTTCGACGAATGTTCTTTTTTTATTATTTTGGAACGCTGAATATTTTTTCAGCATATTTGTGGAGTTATACGAAACAAGAATAATTTAGCAAGAATATAATTTAATTCCAAGTTTTATTTTCAGTGGCGAATTCCATAGTTGTAAATAAATACCTAGTTTATTTGCTTAATTAAGACGATTTGAGAATCAACTACAAAAAACATAATCGAAACAAAAATAAGTGGCAGATTAGTAACGTTTTTATACCCTTTGCACAGAAAAAAACAATAAATGTAGAATATACATCCGTATTGTAACAAAAAATACATTTAAGAAAAAGTTGTCTATTTAATATTACCTAATAAAATAAATAAAGTGATATCTACGTAATCACCTATCAATTAAAATTGCTCTTTGAACCTTTGCTTGTTCTGTATAACACATATACATATATCTTAACGCCAATCATAGTGATGAGGGTTACTTGTATGTATTTACATTATATGCATATTACATAGGTGATATTTAAACACCAATAAGCTATTGTGGTTTACAAAGATATTCATTTTGCACACTGGAATGAAAAGTGGACCGTTTATTAAATTTCTTGTAATTTATATTTAGAATAATAATACCTGGGTGCCAAAACTACATAATATATATACATGTCGCAGGAATATTGTCAAACCTGAGATATTATATATAAAATTATGATTGCATTTAACTTTGTTGACTACCTTCAATAAATTATATTAAGGTAATTACAGGTTCGCTTAGGTTAGGATACATTTACTACAATAAAGTCCGTCAAAGTGTCAGAATAGCAGGTAACAGACAAGGTTCCGTGGAATTGTAACAACAGTAGTAAAACTATAGAATCACGGGTTTGAGAATATCCCTGCTACATCATTTTTTTAAAGTATATCTACATAAGTTACACAAAACAAATACTTCATTATTAGGATTTACATTGAAACCCAGTATCAAATAAAAAGTGATATCTGCCAGACGACCTTAGGATTACGTGTGCGAGAAAGTAATGTAATAATTTCTACTGTTTTTTTTTTAAATTGAAAAGTAATAAACTGGTTCCGTCATTTGTATCCTCTAAGAGTGAGAGACAACCCCTTTACAAAAACCGTTCTTCTTGCCTGGTGTCGAATAGGGGAAAAGACGAATACAGTAATTGTCTTAAAAAATCACCTACAAGTTTGAAAAGGAACAGGTGCAAGACCGTAACAAATTAGAAGTGGCTCGTGCGGAAATCCTGCGATATTTCAACGTTTAAAATCCATTTCTTTCTGTTTAAATGAAAAAGTAATTTCCTTTCGCTCTGAGAGAAATGTTACCTTGGAAGTCCTGTCGGATTATGTGCATTTGTTTGGTTTTAGAAGGAGATAATTGCATTTTCATTACACTAGATATTTTATTACACTGAATATACTAATTAATAATTATATTATGAGCTCGTCGGTTGAAAAATGCTTTTGTTTTATAAATGATTTGTTGAGACTATGATCAAAATAATATTGTTTTTCTGTCTGTGTCTTTCCTCAGCCGTTATTTTATGTATGTATGTATCTTTTCTTTATTTTACAATGATCATACAAAGGATAACAAGTTTAAAGTAGTAGGAAGGTTACAAAGGCGGACTTTTTCCGTTTCATTTCAAAATTGGTACCTGTAGCCCATTTAATGAAGGAAAAATAGGGGAAATAATACGCGTATAAGCGATTTTTGGCATAGTTGTCGGGAATGGTGTCTGAAACAACATACTGAAAGTACTGATGGATGGGGGTGGAGCTAACGTGTAGGGGGCGGTTTAAAGGTTCCTTTTTAAAGTTTTTCTTCAACAACTGGTAAACGGTGGCCCATAGCAAAAAAAAAATCTTTTACTCAAGTAATCTACATAAAATTCTCTACAGAAAGGTTTTGTACACTTTTTCGCTAGAATCAATATTTAAAGACATATGAAGGAAAGAATATTTTTGATTTTCGTTGATTGGATCGCTATAAAACTTTTGATGATTTAAAGAATTTTGAGATAAATCGAGATCCGAGATAAATTGAGTAAAAGCAGACTTTTTTCCTACAGTGGGATCTGACAGGCAAGAAAAAAAGATAGTTTCTTGAAAAACGCTCATAAATATATGTAGTTAACACCAAACAACACCAGCTTTGCAGGCGAAGGTGAGTTAGGTCTTTAGATAAGACTAAATATATTTTTTTCTGTTGTAATTTTCGTTACTATAGGTATGTAATTTTTTAAACGCAAATTCCCATGCCGTCGCAGAAACGTCCTTCATATTGTAAAAGTAGATTTAAGTTACGACTCCGGTTTCCTTAAACATTATCTATCTCATGATGTCGAGACAAAAATAGGACCTCAAAGGGTAAAGAAAATGACAGCAAAATCAATATATTTACAACTAAAGGATAAATTGGTATAGGAAGTGCCTAAAAATTAACGTTGCTGCAACTCGCTTGACTTTAGTATAACAAATTTGAAAGAATTTGAAAGCTAGTCCGGTCGTATCGTGTTTTCTTCATCGAACTCAGGCTTTTGGCAGGCGAGGGCTCCACAACGATTGCGACAGCATTTAAGGGCACGAGGACAGTCCGAGTCTCCTGTGCAAGTATGCGAACACTGCCACGGACCACGCGGATGCGAGGGACAGTGTCCTTTTTTTACTGAAAAACAAACAAATATTATCATCACACTGTGAAATCCCCACTAATATTATGAATGCGGAAGTAACTCTGTGTGTCTGTCACTCAGGTGTAAAAGTACAGAACTGATTTAGATGAAGTTTGGTACAGAGATAGATTAGACCTGGAAAAGGACATGGCCTACATTTTATTCCACAGCGGTGCACAATATAACCTGTAGTCTACGCGGGCGGAGCCGCGGGCGAATCACTAGTTATAAATATTACAATATCTCGCTTAAAACTAAACTATTTTGATTACAGTATACCATTATCACGCAACTACGATTACAATTAACTAAGCTGCGGTGAACGATACTGATTGCACAAATAGCAATACCTGCATCTAGTCTGTATAATTATAAAAAATGTACTCTGGCATTGTTTGTTTACCCGAATAAACTAAAAATAAAATCTTTACTATTGAAATTTTCTCGATCTTTTATCATAAACGAATAGAGATAAGATAATTTTCCACGTTAAAAACGTATGAGTCACCGACTTCAATCCCAACAACAGTTCGCACAAAGTAGATATCTAGTTTTTTGCGGACTACAATGCCTATTAGCAAATAACTACAAACAGAAATGTCATTCATTTATTTAGATGATGTTCTAGTTTGTAGTATATTTTGTTTTTGTTGATTTTTTTTAAAAGCGCTGAATCATTTTCGATAAAATTTATATGGAACCTCTTCAGGAGTATACTCTTTCGAACAAATAAAGAATTTAGAAAATCGGACAACAGTTGCCGGAGTAATCGCGTAACAAATATACAAAAAAAAATACAGTCGAATAAAGAACCTCCTCCTTTTTTGAAGTCGGTTGAAAACAGCAGAAATACCAATTAACGTAATTTAAGCGCTCGTAACCCAGTGACGCTCGTTGATCTGAACCGATCAGTGAGCGTTAAGCAACGTACACAGGGGCAGGGAACTTGATGGGTGACCAGAGATGGGTGTTTTTATTCAGATATCTAAGCTATGTTACCACAAACTTCCGTAAAAAAAACCGTCGAAACTTTATTTGTGAAGGAACACTTAACATCCATCCATACAAACACACTTTCGCACTTTTAAAATAAATAGGCAGTAAAATTAAGACAACGATATGAGACTCACTTAAATTGACAAAATGTCTCTGTGTCATAGGATCAACGCACATAGACCCTCCACACACAGTGGGACAACACAGCTGTGTTTTATTGCAGGGGTTGCTTGGACCACAAGCTGCTTCGCACAAGTCCACAGATAAAGTCGGGGGGCAAGAACCAGTCTCACATCTTGCGGTCGATATCACAGAGAGCAAAGCTGCAACTGATACGAACATGATATTGGATTATTACAGAATACACATAGTATTAGAGATTATTTGGGTAAGTAATTACGCGAAAATTAATCACAACAGAAGAGAAATGAGAAAAAAGTAATACCGATAATTTATTTTCATTTAGATATATTATGTGAAATAGAGAAAATAAAATATTACAAATTTAATATTTTTTTATTAAATTTGTGTTTTAACATCAGAAATGGTAACCGTATTTAATACTGTTTTTTTCTTCTAGCAGACGATTTTTATCGATACAACGAAAAAATATGAGATTCTGCTGTTAACCACAGATACGGTTACAGAATCATAATACTTACTGCTTATTAAATGAGTTCCCAAGTGAAAAGAATCGGTAAGGTTATTTAGATGAAGCCTTAATTTTTGTATTATCACTCTAACTTTACGTTTAGAGAGGGATTTTTAGTCCTTAAAGGGATAAACCTAACTCACAGGTGCAAATTCTCATATCTCGTCATTAATGGAAAAAAACTCTGTCTTCGACTATACATTGTAAGACGTCTCCTCCTAATGAAATATGGAATATTGAATATCGCAGCACCGAAGTACAAGCATAATAATTATTTATTCGAGACGTTCTAACGCAATCAGACAAGACCCATATCAATGTCGTTTATTGTTATCGTCTGAGATTTTGCGTCATTATTTTGTACCTATTTACAAGTTCATTTATTTGAACACTTTAATTATTATTTATAAATTGCAAATCGAATTTGTTTTTTTTAAGTATTTATCATAGATAGGTGAGTAACTTACTAAATCTGTCGGTTTTTTTCGCAACTTTAACGCGGGTCAGCTATTTTGTAATAATTTGAAAAACATTACAAATATATGACAAACATTAATAAAATAATCATAACTGATAAATAGAATTAATTTCCTTACTATCTAAAAATTAGATATTAGACTTAAACATAATTAAATAATGTTTTCCAGTCTGATTCACACAATCCACGAAATAATGATAGTTAAGCATGACATGCTTCGTTACGACACCATTATATTTATAAGACAAAGAAGGAAGAAATCATAGCCAGTGCCTCAATAGAAGAAACAATCGTACCTGTCAGCAGAATTGGAATCATTTTGCGAGTCGCAGCACCCGCGCCAGTCCACAGCTCGTCTGCTTATAAGATAAATAATAATTGCGAGACCCAGCGACACAAATAAATCGACACACTGATATTGTGGCTAACAAATATTCACATAAACAAACTTTTAAGACTTTAGCGAATAATAAGCGTAGGTACAATATAATAATTTACAAAACGTCGTGTACTCATTGAAGGATGGCCTTCTATATGACTTAACCCTTATCCAGGCTATGGTTGAATGCACAGACTAATTAGAGATACTTGAATGTCTACCACATAGATTTTTGGAGGTTTTTACCAGGTTTTGGTAAAGAATCTACCACAAACTGTCAAAAAGCCAAAATATAAATATTACTTATGGTCACACACAAAAAAAAACTTGGAACGGAACGCAAATGTCACTTTTACGGCCATTTTTTCTGTAGTCGCCTGTGAAACCGTTGTTTTTTTGAAAAGTGCAGCGTATTTTGTTTCTAATGGCGAATCGGAAAAAAATAAGTCGTCGTGTAAGTCGTTTTTATATGTTGTAGAATTTGAGTTTTTCTAGTGATATGTACATAATTTATATGTAAATACTTGAAAAATATCATGATAATAACAAAATAAAACACGCAGGAACCATATGACCTTAGCCTGTCAAGACCTAATTATTGTGGGAGTTATATGTCTATTGCCCGGCGAATTGAATTTTTTATTTTGAACTAGCTTTTGATTTGTTCACGGTCATTTCGCATTATAAGTGAAGAAGAAATTACGTTTTATTTTAAAGTACTTTTGTCGTCGTTGATTTTTCGGTCAGTATTTACCTACTTAAGTGTAGGCAATGGGATTATGTTTTTCCACATGTTTTTTATAAGGTTTTTAGGTAATTGTCTAAATATAAATGATGAAAACTCAAACTAAACGTTATTACTCATATAAATCTATAAAATAATCACTATCACTACAGGATTTGTCCGAGGCCTGCTAAAAGGTAACACATCTAATGCAGACCTGTGTAATGTTTGAACCATCATTGACAAATTGAGACTATAATGCTATCAATATTAATTTTACTTTATGACCATTTAAAGACGACTAAATTGCATTCTATTTGCATAGAAAGGTATATATCCTTGAATCTGCATTATGTGTAGTAAAACTCTCTTCGTAAAATAATCTCACTTTATTTGCAACACCTTGCTACATAAAATAAACTCACTTTTTACAAACAACTTAGCTTAGTCTAGACAACCGTCTCCTCCGCTTGCTCAAACTCAACTCCCATCATTGCCGCCTCTCGGCCCCTTTCGTCTCACCATCCCCTTCCGTCTCACCATCCCCTTCCAGCCATCCAACCTGAAGTTATTCATAAGACCAACTTCCGATCCGAATGTATGGAAAGGTGTTGCCATTTTTAAATAAATTAAATAAGAAAATTTAATAAATATAAGCAACCTAACATATGTAGGTATGTGACTAAACTTCTTCGTGAAAAGTACAACCGAAGATTTACTAAAGCATTTTGAGAAATAGCTAAGATTACTTTTGAAGAAAGATCTGGCCTTACTATTTATGAATTTAAATTAAAGATGGAAAATTTTTGGAGAAAATTCCATCTCTTAGCCATGTGTATAATTAAAGATGCAATACTTTTGGACAAAATTCCATCTTGCCTACATAATAATCAACTATCAATAGTGAGAACTATTCACCAAGTTATATAAAACATACATATACGGATCACTGTGAAGAAATATCTTATTTTTTTCTGCTAATATAATTAAAAAAAAAAATTGTTGACTACACTCAAAGATGGGTAAAATTGTATTTGAACCTGTGAATTTATTTTTAATATTAAGATCCTAGTACAGTCACGGAAGGAAAACCTTCGTCAGTTTTCAAAGTGATTCCTTTAACGTGCCTCGAGCCCATATTACCTTTTGAAAATTTGATACAGAACTGACTGTTCCCTAGAAAATTATGCTTTATTGTTTCTTCAACTAAGTTCCAATTGATTTAGCTCTAGATTTGTGTTGATTAAGAAGATTATTATCATAGAAAAGTTCGCACATGTATAATCTACAAACTTCCTTTGAACTTTGACTGGAGCACCACTATATTTACCGATGAGAAATGCTTTAAGTCAAGCCAACATGGAAGGCTTCATTTGTGAAGAATTGATAATACGAGATAAACAGAAGACCATGTAGTGCCCAATTTCAATTCTGGACGAATCTCTGCCAATATATGGGGTTGGATCTCAGCAGATGGAATGGGCGAGCTCACCCTTCTTCCTTCGAGAGCAAATGCAACAAATTGTATATCTGTATTAGAAGATAGTATGTTGCCGAGTGTTCGCACCGTGTATCCAGCTGTTGAGCTGCCTCAGGTCAACTATGTGCAGGACAATGCTCGCCCGTATACCGCTCATATTGTACGTACACGAATGGTTCGCCCGTCATGGCGAAATAGTGGTGATACGCTGCACAGCCAGATCTGCAGATTTAAACCCCATCGAAAATCTATGGGGTCTGATGGTTTAGCGATGGGAAACCTTTTTATACCTCGACTGTACATACAATTTATTCTGAATAAATGAAATGAAATGAACCTTTGGAATATTATTCTAAGATTTTGTTATAATTAATTATATTATTTTGTTTTTTCAAAGTTTGGATATATTTGGAAAAGATTAAAGTCATTGACTCTACATTTCGTATTTTGGCCTATTTTCCTTTAGAAAGTTGTTCAGTCTCATGGACTGATTAACCACCCGTGAGTTTGAAAGAGATTTACCCAAAGCCCCCCCCCCCCATAAAAGGAGCACAGCGGTGGTGTACTGTCCAGTCTTTGGTTGAGGTACACAGTTCTGACAGAAGTCAGAGGGCAAAGCTCTGGCGCGGCGGTGGAGCGCTGACCTAAGCCGCAATACATAATTATTATGTCGACGTCTGGTTGAATGTTCTTTTCTTGGTACTTAAGTTTATTATAAATACCATTCTCACTAACTCTTAAAGATCCCAGGGTTACTCATAAATCACAACGTAGGTCCACAAACACTAGTATGAGCACTTGGCCAAATCTAGATCAAATGAACTT
The DNA here is from genome assembly GCA_949987775.1 of Aproaerema taeniolella. Classification (NCBI taxonomy): domain Eukaryota; kingdom Metazoa; phylum Arthropoda; class Insecta; order Lepidoptera; family Gelechiidae; genus Aproaerema; species Aproaerema taeniolella. The sequence goes on from OX465253.1 coordinate 11,943,328, forward strand.
TTTAGTCACTTTAAGGTTATTTTAAGTTTTAGTTTTTAGATAGTTAGGAAGTAGGATTAAGAATTTTATTCCTATCAAGGGAGGGTGGGGGTGGTTACAGCACCTAAATAATAATGTAAGTTTTAATGGACACCAACGATGGTTGATCCTTTCAAAAAACGGCGGTTAGTTGAATGGATGTAGTTCCATCGCCACATGGAACTATCTACTGATTTTATGTGTCTGATTAATAATTAAAAAATGTATATGTTATAACAAATGACTGATACCTATTTTTACCAATATATTTGCAAAAAAGCTTAAAAATAATAAGTAAACCTTGTCGGTACGAAATATCACTTATATATTTCGGTTAAAGTTTATTAATAACATAAAAATTCGTCAAATAATATGCCTCTGTGTATTAGATTTCTAGAGTTGACTTATGTATACATCATATCAAATCAACATACAATACTTATGCGTAAACTTACGAAGGAACACGTCATTCATTAATTTTTTGTTCTTATTCTGTATTTATAAGTCCCTCTTCGGCTTCGCAAAACATTAATCAACTTATAGAACTTTATCTTAAATCATTCCGTCCATTGGTAGAAACTGTATGAAAATAGTTTTTGAGTTTATCGCATTCAGACAGACTTTGTTTTAGTGATAGTGATGTACTGATAGTGATACACTTAAGAGGAAAAAATGCATTTCACTTTTTTTTTGAGCGTACACTGTACAGGCAAACTCGAATCAATGAGTGGAGGAAGACCGCATACAGGCAAACGACCTTCCACTAGATAGAGTGATGATCTACGTAGGGTATTTGGTTCAGATTGAATGCCGAAAATTGGAGATCGGGTGATGTGGCGCACCTTGGAAGCTGAGACAATGACGACGTACACTGTGCAGACAGTTCTCTCAATGAATTTACCCACGTTTCATGCCCGTTGGTGATGACTTGATGAGGTTTAAATTAAAACAAAGTGGAGGCTAATAAGCTTCATGCCAATGCAAGGTACTTGATTCACAATCATCATCATCATTATCCTCAGGCCACATCCACCCGCTGCTGGTTACCCTCTTCTCTGTAGCGCCAATCGTTACGGTCCTCTGCTAATCTCATGTATTGAGATCCCATCGATATGTCGATATTGTTTGACCATTGAGCCAATGGTGATGTAAATGTTTGTTACATGGTAATCTTACAGAAGCATCTAATTATATTTAATTTTGTCATATTGATACACCAATGCCTGCCTGATGATAAGATTTTATTTTCGTAATTTCAGCACGTGATATCCTACTGTTGGGAAAGATTAATAAAAATACTCTAATCGCCATGCTTAAGAGGCAATACTAATCATTTTGTTACTAGGGGAAATAAAGTAAGTAGATTCAATTAGGTGCTTTGAATCATCAGACTCCTACTTTAAGGGAAAAAAAACTACAAACAGTGTATTTTATTACTTATATTTTATTAATTTGATTTATCTACTGTCCTAGTGGGTTTCCGCTCCATGGGTATGTTCTTGGACAGACGTTGCAAATTGACATCCAATATTGCAGCTGAAACAAAAAAAAACTTAGCATAAGAGTTGCTTAGCTATTGAGTTTCGTGGGTAGTATTGTCGTTTTAAATTCTCTAATTTAAAATCACCTACTGTAAGATAATTTAAATGCTTTAAACGTTAGCATCCATGTTGATGCCAATGTCAAAGTATTTTAATAAAAATAAAATTGCGAAAACAATATCAAGTAAGAAACCCTCGTCCATTTATCAGCAGAGTGCACCACTAGCAGGTGAGAATGACAATTTTGAACCACTTAAATGTGAAGACTCCACAACACACATTGTTTATCTAAGATTTTTTTTAGGATTTTCTTACCGAATTATGTGCAGCTGTAAGTGGGCAGGTTGCGGCACTGCATGTTGTGTGGACATAATTTCGGCAGGATTTTTGCTTGTATTCGTCAATCGGCACAGGATTCTTTACCCATTCAATAACTTCGTTGGAATTCACCTGTACGGTTCAAATAAAAAAAAATTGATGATGGCAGCACGTGAAAACTTAAAACTATTAACACTTGCTCTTACAATGAGGCAAAATATCATGAGAATCTGAGAATGAATGACCACAAGAACAGAAAATAAACTTATTTATGAAGATTTGTATAATTATGTCCAGCATAGGCATTAAGTCCGCCAATGTGTGAACTGTGCATTAAGTAATATAAATAAATAGGCAGATATTTATAGTTACTCACCAAAAAAGCGTCCTGTAAATTATTGACTAGGTCTAAAAATCTGGCCAGAGCTCTTTGTACAGCCGGGTTGGACCTTATATGCCATTCATGGACGAAGTAACCGAAAGGAGCACGATTACCCAGGTAATGCCTCTCAAAGTTAGTTAAAATATGCCTGAACCACGCTTCTTCGTCTGTTGTGTCGGGGCTGGAAAAAAAATTCGGTGCATTAGTTACTCTTCTATTATTCCACCTCGCTATATAATGTTCAAAATGTGAAATGATTGTTTTGGGTTTTATTTATAAACTAGCTTTTCCCACGGCTCCGCTCGCGCACAGAACTCTCTTAGTCACCCATTTCATTCTTGACCCCTTAGGGGATGATTTTCAAAAAATCACGGAATACGTGTCCGTTTATTTTGTTCAAGGTATATTTTGACGAAGTTCCGAGTCAAATTGTCCAAAAAAAATGTTTTCTCCATGCAAAATTTAAACCCCTAAGGGATTGAACTTCAAAAAATCCTTTCTTAATGCTTGCCTACGTCATATAAGACATCTTTTTGCCAAATTTCAGCTTTCTAGGTTTAAAGGTTTGGGCTGGGCGTTGATGAGTCAGTGAAACAGGAGCTCCAATTTTATATATAAGACCTTATTTGTACAGACAACAGTACATCAGGTGGCACCACAAAAATCGCTACTATATATAAATATACACATCAACACGGTCTAGGGATATTGCACGATTTTTCATACAAAAGAGGTCTGTTTGAGAAGATATAATAGCATACTCGAGATACATGGAGGGCTATAATTTTCAGACAAGCAAGTGCTAAACTTGAATTTTCAATTCTAGCCAATAAATTTACTTGAAATTTGTGAAAACCTGACAGAAATGAAAACGAAAATGCACTTTTTGCCTGCTTTTAGTATGAAAATGGTCGAATTTACGCAATTTTTTTTTTCGTCATGTTTGCACAATTTTTAAGTAAAACAAAATTTATTTACTAAAATTTAAAGTTCAGGTTTAGCACTTACTCGTCTGAAAATTATAGCCCTCCATGTATCTCGAGTATGCTATTATAGCTTCTCAAACAGACCTCTTTTGTATGAAAAATCGTGCAATATCCTAGACCGCGTTGATGTGTGTATAAAAAACTTTATAGATTTACATTAAGGTGCAACAGACAAATAAAAACTTTGATAGTAATGAATGATGTTACTCAGAGCGAAATAAATGTACATGGACAAATTCAGTATCATAGAGAACTTACTTTGCGAAACAAGAATCCACCATGGAACAAGGAAAACCTTGAAGATCAGTCCAAGCAACCATTGGATAAATCCAAACTCCTGGTAATGACGCAGTGGGACAAGGCCGTACTGGGCAATCTTGAATGGAGGCATAGTCCAGTGTATACGGCCAGAGACCAGGATTTGTGTACGTTACTGTAGGCCAGGTGGCATCATAGACCAATCCAGAATTGGCAATCATATGGAAACTATTATTTCCAGCTAGCTGCAGGAAAGGGATACGCATACCTGTGAAGTACAAGAAAGAATTACAATGGAAATTTAATTCAATTCTTGAAGTCAGGGTATTTTAATCAATATTAAAAAAGAGAATGGCGAAATTGCCAATATCAAGTAAAGAAACGCTTAAAGGGTTGTTAATGTTGTTATACGTAAGAGCCTCGATCGTTGATCAGAAGGGAGTACCGCTAGCTGGTGTAGATGACAATTTTGGAGCCCTAAGATATTTATTACCCCACACACCTCAAACTATAACTTATTGAGAATGTTTAACTTCATAATGTAAGTATTCACATATTTTTAAATAGATAATTTGCATTTAATAAGTAAATGTTTTCAAAGGCGAACTTAGCCTATTAAACAAAACGTAGCCATTAAAATATGTAACCTTAGTTCTTTTACCTAATATTACTGTTGTTGTGACTTATTATTATAAAATAAAGATCTTTAAAAAAAAAACACACCCCAAACAATGGCAAAATGAAGAATAAAATAAAATAAATTACTTCTAAAACTAGTTAAAACTCAAGCTCTGATAGATTTTTGAATTACCTTTAATTTCATCAAATGGTATGTTGGCAAAGTGAGACATTTGAACTATTTGGTCTGCAAATTCCCGAACCATGATTTCGTAATCGGCGTCAGCCCAGAAGGTCTGTGGTGTCTGATGAGTTATAGAGTGAAGAGCGATTTCGAAGCCATTGTTGTAAAGCTCATTCACCAGAGTGTAGTCAGTGTACTCATGGCTGACATAGAAGGTGGCACCAGCTGGACATCCATTAGAGTTGGAGCGCCCAAACAGCAGACTCCGATAGGTTACCATATTGAGAACGTCAACAGCATCGTCGAAAGTTATAGTTACGAACTGTAAATGAATTATGTGAGTTCATTTGAATAAAGATGTAAATGTAGGTAGATATAGGTATCTATAGATAATGAAATAATTGATGCGCTCGTTTCTAATTGTCAGAAATCGTTGTCACGTAAATGGAGTAGTCGATCTTAACTATTGATAGGTGACCACCGTAACTAATTGAAAATTATAGCATACGAGTACATTTCCGTTTTTTAAAAGGGGTTTGTACATCGTGGTAGGTGCCCGCTTTCTTCATACACTATTTAAAATAGTCGTTTTGATAATTTAGAGGTAAATTGGCGGCTTAATATACTTTGAAACTGTGGAGTGACTCATTAGTCACTGGCCACGTACCTAAGTAACGTCATAAGAATAAGAAATAATATTATTTGTTATTCTTATGGTAACGTCAAATTCTTAGAAAGTTAACAAACTCTATTTTTTGTTATTATATTGTTTAACACAAACATCCGAAGCAAGATAATATATTATATTTTAAATAATTCTTTCAATTTGCTTGAAAAAACACCCCTAATAAAAAGGGGTGAAAAAATATTAAAAATTATCAACAAAAAATAATGTTTTCTTTCTTATTTATATTTTATCAATGATACCTACTGATCAAATAAGAAAAAAAGTCACTCTAGTAATAAGTTCTATTTAAAACTTGTTCGTCTCTTTTTAAAGTCTCGGCCATTTGACTTATAAAAACTAAAAAGCTATGCTAAATGGATTTTTCTTTATTGTTTACTAGCTTCCTGTCCATTTTACAAACAAATTATACACATAAACCTTGCTCCTGAATTACTTCCTTCTATCCATTAGCGAAAACCGTATGAAAATCTGTTCAATAGTTTATGAGTATATCGCGTACAGGCAGACACACAAAGTGAGCAGGGAACTTTGTTTAATATGATTTTAGTATGAGAATGACAACTTCTCCTGGTTAACATTTCGATACGAGGAACAACTAACCTGTGGAGTATCCCTTGCCGCTAGTCCTCCTGGAATACTGGTGGAAGAGCACAGGCAGTCGGGTAACTTGCACTGCTCAGGGTCACAAGCCTCAGCGAGAGGAAGCTCATCAATTTCTTCTACTTCCTCGTCAGCAGCCACAAAGGCCACCAACAATAACGAACACAACACCAACCACTTCATCCTGGCTTAACAAGACTGTCCACACACAAACATCATGTTCTAATTTATAATAACGTTTTATCAGATTTCTGATTATTCTGTAAATCTAATTGTCTACTATCAGTTATCAAGACAATAGTTTCCTGAATTTATTGAAAATGCAGATAGTAATTAAATTAGATAGTAAATTAAAGAAGGAAATGGTTTATAGATACATCCGATAGGGGCCGCTTGATAGCAGTGGGTATTTTACCGTGATGTCTGGAAAAACCTATTTTCCATTAAAATAAACAAAACTTTCATTAAAAAATATGAGGTTTATCGAATAAATAATTAAATCAAAATATCATTATTTATAGTAATATTAAAGACATGATGTCTATAAACGTCGTTATGTTAAGTGTTTCGTCAAAATGAAAAATTGACGAAAATCAGAAAAACAGAAATAATTACATAGTAAATTAACGGCGTAAGTTAGCCCAAGAAGCTGAAAAACTTTCCCTAAGGAAAATATTTAAAAAAAATCGATCTTGTTGTGTCTACCTCATTCGTGATAATCTGTGCCCATCTGTCAGTATAAATGCGAGAAAGGAATTTTGCCTAGATCTACTTCAATCTAGCCGATTTATCTCCCATCGCGTTAGTAGTTTTAGCTATTTTTTAATCTTAAATCCATTCATACACTCACGCCTATAATCCCATATTCGGGGTAGGTAGAATGTCATGTAGTTCTAAAACCACATGACGCCACGTTTGACAGTATTATTATTATTATTTAAAGAGTTCGAAGGGTTGGGGTCAAGCTTGTACGCAGGCCCCAATGTCACTGCGACCTTGACAGATCTATTGTAACAGTACCCTTCTATATCACAGTACATCCTGGAGTCCTATGCCAACCGCGAATCTGGCTATGTCCTTAGCGGGCACATCCTTAATATCTTGGTAGGACAAGTTGTGGACTCCAAGGTACCGATTCCTGCTGCAGTGCAGTACGCTGCAGTCACAGGTTACATGAAGAGACGTTTCGTCAGCTTCATGACAGAATCTACACAACTTGGTCCCGGTAAGGCCCATGTTATGCAGATGTTTGTTCAGTTTGTTGTGGCCAGTTAGAATCCTAGTGAAAATTCTAACGTTGCCTTTGTTCATTGAACGCACTGACTTTGACGATTTCTCATTGAAGCCCTTGATGAGCGATTTAGCCTGCACCTGTCCCGGGGTCTGAGCCCAAAGTCTATTGCTTTCACTATGCCCCCAGTGTCTAAGTGCAAGCTTGATTGCGCACGAAGGAATGCCACAGACGGGTTCAGGTCCCATGGTTGCACTCTCTGCGCCGGCTTTGGCCATGCAATCGGCCGCTTCATTACCTGCGATACCACTATGACCCGGCACCCATCCAAGGGTGACTTGGTTGTTTGGTCATGTTCCATCTAATAACCCTCAGAATTACGTTTGACAGTAATTCTGAGGGTTATTAGATGGAACATGAGTATAGTGGTGATAGGTTTTCAGCCTCTCGCCCACGCTATAACAAAACCCTAGCGTCTCACTAGCTAACTTCTACAGTATGCCTTGAAAGAGTTAGCAGCTGGCACATTCTACGTTTTTCTTTCACTCCCAGTCCAGCGTAGAAAGTTAATCTTAAATGCCTCTATAAAAATTAAAAAAAAAACGCTTATAATCTATTATTATAAGAAAGTATCACTTTTTTATTTTTTTATTATAAGATGGGATCATAAAGGTCAAAGATGAGGTCGACGACGGAGCGAGTTAACCCAGAAAATGCCTATAAAGGCACTGGTACTCCCAAGCACCGACGGAACACAGCAAGCTGTTTGGCGTCGGATTTCAGTAGGCCCTTTACAGAGCCTACCACACCGCATGAGACCATAGGACGACACTTCAGATTCAGAAAAAAATGAAGTGTCGTTGCCTGGGATGGATTACTAGGAGGCAAGGCAAGTTGGGTTTCCTTAGGCGCCTCTTACGACACCCACGGAAAGAGATGGGGTGGTGTTATTATCAACCGATCACCACACGGCAAAACTTTTCAAGTCCTGTTAAACAAGAAAATAAATGTAATCGGAAATGCCTTGTCCATTTCATATGAATGAATAGTCATCCTCCTTCCCTCTCATCGTTTAGGTATAATCAAGTATGTGGCGAACTTGACTAACCTTGGTGTCAGAGTATTCAAACCACCAAATGGCCTCAGACTTTGGCTTAAAGACTGAAGTCAGCAATCAACAACAGCCGGGACAGACCAACACCTTAATGTGCTCTAAATAAATAATTCCATTGAATTACTTATAACGTAATTTTTAGTGTAAAAAATTAGATAAATTGCCAATAAACCGGCCAAGCGCGAGTCAGACTCGCGCACGAAGGGTTTCGTACTATTATCTCTATAAAAACGGCAAAAAATCACGTTTGTTGTATGGGAGCCCCCTTAAATATTTATTTTATTCTGTTTTTTAGTAGTTGTTATTATAGCGGCAGCCAAAATACATCATCTGTGGAACATTTCAACTGTCTTACTAGCACGGTTCATGAGATACAGCCTCGGCCAGATTTATCTTCCATATTTATTTAATTATGGTTTTTAGTATTTTTTGTTATAGGGCCAGTAGAAAAACATTCAACTTTCTAACTATGACGGTCAATGAGATTCCCTGGTGACAAACGGACGGACGGACGGACAGACGGACGGACAGACAGCGGAGCCTTAGTACTAGGGTCCCGTTTTTTCCCTTTGGGTATCTAAAAACTATGAAGTACCTGAACATGACAGACAAAAATCTTGATGCTAGGTTACTTTTGTACAAGGAAGTAAATTGTGTAAATTGAAACCTTTTGTGTAAATTGAAACTAATAATTTAAAACAAAATTATTTCAACCCAAATGTGACGACAAAAATGGTATAAGTAACTACCACCTCCTATATGCACCTTTGCGAATAGGGGCAAAGTTAAAAATGCTAATATAATTTACTATTTTGACTTATTTTAAGTGGGTACCTAACATTCTGAATAGCTTTATGAAATATCAAGATATCGTAGATTTTTTTGAGTGGCTAGTATGTCGTCATAACGCTCTATCATGATCGTTATTTTATAAAAATTAATATAAGATTTCTGATTATTTTTTTACATTAGATTTGATTGAAGGATTAACGTTGAATCATCATGATATCTGGTTATTCGCTACTTCAAAAGAATTGATAACACTTTGTTTACTACTAACTTTATAGGTAAATCAACATTGAAAACTTTTAAGGAACATTCATTTGTAAGGGACTGGGAATACATATATTCAGTTAATTGAGTAACCATCTTGCATTAAAAAATAGATATCAAAAATCAGCACCCCCGAAAACCGACGCTGACAACCGTTTTAATATGTTCAAAAAACTTAATATCCACCATTTTGGATTTTAGATGACGAGTGAGGGGGATCTGAGGATTCGGGCTTTGCCCTGCACCGAGGTAAGTGAGCGAGCTGTCTTTGACCGTCGTTTTTTAATAATATTAACTGGCTGTTTTACAACTTGTAAACATACTGTTAAAAACCAAAAGAATAATTTGAAAAATAAAAACAAAACAAATAATAATTCATACGTTTTATTTTCTCTCACAAGGTTTCGAGTACAATAAAAGTAGCAACCTACTTCAACACTTTATACTATACAATACAGCACCAGCAATTTCAGGCTCTGAACCTAGTGGGTATTAAGTTACCCCGAGAAGGGTATGGGTATGGTAGTTAAAGTCACTGGTGAAAAACAATAATAAGAAAGATCGAATTTGTGTGGTTTACGGTATGCGTGGCTTTTCTGTGAGTATAATTTAGTGAGTTCAAATTTTTTTTATAACAAACATTCTTTATTGTCCGAGTGGATTGCCTAGCCATGGATACCTTGCCGGGCAGACGTTGCAAATTGACATCCAATACTGCATCTGAAACAAACAAATCTTGAAGTAAAATCTCACACTTCTCTATCTTCTTCTCACTTTTCAGCACTTATCATTACCATACCGTAAGGCTTTATATGTATATCTAGCCCATCCTCTTGGCTTTAGTTGTTTATCATCTACCATCGGTAGGAGCTAAGATCTTTGTAAATCATGCGGCGTACGTTTGCTCAAAGAAATTTTAGTCTAACGCTTCTTCTGGACTTTGTGATGTATTTGAAGTGAAAGTGTATTGATTGTTTTTCTTTCCTTCACGTTTAAACGTAGCAACGAATCGACGTGATTTTTTTCGTAGGAATTTATAACAAAATAAAAGCAATCTATAATTTGTTGAGGGATGTAAAAATAGCAACAAAACTCCAATAGGTACCTATAAAAGTGAGAGCGCTTTAAAAAAGTTAACGTATGCACCAAGGACGCTTATTACTTACCAGATTATGCTCACTGACTAGTGGGCAGGTTGAAGCAGGACAAATTGTCTGGACAATATTTCGGCAGCTTTTTTGCTTATACTCGTCAATTGTTTGGGGATCCTTAACCCAATCAATAACTTCACTAGCATTTACCTACAAAATTCAATACAAGAAACTTAAAACTATTTAAGAGGGACTTTATGATATCTGATAAACTTAACTTGCAGTTATTTCATAACCATTTTGAAAGGATACATTTTTAATTTAACATGACCTTTAGATTTCCAATAGTATTTGGTTAGTGGAAAAAATCTTTTGAATAGCCTTCGATGAAATTACGTTTAAATATATAAAATAGTATCATTGAAGAGAAGTCTCGTATTCTGCGATATCAATAGTCGGAAAGACAAGTACCTTAAAAGATGACAGTGAAAGATGACAGTGACAAATATATTTTTGTCAGATACTAGTTTTCTGCCCGGAACTTTGTCCTCATGGGATTTCGTGACAATTATGTAGCCTATGTGACCCACTGATAAGAGAGCTTTCACTTGATGAAAGAATTTTTAAAATCGGTTTTGTAGTTCCAGAGATTACTTCCTACAAACAAACTCTTTAAGATTTTAACCCCCGACAAAAAAGAGGGGTGTTATAAGTTTAACGTGTATGTCTGTGTATCTGTCTGTGGTATCGTAGCTCCCAAACGAATGAACCGATTTTCGTTTATTTATTTTTTTTGTATTATAGATAATTTTATCCCGAGTGTTCTTAGCCATGTTTCGTGAAAATCTGTTCAGCTGTTTAAAAGTTATAAGTGTCACCGGAAAATAATAAGAATCGTAAGTTGATCAACTTTCGAGGTAGTTTAACAACTATCGGAAAATCATACACGGCAGTTAAAATGTATTATTTAACGTATACATTTTCGGTAATTGATCAATTTACGGCGTCTCGCGGTAAAATGATCCGACGAACGCCATGTGTACGCTGATTGGTTGAAAACTCGAGGTATTCGCTGATTGGTTAAATGTCTCACTTAGATCTGCGACAAGTAGGTTTGTTAGTAGCCGAACCCAAGCAACCCGTTTAGGGTTGGTTGGGTTAGGTTAGGTTAGAACTGCGACCCTCAACGCACGAGCTGAGCGAGCGTAGCGAGCGTGCCGCGGCAGCGGCCGGCGAAGTGCCAGAAACGACTCGGCTGTGGTTGCCTCTTAGGTTGTCGCATCGACCAATCAGAGAACAGTGTATTATATTACGGATGTCAGTTTAACGTAAAAATGTACACTAAGCAGCGATTGGTCCATTTGTGTATGATTTGACGTGTGGCAAAATCGTTAGTTAATAAACTTACCGCCAGGCATCGTAAATTGATCAATCAGCTAAAATTTATTGCGTTAAATAATACATTTCAACTGCCGTGTATGATTTGCCGAAAGTTGATAAACTACCTCGAAAATTGATCAATTTACGATTCTTATTAATTTCCGGCGACATAAGCAATCGAATGTCGGGGGTGGTTAAATTTTTTTGATGTTATCAAAAAAATTATACCTAATAACCTAAATTAAAGATTCAGTAAATTTCAGTATACCTAAATTAAAGATGAATTGAATTATTTTGAAAACAAAGATGGGACGTTGAGTTCATTATGGTGCACCTGGAATTCCTCATCAAGTTGAGTAATGGACGATGATGATAATGAAACCATATTTTTCCAACTTACCAAGAACGCGTCCTGCAAATTATTAATGAGGTCTAAAAATCTGACCAACGCTCTGTGTACAGCCGGGTTAGTCCTTACGTACCATTCATGGATAAAGAAACCGAAAGGAGCACGGTTGCCCAGGTAATGCCTCTCAAAATTAGTTAAAATATACCTAAACCAAGCTTCTTCATCTGCTGTGTTAGGGCTAGAAACATAATGTATAATATACTGATTAACAACCTGTCCACAAAATAACTATGACTGTGAAATCTTTTACGATTCTTTTTGATTTATATTCATTTTCAATAGACCTTGGTGGGGACGTTAATGGGCTGGTAAAAAAAATGCTAACATATTTTTTTTCTTATTCTTTACCATTGTTTGTGGCAAACTTGACTATTTAATAAATATGACAAAGAAGTTTCTAGATGGTTACTAGTCACTAGTTAAATTTACTGCGGGAATCTTAAACAAAAAATTAAGTTTCTAGTTGACATTATTTGGATTAGTATTGTTTGTATTAATGCCAGAGACGTAAATGGATATAAATGACTTATTAAGAGCAAAAAATAAGGTTTACACAATATAAGTAAAACATTTTTTTAAATATTGAGAAAAATCTATGAAAATGGACCATTCCAACTCACTTTGCGAAACAAGAATCCACCATTGCACAAGGAAAACCTTCAAGGTCAATCCACACAACCATTGGGGCAACCCAAACGCCAGGAATTGATGCAGTGGGACAAGGTTCAACAGGGCAGTCTTGAATGGAAGCGAAGTCCAATGTATAAGGCCAGAGACCAGGATTTGTGTGTGTAATCGTAGGCCAAGAGGAGTCATAGACCAATCCGTGCCCGGCCATCATTTGAAAACTAGCATTTCCAGCAAGCTGCAGGAATGGAATACGCATACCTGTTGAGTAAAACAATTAATATTAAAGAAATTCTTTCGCTCTGAAATCGTAACTATCTATCGCTTCAAACACCTAACCGAACATAATCTTCTTTGTAATTTTATTGTTAATGCTGGACAAAACGAGGTACTACGAAGAAATGGCAATCTCGGAATGAGGCGCATGTAAATATTTAAAAACACCGTACCTTTCAATTCATCAATGGGTATGTTCGCAAAGTGAGCCATTTGAACTTTTTGTTCTGCAAATTCCTTGACCATGATTTCGTAAGTGGCCTCAGCCCAATACGTAGATGGTGTCTGGTGACTTATTGAGTGAAGAGCGATTTCGAAGCCATTGTTGTAAAGCTCATTCACCAGAGTGTAGTCAGTGTACTCATGATTAACATAGAAGGTGGCACTAGCTGGACACCCATTAGTGTTCGAGCGCCCGTACAGCAGATTTCGATATGTTCCAATATTCTCAACATTAATACCATCGTCGAAGGTCACTGTTACAAACTGTAAATATAAAAATATTTAAAAAGTTTTTGGTTTATCCTAGTATACAGGGTGTAAGGGATAACTTAGTAAATACTTCAATGGTGGAATCTACCCATAACTATGATCTACTTACAAGTCATTATTGTTTCCCGGAAATGTCAAGTTAAGCAGTTTTAGTTATTTACATATTTTGGCACTACGCAGTGTACTGCGTACCACGCCGCTGTTAGAATGCGATGTACATTGCTGGTTTTCGTGTTAAACGCTGTTATAATTGTTTTTTTATTGGAAAATGGAGTGTAAGTGTTAGAATCTATGATTAAATTTTAAAGCAGAAAATATTAAAAACATGAAAAAAAAATTCTTAGGAACATTCCACTGGAAAATAATTCAGGATTATGGTTTAAGTTCATAATTTCAGTTTTTGCTAACCTGTCCCTAAAACGCTGTATAATATCTTATTCAATCAAGAGTGTACGATGATATGTAGTCGATATTAATTTTATTGACCTTTGCCCTCGTCGTATCCCAGTGGAACCTATCACTTACCACTCGTCGATACGAAGCAGTCTACATGACGGCATTTTTCGTGCTTCTTAGAGCAATTTGAAACTATCAGTCAATCAGTCATTTCCATTTATTGGAAAACTAGCTTTCCGCCCGCGGCTCCGCTCGCATGGGCTACAGGTTATATCGTGCCCAGCTGTAGGATAAAATGTAGCCCATGTCCTTTCCCATGGTTTAATCTTTCATTGTACCAAATTTCATCAAAATCGGTTCTGAAGTTTAGGCGTGAAAGTATAACAGACAGACAGAGCTACTTTCGCATTTATAATATTAGCAGGGACTTAGTTTTTTCTATAGTTTAAGGCTAAACAAACCTGTGGAGTATCCCTCGGTGCTAGCCCTCCAGGAATACTAGTGGATGAGCAGAGGCAGTCGGGTAACTTGCACTGCTCATGGTCACAAGCCTCAGCAAGAGGGAGTTCCTCAATATCTTCTACCTCCTCGTCAGCAGCAACAAAGGCCACCAATAATAGAGAACATAACACTAACCACTTCATCCTGATGGCTTCTCACTTCACAAGCCTTTACTCAGTAACGAAGGTATCTCCAAACACGATGTCCTACTTTATAGCACCTAACTTTATCAGATTTCCAATTGCTTTGCAAATCTATAGATTGCACAATGTATGTAGAGTTTGGCATCTCGAAGGGCGGATTTAGGGGGGGGACTAAAAGGCCAATATACTAAAACTAAAGTTTCACATTTGAAGGGTTCCTTAGGACTCCTAAATAGTCAGATACATACAATTATGACCCAAAAAAATCTGCTCTTTACACAACCCCAATCGAGAACGGTGACGCTACCATAGCTTAACTATACCTTATTTAACCCTTATCAAAAAAGTTAAGTACTTAAACGTTATTAAGTTTATAACAAAATTCAAATCTATTTATACCTTTACATTAAAACCCCTTCTAGATGTCAAAGCTATAACCCCCCTTTATTTGAAAGTTAGATCCGTTCTTGTTTAATTTAGTTATTTTTTTAAACAATTATCAACAATATTTGCTTAATCAAAGAAATCTGCTGATAGTGCCACTTAGATATCAAAATTCAAGGAAAACGTTTTTAGATATAGCCGATAGAGTGGATACGAGTAGCCATGTACTTATGCATGCATACATTCTTGCATAACCATGCAGCGTTTAGTCCCGGCGTATATACTTCGTTAGAACGAGCAGCTACGATTAAATTATCTGCTCCCAGAGCCATAACATGGTGAAATAGCTCACGGCAAACTTCGGACATGCACCTCTCAGGCAGTCATATACAGGTGTCCCACGGCTATGCCACATGGAGGGAAACTACCTAAATTATTATAGATGGTAGAAAAAAATTTACTGATAAAGGTAGAAAAAAAAATTCTTATGATGAAACCTTCCGATCGGTATGATGAAACTACAGGGTGATTTTTTTTCTCGTGTACCGGGTTTAATTCCCGGTTCAACCAGGCACTTATTTAAAAATGTATGAATGAAGTTTAAATTGTTTTTAAAATTAAAATGAAGTCTTCTTTTAGTAAAATGTCCCATCTATAATAGTTAATGTAGTTTCCCTCCATGTGACATAGCCCTGGGACTTAAGTGTTCCGTTTGAGTAGATATCTGGCATACATTGTATAATTCGTCCATTTAGAAATGGCACTATCATACTATAAAAAAAAACACTGATTGACAAACTCTGTGGCGCCGCTTCTTATAAATGATTTGGCCGAATGGTGCCCCAGGCCGCAGCCAGTTACACAGATGATATTTGTATAAAAAATCTTTTAACAATGAATGTTTTTCATCATTTATTTGTGTGTATGTATATGTTTATATATTTAGGTATAGATATGTATAAGGTATATTACTCTTTGCACGTCTACCGCTTCACCTTCGGTATGGGTTCCTTCACCCCCCGGTTGCCTGGAAGAAATTGCTCTATAGCAATAAGGCCGCCGGATTGTACACTACATTATGAACATTTGTTTTTGTTTAATGTTATGTTTTATGGTTTTTTTTGTGTGCAATAAAGAGTATTTTAAATTATTAAAAATATTAGGATTATTAAAAATATTAGGGAAATCACTTTTAAAGCAGCGGAAACAAAGTCAATAATAAATAGTAGATTTTACAACAAGTGCACAAAACGAGTCATTTTTATCCGAGACTAGTAACGTCGATGATAAAAATGGTTTTATGGACGAGTTATAAACTCTGCTTTTCACTTCGATTGCGAGGAAATAATAAAATAACATATAATAACAAATTTTATCTTTAAACTTCTGATTATTTTGGCTATATGGAGTTTTCTATGCCTTACTATAGACCCATTTATGAGTAGATCACTTTGTGCACTAGAGCACAAAATGCGATTTTGTGCAGCCTATAGTAGATCGTTTTGTGCTCTAGACCACAAAAATCGATTTTGTGCAGCCTATAAGCTGCACAAATAAGCACTTTCCGAGCATGAGTAGTGAAAAAGATATTGTATTTATTATCAACCGAAAACTATCCAAAAATGGCGAGAACTAGTGACAACTATATTTTTTCTATCATTCACTATGGAGTTCGTACTGATATAAAATGTCCGTGGTGAAAGTGCTTGCCTGGTCCATGAAAGTTGGATCGGTATATTTTTAGGTCATCTCTTTAGATAGCCATATTTTATGCCAATTCTACGTCATTTGTCTGTCTGTCATTTTGACTTACTCGCATACAGTCATTGTTATTGTTATGTTGTTTCGTTCGTTATTCCCCACTTACAGAATATAATCTTACGATTCCCCATTGAGTAGATAAGCTGTAGGTAGCGTTGCGTTCCCGTTTAGCGTGCCCTGGTAAAGTCGTTTTTAAAAGTTATAAGCAATCAAATGACCGGGGTGATCTTTTTTTTTGTTTTAGGGTTATAAGTCCATGCAGCGAGTCACAAATGAAAAGCGGAAACTGTTAGTGTTCTAATGAGAACAGCTTCACGTCTCAGAGTTTCAGTCATTAATTCAAAACCACCAAATATTAATATTGGAGCCAACCCTAGACAGGGTTGTAGTTCCTTGTCTTAAATTACAATTACAGAGGCGAAACTCATCTAATGAGAAATCGTAACAAAGCACTGGATTTGCAAGCAGCGGGCGGGAAGCTTGGATGATCGTAAATAAATGTACTCGAAGACCCTCCTATTGTATTCATCTCGCTAGAAAAATTTTAATATAGAAATAGATCGAGAACAATAGGTACTTAGTTCGTATGTATATTCGTAGTTCATTAATTTAACACTCACTACACTACATTTGCAAGAACTACACAAATGCCTATGCAACTAAATCACTCAACTTACTCTTTGATAGGCTTGATTTAGACATGTTTAACATTTACTTGCGAGTCGGTGAGGCGTCATCTCACCAAATTTCTCATTTCTAACGATTCCTCCTAACAACTTTAAATGTTTACTCTTTTCCGTACCTACTATTCTTTGTTGTTCAAGAAACGTTGGACATAGCTCTTTTTTTGTGTAATAATTTAGTTTGACCGCACGTCTCAATCAAATTAGTTTAATATAATCATTATGTTTCTATCACGAGGGCCTTTAACTGGTTCCGACATTGTTAATTTAAGTTTCATTACTGTTTGTTTTACTGTTGGTCCTCCATTGAAATTAAAAAAAAATAAAGATTAGTGTCAACTATGAATATTATTGATTCCCTTAGATACATAAAGGTGGCATTATTTTAAAAAATCTGCTAAGTAAAAGACCAGCTGAAAGTTATTTTTTAATAAAGTTTTTCAAGTATGGTTTTGATAAGTTATACAGAGTGTGTCGTAATAGTGGTTCAACGTTAAGGGATCCATTCATTAAGTTTTCAGATATCACATACCGGAATTAAAATATTTTTTTACCAGGGGTTAAGAATAAACGGATTTTTTAATATTTTTTAAGTGTCAACCTTGCATTACTAAAGTGGCTCTAACTTTAATTTAAAAAAAAAACATTCCGTTGTTTATCAAGTTTAACTGAACAAACGTACTATCATTGTCAAATAGTCATTTTCATTTTAAAGTGAAGTTTAATTTTAGCGAATCCTTTGACTTCAGATCCGTATGGTGTAAAAAAAACTACTACACTGCCAGTGCCCATTACTTTAAAAACTTTTACACTCAATGGAAATTCTAAAATAGTATAACAATAACCTGTTCAATAATTTAAAAAAAAGTTATTGCCACTTCAACAAATAATGAACTGAAATAGTCAAAATTCTTTTTTTTATTAAAATCTGGTTTTGTAATATTTTAAAATGTGTGTAAGGGACTTAAAGTATTTTTAATCTTACTTTAGTAATGCAAGGTGTTAATTTTTGAAAAAACCGTTTATTTTTAAGCCCCTGTATGTGATAGCTGAACACTTAATGAATCGCACCCTTAAAGTTGAACCACTATTTACGACACACCCTGTATACATCATACATTTATTATATCTGTATTCATCTAAATACTTGGAAAAGGATAAAGTATATACGGAATCATTTATTGCATAAAATTAAACAAATTTAAATTTAGACCCTTTTAACCGAACTGTCAATTAGATATACAATAAGAATACCAGTGGTATTCTCAAAACTTAATTATTGGTTTTTCGATAAATTTGTCAAACATAATACGATGACTTTTAAGAAAGTTATCGAGCCAGGATTGTATTTCAGGCAAATTCGCATTGGACCATTTTGCCTCTTCTCTAATATTCCTTAGGGATTTTTCTATGATGTGCTCAGCCGATCCGAACTCTCCTTGGTGGGACACATAAAAATTGGAAACCCTTTCGAGACCCTCCTGAGTAGTGAATTGCGATGTCGCTGATGTTATCAAGTTGTCCCAAAGATTGGTTTTGCTTGCGTATCTGAAAGTTTGTATAAGTTATGATTTTGTGCAGTCTTTAGTTTGTCCCTTTTGTATTTTTTATAAGTGACAAAGTTAGCATGGTAGTTTATTAAAGAAAAAAGCAACATTGAAGTACTTATATTTAGTAATCCTTGAAAAACTGAGAACTTTTAATAAATTTCTTACTACTCCGATACAATTAGGCCTCGAAGAGAGTTTTTATTTTCCGGAGATTCTGTTGGACATATTTAATGATTTTATCAGTTAATTGTATTTCTTTTTTTTTTCTCAAGCAAGATTTCTTCATTAACTTTGTAAAAGTGAAAACAATGCTTTAATACAAACCAAGCTATCAAAATGTGAGACAAACTTACTTTTCTTTTAAAACAGCCCAGTTTTCTTCGAGGAAGGCGAAAAGCCTAGTGTAACCATGAGAACCGCCAGTCAGCATGCTGAAGATCAGGAAGATATCCGTCTCCGTAAAGTTTCCATTTCCTTCCAACAAGGTGATGTTTAGCAACCTGATAGACACATAGATAGAATCATTACATTAAATTCCATGATCATTCTCTGTACAAAAAACTCGTCGATTACGAAACATCTAAGGCTTTAAACTTTATTAGTTACCTCATGATCTTATATTCGTCAGTAGGACACCCAGCCAGGGTCTTCAGAAGGTAAGTTCTCTCACTTTGTTTGCGAGATGGAGGAAAGTTGATCACTCTGTGCAGGCCAAACTCCCACTCTTTGTTCGAACCGAACTTAAACACTGGGCAGATAAACTGGTTCGAGATTCTGGAAAATAAATGTTTTTTTAACTTACCTATGATGAACCAAACTGATCCTAAAGTTAAGTTGATAGATTCTAGAAATATTAAAAAATTAAAAAGGTTGGGCGTCGTCTTAGGGATGGTGAGCATGACGCGTGCACGTCATGCTCACCATGGCGCAAAGGTTGCTATTCAACGCTAAAATTCGGCGAGTGTGATGGGCATCTTTGCGTCTGGTACGGCACAGGGCGGGTTGTTTAACTTATAAATGTGACGTGCGAGAGTGAATTTAAGACTTTATTTAATTCACTCATCGACAAATGTAATTTTTAACATATTTTGTAAAATAATGATGAATATTTTGTAAAAGCTTGATTACGAGTATAGTTTTGGATATCTCACTATGACAGATGGTAAGTCACCAGTGACAATTCATTTTGACTGAATTTATTGCTCGTACGGAATTAGTTTTGAGTTAGACATTTAATTAAAGTGACAATTTGTAATTCTCGTATTTTGTAAACTTTTGGAGTCAGACAATCGAAAACGAAAAGCTTATTCTTTGTAGCATTTTTTTTTTAATTTAGGCAACCAACGCATTGAAGTTCAATTTACTGTATTACTTTAAAAAAAAAAAATACAGTTGCCTGTCCTGAAATTTTAAATTTCATTCTAAATTTCATGGACCATAAAATTGGAAGTTCAGAATAAAATAGTTCATCCAAAATGCAAAAATTTAGAGACCTTTAAAGAATTTTGCTACCCTAACCTTTCCAATAAATTGGATTCTCGTTCAAAGCATACCTACCAAGTTAACCTTTGTAGTAAAAAGTTGATTAAAATAACTATCTTCAAGAAACCTTTTTAAAAGTTTTATTAACCATCTTAACATTCAAAGTTTGAGAAGAAAAACAATAAATCAGTAAAAACGCTTTTTCCGGTTGATTTTGCTACATCCTTAATCACATTTTTGCATCTGGTTATGATATAGTGAAAAAGACCCAATTGGTATATGAAAAAAACATATATCAGAAGTATTTTGGCCTTAGATAGATCTTTAAGACTTAAGTTTTGATCTATACTTAAGTATTGATTGTCTCGTTCTCTCACTATCAAAATGACAAAGATGACTGACGCTTAAGTATAGATCAGAGTCTGAGTCGCGTTCTGTAATACGGGCCGGGTCTCAGATTTCTATATAAGTAAATAATAAATAACATGTAAAGAATCCACAATCCCGAAGTCTTTTTTATTTACCGTTCTTATATAGCTATTTTAAATAAATGAATTTAATCATGGAATACTTAATAGATTTATTCGAAGAAATTTAAGTTTTTTACACAAAAGACGACGGACATTCGCACAAAAAAGTTAATTTATCGTTCATAAATGTGAAACCATGAATCCCTGGCAAAAAATCCTGCCCCGCCGATCTACTCTTCCGTTACGATGAAAAGGAAGGACAAATCAACAAACATAAACTTTCAACATTTCTAATGTTAGTAAGTAGGTAAGGTTAAGGATTATAGCAAGGATTAGAAAAAACAATTTTTCCAGTTTGAAAAAACAATTTATCTCTGAAAAAACCATTTTTCCAATTTGATCAACACACTAAAGGTTATTTCATCGGATTGTGTGAAAAAATATAACTCCGTGCTTCAGAGACGTAAACCAGGGGAAAACGCACTGACAGCTTATCGATGTGTAATGCTGCACACAACAAACAAGGTGATCAAAATAGCAAGACGAGTCTATAAACCAATTATAATTCTAGCTTGGTAGATTTTGAGCGTACGGACGGCCGCAACTCAGGTTACCACACCCGTGCACTCTGTGCTATTGTGATAAGAGCGATTTTGCAATGAAAATGGAGTAACCTGATGCGCTGGCATCTGTACATTCATTCTCAGTCAAATAAAAATTACATTAAGTACATTCAAAATACTTTGGTCAGCTATCGAAATCTTTTTAAATTGCCTGACCCATTTCAAGCCAATATCCGTTGTCAAGATATTAGATACTAGTATCCCGGATATGCCATACTCTGGGTTATTTTCCCACATCAATCTTTGTCCCTTTATTGTATTACCCTTAACTGATATCAATCAAAGCGTTAAGCGTCCTTTGACGCATTAATCTCAGTGAACCCGCCCGAATCCATTGCTTTCACGGCTCTTTAAATATAAACACGCAAAAGGTTGACTACGCGTATTAAGCGTTTGAACCGTTCAGGCAAAGAAAACAAGTAACGATCGCTCAGGTAAAGTTCTGCTAAGAACCAACTGCTGAAGGAATCTGCGATAGCGATTTTATCACTGGATACCTATTTCTTTAAGTACATATGTTCTTTAGTATACCTTAGTATTCTTGAATTCTAACCCGCTTCAAGAAGTCTTTGGCTACTGTGACCTATAAACCAAATCACACAAAAATCCTTACAACCAAAGCAACATCCATTGCTATTGAGAAACCACGTTTTGAGAGTTATACGTGGTTATACTCACGGATTGCCTTCATCGGGATTTTTGGCTTGCATCCATTTCTTAAACTGTTCTTGAGCTTCATTTATGCAGGGTTTGTACCCAGCTTGACAGAGGAAGGTCTTCGTGTGTCCTCGGAGATTCTTACGCCACCGCTCTTCGTCTTCTCTTTCAGTCTTTACTAACTCCTCATAAAGGGGGAGAAGAAGATGTTTTACGTAAGTCTGCGAAGCAAAAAGACCGAAAATTCTCAGATTCTGTATTTTATTTCAACACTGCTGGGGAAGTATAAAGTTGTCGTTGGTCAGAGCAAGAATGTGGTGTACAGAACTTCTAAAATAAGTACATCTCATTGTAAAACTATGTAACTTTTATAAAATAGCTCCTGTATTTATCAACAATTATAGATAATAACATGTTTAGATAAGAATATTACAATTTACATATTCTAACAAAGTTAAAGTAAAAATTGTTAACAAGGGTAATAAAAACCTAAGTATGGAACACACTAAAATTTTTATAACTCACTTGGAATTTGTCAAGCAAACACGAACAAATACGCCTGCTAATGTGATCAATCATGGTGAATACAGGATCCCAAACAAGATGATGCCTTTCATCTTTTAAGAATAGCGTCATATTGAAAGCAGTTACAAAGGATAGTTCGCCAGCGTAAGCTAAATTCCAAGCGTCATGGAGCAATTTAGCTCGAGTCAGTTCTGGGATAAGATGACGGTCTTTACTTTGAAGATATTTAGATAGAAGGTTCCAATTTTCTTCATCGTAGTTAACAGGATAAGGTGCTGAAAGGAAAATGGAGAACGATAGTTTAAGTCTTGATTAAAGTTCCTATGAAACATGTTTCAAACATGTAAAGTGAATGTTGAAAACTAAGAATATAGTGGACACCGAGACAATGTGCCAAACTACTATAAAAAAATTGAAGGGTATTAAAATTAAAATAAATTACACAGGAAAAATCATTTAAACCGGAGTTCGACAATTTTTAAGTAGCATTAAAAATTTTTTTGGTAAAACGCTAAATTTTTCACCTTAATTTTTCACATTTCACTTTTTTCAATTTTCTGGTGTAACATATTACCACCCACGCCTATTCTGAAATCGGGTATTTTTTCATAACTTTTTTTAAACAGAATGATTAACTCTTCACCATAGTAAAGAAATTCAATTAAAATCTTGAACTCAACCTTGACCAAAGTCATAGATGAGGTCGACGATGGAGCGAGTTAACCCAGAAAATGCCTATTCAGAAAAACTTTCAAGGAAATTGTGTTTCGTTGTTCGATATCCTGTTAAGTAATATCCTGTTACAATCTTAATCATACTTACCGATTTCTTCGGGATTTACAATAATAAAATGCTCCTTGCTGGGAAAATCTTTGATATCCAGTTCTTTCTGGTTTTTCATCCAGGCAGCTGCAGAGCCACTAGTGAAGTCAAGTTTGTCTCCTCTGGCCATAACCAAAGGCACCCACCATGTCATGCGATCCGCATCAGGAACGTCGTGTGGACGCTCACGAAGGTATAATTTCTGAAAGAATTGTTTCAAAGATTGTTATTACTAAAAGTAATCCCTGTCAACTTTGCCTTGCAGTGCCTTTGTCTTCAGCAGTTATGTTTTCGCATTTTCGATTATGATTGTTAGGATAGTCTTAAATAATTTAATCAAATATCTGAAAGACATCTTTCGTTATTGAGTTTTAACTTTCAAAATTTAAGTAACTTGAATAATATATGGGAAAGTAGCTTTTAATATTTAGCGTTTTTTCATTTACCTGCGTCACGTGTGCACTTCTGGAGTCGTAGTTCCTGTGTACAGTAATCATCGGTAATCTGTCTTTTTGGATCCAACTGTTAGCAATCGTCTTGACGTCAACGTCTTTTGGAATTTTCCCGTCAGCTAGAGCAGCCGTATTCAAAGCAGTCCAGATATCGTCTCCGGTAAATGTTTTGAATTTACTATAAATAATAAATCACTTAATTTGAAAGTATTAAAGATTGTGAAGCAGTCTACAAAGAAAACTTGATAGTTAATGTTTCACAGTTATATTACTTAAGTTGTAATATTCCATAATTTTACTCTTATATCATCTCTTTCATATTCTTTGTGAAATATTTTTGTCATGAAATTATAATTACGTGTGCATATTACTTACTGAGATTCAATGAATGCCCTAATTCCTTTCCTGAATGTGTCGCCTCCTAGAGTGTAGTTGAACATTCTGAACAATAGCTCTATTTTCGTGCAAGCTGTCTCCTGTTTCATCCCGGTGATTCTTGAGTGGGGATACCTTTTGCTGAACTCGTAATAAAGGGAATATAATACTGTCATCGGCCATTTGCCTTCCATTTCTGATCCGTTGTTAATCTGGTGGGTTGAAGTACATATTTCCATTTATAAAATATGATTAGGTTTTTGGTTTTCTTTTTACAATTAATTTTCTTTTTAAATTTTGCATTCGACGAATAGGCATTGAAGTTACACCATTCCCAAAACCGATAGAACAGACTATCAGAAAAAAGCCTTCTCTTTGCCTAAACTGATGCTTTAGTGGAACTTAAAAATGTACAGTAATGTAGAAGAAGAATAATTTACTTATTTCTTAAAATAGTTTGAACGATTACAAGAGTTAGAACAGCAGGCCCTGCACTTAGCAAGCTTGTAGGAGGAGGGATTACCTACCCGTGCACAAAGTTTTAGACACATACAGTCAAATGTCCTTTGTTTGCAAGTTTAGGTAGCTTTTATCTACATTATTATTATAAACAGGAAATATTGTATTGTTTGTTTATTTGCATTGAATAGGCTCCGAAATTACAGGACCGATTTGAAAAACTCTTTCACCATTAGAATGCTACATTATCCCTGAGTAACACAAGCTACATAATTTTCCCGAATTCCTTCGGGAACGAAGTCCCAGGTGGAATGTAAAGATAAAAATCAATCTTGTCTTACGAGAAATCAGACGACGTTTCATGTCTATAAGATAATTAGAATGCGAAATTAAGGAACTTACCTTAAAAGCAATCTCTGCAGCAAGATAGCCCACAAGAGCCTTATTGAGATGAGCATCAGACCACCAAGCTGGCGTGGTGAGGGCTCCCAGCCACTGGTACGACAGTTCCTGAGCTAGTTGCAGGTAACCTTTACTGGCCAAGTCACTTTCTCTAAAAATAAATGGAAAATGTCATTGGCTGTGATTCCGCAAAAAATATGTAGGAAACACAATGAATCTAACCCTACCATAACTCTAAAAATTAAAAATTTTGGATAGCCCCTGACATTGATCTTTAACGGATGAACCAATTCACATCAAATGTAGCTAAGAATTAACAGAGAGGTGTTATAAATTTCACGTGTGTATCTGTCTGCAGCATCGTAGCTCCTAAACGAGTGGACCGATTTTGATGCGTTTTGTATCGTTTGAAAGAACCGAGATAGTTCTTCGCTATATTTGATGTGAATTGGTTCATCCGTTTAAGATCAATGTCGTAGGCTATCCAAAATTTTTAATTTTAGAGTTATGGTAGGGTTAGAATCATTGT
The DNA here is from genome assembly GCA_949987775.1 of Aproaerema taeniolella. Classification (NCBI taxonomy): domain Eukaryota; kingdom Metazoa; phylum Arthropoda; class Insecta; order Lepidoptera; family Gelechiidae; genus Aproaerema; species Aproaerema taeniolella. The sequence continues at coordinate 11,968,808 of OX465253.1, forward strand.
GTTTTTTACATATGGGGTCCACTCCAACCGGCCAATAAAGGCAAGCGGAGAGAGAGGCCTGACCGACTCTCGGGGGTATGGGACCCAAGGGACGTTACTTCCCATTCAGCTCGCCACAAAGCTGCCCTGGAGGCCTAGATGAAATAATAATAATGATGATGACATTAAACAATGTTCAATTTACCTATAGATAATCGCTATAAGTAATTAAAACTAACCTGAAAGTTTCAGTTTCAGATTGTTACCACATTTTTTTCACAGATTTAAAAGGGTTGGTTACTACTATATTAATTATTTTTCGAATACAAGCTCAAATTTTTAAATAATTCTGTTTTTCAATGCAGTACATACCATTTTACATTCCCAGCAGTGGCTTTTTTAGGTAAGTACGTAACATAAAATAAGGATTAAGTGATTGTTAACGGAACTCTTTTGATAAAATATCATGTCTACCATAACTATTGTGATATAGCTGTTAGGCATACTTTAATCTCTGAATATCAATCATTTCTATGTTTTGTAGATGCCTGGCTTATTGAATCACTTAAAATTCAGACCCAGTCGCTAATTGAATTTTAAGCAAGAAGTTTTGAAAATATTTTTGAGCTCAATAACAAGGTAATCAGGATTCTCTTTAGAAAGTTATTTTCTCTCTATTTTCAATCGTTATTGAACTCGATATTAGATAAAATGTTTTTTGATACTGATAAACGAGCAAAGTTTTAAGTTAAATTAATTGAAGGAAATTGATAGATATTTTAAAAAGTGATTTAATTCGTTAATCAATATGATAACTCCAAAAATAAAAATGTTGTATCACCCCCGACATTCGATTGCTTATATATGTATGTAGCTTATAAACGGCTAAAACAATTTTGATCAAATATAGCTAAGAATCATCTCAATTACGTCAGCTTTCAATAAAAAAAAAACTTTTTGAGAGCTACGATGCCCAGACAGACACACACGTAAAACTAATAATACCCCTCTTTTTCGTCGTGTATTGAAAAATTAACTTACTTGAAGACAATTAAGCCCCAGTTGTCGGCAGGCTTGACACCTTGATAGTTAGGCAGGGCTACAATGTCCAATTTACACAGTGGCAGAGGAACTTTCCAGAAGTTAGCTATCTCACGGAAGACTGTAGATACTTTCTCGTGCACATCTTCAAGGGCTTGCAAGAATTCTGGACGACCCCATATCCTCAGTTCTAGAGAAAAAAAGTATAGTTTTAATGTACAGAACCCAGCGCATCAGGTTACCCCATTTTTATTGCAAAACCTTTGTTATCGTACCTTAGAGTGCACGCATACATAATAAAATATGTTTAATTAATACATATGTCTTTCTTTCTAAAACAGTTAGCGAAAATGACAATGTTGTGACTGTTGAAATCAAATCTTAGAGCCTCTGATTGCATTATATTAGTAATATTAATAATATTATACTTAATGGACTAGGTATAATGGTTTTGTTTTGAGAATCAAACTGTTGACTATGTGCGTTTACAAACTGAGTTGCCGGATCGTAAGAATAATTATACTCATTACTAATAGAAAAGTAAAACACTCTCCACTGTAACCATAGAACTAAGTAGTCTTGCTTATGAATATCGAAACGCAGGCTTTTCAATTATTATTTTTTTCAAGCCCATATAATTGGCGAAAGGCTGACCTCCTCTTACCATTATGCAACTAGTTCCATCTGATAACCCTCTCAGTTTAGGCCAAACGTGGCATCTAGTAGTTATAGAACAGCTGATGCTCTGCCTACCCTGTTAAGACTAAAGGCGTGAGCGTAAGTATGTATGTATAAATGTCTCCACCGAGGAGCACGGGCCTCTCTTCAAACTACAACAAACTAGCTTAATCCTACCTCAACTACACTGGGCGTCAAAAATAAGTAGTACACTTTTCAAATTGCAATTACTCCTAAACTATAGTAGTTACACTTATGAAATAAAAAGCAGTTTATAGTAAACTTAACGAAGTTTATTAAAGTTATATTTTATTTGGCATGAATAAAGTTTCAAACTTAAAATTAAGATAAATACTAAAAAGTATCAATTTTTAACGATATGTCAACCACTTAATTTTCACGTTTTGGAACTTTTTCACAATTTAATAACTTGTGTTGCCGCCTCGGGCTCTAATTACAGCTTGGATCCGGTTTGGCATGCTGAACACTAAGTTTCGGAGGCGGTGTTGGGGAATATTTTCCCATTCTTCTATCAGCGCATGTTTTAGAGCCCTGAGTGTGGCAGGAGGTGGACTGCGCCTTCTGACTAGCCTCCCAAGCTCATCCCAGGCGTGTTCAATCGGGTTGAGATCTGGGCTTCTCGATGGCCAAGCCATCAAGTTGATGCCAACCTCCTGAATGTACTCTTGTACGTGGTGAGCAGTGTGTGGCCGGGCGTTATCATGCATTAGGATGGCTCCATCACCCATATTTATTAAATATGGCCCTGCATACTCGTTGAGGATCTCCGAGGCATATCTTTCACCAGTCAAAGTCCCATTTTCTATTACCACAAGCTCTGTGCGACTCTCTGAAGAGATACCAGCCCATACGTGTACAGAGCCCCCGCCATATTGGACTCTTTCCGAGATACAAGCTTGAATGTATCGCTCACCGGGTCGTCTGTAGACTCTCCGCCGTCCATCTGAAGTGTATAAAGAGAATCGAGACTCATCTGTGAATAAAACTCTAGCCCATTCTTCTTCGCCCCATTGTACGTGTTGACGGGCGTAGCGTAGTCTTGCTACGCGATGCTCTGTCTCAAGTTTGGGGCCATTTGCTGGTCTTAGAGGCTTCAGGTTAGCTTCAGCAAGTCTTCTTCTCACTGTACTCTCACTGATGTAGTCTGTTCGGGTCCGAAGAAGCTGTTGCTGAACCTCAACTGCATTAAGGTGTCGATTTCTTAACACAGTGGAAACAATAAAGCGATCTTCTCGGGTACTTGTGCACCTGGGTCTGCCATTACCTCGTCTCCTTAGATGGTTTCCAGTCTCTTCGTACCTTTGCTTTACTCGCTGAACCGTTCTTAAAGTTACACCCACCCTCCTTGCAGTACGACGCATACTGATGCCCACTTCGAGAAAAGCTAAGATTCTTGCACATTCTTCTGGTGAAAGAGGCATGATTAGTCAAATTTACTCTCTGAAGATACCTATGCTTTTCAATTACAATTGCTTTATCAGCAGCGAATGTGTCAAACACAAAAATCCTAAGTAAGACAACACCTTTCAACAGTTTAAAAAAAGTGTTTTTATTTATTCGTTTTTTTTAAAGTCAAGCATTATAAGTTCTTATAATGCATGAAGTTTTTATTGAATAAGATTAAATTTTCTTTTTAACCTTTTTTGTTTCAAAGGTCTAAGTTTTATAGTTTGGGAGAAATCGCAATTTTAAAACTGTACTACTTATTTTTGACGCCCAGTGTAGTTGTATTAGACTCAGCTAAAACCCTTTAATCGCCTAATTTCCGCAGTATACACTAAGCTGCTATTAACGGAGCTGCTAGCACTTATCCTTTTATGCTAATTACCGATCGATCAATCAAGCTACCGACTAGTGATTGGCTGATAGCATCAGCGTAATGAATCGTGGTATATGTAGATGATTTCTTACTGCTTATGATGCACTTAATGAAAAGCGTAAAAAGAACAAAATGTCTTTCGCCTGATGCCAGGTTATAACAATACTTAAACTACATATTAATGATTATAAATTACTTTTAATATGGAATTACATCATAAAAAAGACCCGTGATCAGCACTGACACTTATAAGGACTTATAGTAATAGTCCGTTTCTTTTTCTTGTAATTAATAGCAAACAGTCGTTTTCTTTAGAGGATGATTCTCCACTTGAAACTGAACAACTTTCCCCAAGGAACCTGTTTATTAAAACATTTTTCAAAAATTCGACTTCCATACTTACAAAGGCAAACCAGCTGATCACAGAAGTTGTATAAAGACGCGAAATTATATTTCATATTTCGATGTTAATTGAGAAAAGTGACAGGTACAGTTTCGTGGGCGTATCCCTAATTTTCGTTTACTAATTAATTATAATCTAATTACATTATTTATACAACCCTTCTTCATACCAACTCGACTGCTTCTAAAGGTCGATATCATAAGACCTTTCGGTTTATCTCATGATGCGATGACCTACTTGATTAAAGGAAGGCAGGTCAAACCTACCCTGAATGTTTCGGTAGTCTCTAAATTATAACGTGAATTGAAACAGACAGGTATTTTAATTTAACATTGTTAGGAATCGGTCTCTTGGAAAACATTACTGTTAAAACTGAAATAGAATTTGTTTACTTTAATGTTTTATTGCTTAATTAACACGGAAAAAGCAAGAAACAGTCGCCGATTACACGTAACACTAAGATATAAATAATACTCGTACAACAATTAAAGTACATTTTTTAAAAACTATATAAATTGATAGATAATATAGTACTGATCAGTACTGATTCTGGCTAGTCGTAAAGTTTTATTCAGGAATGCGCTGTTTCGATAACTTATTAGCTAAATATGTTCAAGTTTTAAATTCTTTAAGAAAATAAAAAATAAATATAAGAGTTGCTTCAGAAAACTCTACGTTATCCAGATCGCATTAAGAGCAAAAGGTTCTAAATATTAAGACCAGTGTCGCCAGCGCCTTATCTTTGTGAAAAGCAACGTTCTTAATGGACTTCAGTATTTTCACGTCAGCGAAGGTGACGCAGAGGAACGTAGGAAATTCAGCGACAAACTGAAACGAATTTTTCTTTGTACATTTCCTGACACAAAACAATGTGCTGGTTAGAATTCATAGCAGGCGCTTCTGAACGTCTTCCATTTTTTGGGAGTATTTTTGATCTACTTTTTGGTAAAATCTTGTCTTTTTCGATGTTACTTTGAATTTATCTTTTCCTATTGATTTTAAACTAGAATTTATAAATTATACATTTGTTGTTTTTTAACATTTTTATCTAAATCGTAATTCGTTACCGGCATTCGTGATTCAAATAATCAATAAAGAAACGATTAGGTATGTAGAGAAAAACTTATTGGTTTTGAATACGAAAATATTTGACATTTGACAACATTGTAATTAATATTGTTTTATGACATTTAGAATTTGACACGTTTTCTGTCGAATCTCGATATCTAAATGTCGCGTTATGTTAAGGTCCGAGTGCCTTTCGGATCAACTTCTATTACTTTCAGTAATTTAAAAAAATACGAAAATTTGTAACTTACCAATATTGTTTCCATTTTCGTCCTTGTACTGGATCGAATCGCCAAGTTGTTTCAAATCAGCAATGACTAGACCAAGAGTGAAAGTGGACATTGGTGGAGTCCTTTCAAAATGATCCCATACCGCGTTAGGTTCTCCAGTGCTAAAATAAAATCAATTTAAAGCCAACTCATATTACCTTACAAACTATTTTTTATGAGACTCTGCTCACCAACCATATCATAAAGGTGAGTTGTGGTAGGAAGCAATATAACTAACGTAGGTAACTAAGAGATAAGACTGGCAAAGGATCGGAGAGACTAGCGATACGGGAGAGGTCTTGGCCCAGCAGAGTGGGCCAAAATGGGCTGATTATATAGAATAGTAATTCTTCTGTTCTCTCTGAGTCTTAAATATGAATTATACTTACATGTCTTCAGTCTTCGCAACAGGCACATTGCTGAGGGCGATCATACTGCGAGGGCGCACTACACTCACTTCGAACGGAGCCTTGTACCCTGGCTCGTCGAAGCAAGGGAAAATGCGCCTCGCGTTGTTCGGGCGCAGTTGTGTAGCTGCCACAATTCTTGTAGAAAAAATTGATATCTTTAGGGAAGGCCCATGTATGAGTCTAAACTTAAACTTCCATGCTGGATTAAGAGGGAGAAAAAAACGGAATGTGCTAGCTGCAAACTGTTCCCATGCATATTGTAGGAGACAGTAAGTGGAATGCCTAATTGTTTAGAAATTATAGGGGTGAATGTATCAATGAATGAACCTGTAATGTATTTTTCACTAACTTTTTACTAAGCCCAACTGTTTAGGTTTTTCTAATGCAATTAATTTTAAATTCATCCCCGACCTTCTTTATGTAAATAAACAGTTATGTTTTCAGTAAACAGTAATGTTTATGGAGATTTAGGGGCAATTAACATATTTTAAATAGGTAAGCACTGTCTAATTACTTTCTAAAACGGTTTCCCTCAAAGTAAGCCCACTAAATCAAAAACAATACACTACATATATTACGTAAGCTTTTACATAATAACTCCCCTTAAACCGGGGTAAATTGATAGAGCATTAAAATGGTCTTGAGGCTATTTATCGCTACAACTCACAGAAAATGTAATACATAATATTACGTAGGTGAACAAGAATAGTAATGTTAACATGAGTAGATTGTAATTCTTTCGATACAACACAGCCTAGCCAAGTAGCCATCGAGTACCTTAAGTTTTATTGTTGTTTATTGATAAATAGTATTACTATGTATTACTACATCCCTATGACTATCACTTTTAAAATACTGGTACAAACAAAAAACGTCATAATATCTACTAATGATATTATAAAAAGGAAAGATGTATTTTGCATGTTAGCAACAAATAAACGCAAAAACTACTGAACTGATTTCAAAAATGTTTTCACCATTACAATGCTTCATTATCCCTGAGTAACAAAAAGTACATAATTTTCCCGAATTCCTACGGCGAACAAAATCCTGGACGGAAAACTGGTAAGTGAACAAAAGGCTATTCGAAAAATATTATTCCATGTTAAGAAGTTGCTTGCTACTGTACCTCGTACTAATTTAGCCAGCAGAGGTGTATTAATTAAATAGGCGTCTACCTTAGATGTATACGGGTACAAAGTTGAAAAGGAACACAAAAGGGTTTCTCATTAATCACGGCGACCAAGTGGCCCACTTAATTTTACCCCGAGAGAAACTCATGGATGTGACAAATTGGGAAACAAGAAATTATGGAAATTGACCCGTCCCTTTAAATCATACATAATCTGCTGACAAGTAGGTATCCAAATGTTGGCGTATATTTCTCTGAGTTATTGTAAAATATGGTTTCATCCAAGAAAGTTTCAAATAAATTAGATTATTTGAAAAGGGTAAATATAAATATACTCGTAGGAATCAATTATATCAGCACCTTACAAGATAAATTTTGTGTGCTATTGGTTAGTTTATTTGATTTTGTTTGATTTTTCTTGACGACTGGTGTAGTCCGTCAGCGCAGACATTTGTGAAAACCGGCCAAGTGCGAGTCGGACTCGCGCACGAAGGGTTCCGTACCATTATCTCTATAAAAACGGCAAAAAAATAACGTTTGTTGTATGGTAGCCCCCTTAATTTTTTTTCTATTTTTTTAGTATTTGATAACCCTTGAACTGCAATGTCATTAAAGCCCTTATTATAGCGGCAACAGAAATACATCATCTGTGAAAATTTCATTTTTCTTACTATCACAATTCATGAGATACAGCCTCGGACAGACTTATCTATAAAAAGGCAAAAATATCACATTTGTTGTATGGGAGCCCCCTAAACTATTTATTTTATTCTACTCTTTAGTAAATATTTGTTGTTATAGCGGCAACCAAAATACATCAACTACCTAACTATCACGGTTCATGAGATACAGACTCGGACAGATTTATGTATAAAAACGAGCAAAAAAATCACGTTTTTTGTATGGGAGCCCCCTTAAATATTTTTTTCTGGTTTTTAGTATTTTTTGTAATACGGCCAATAGAAATACATCATCTGCGAAAATTTCAACTGTCTAACTATTATGATTCATGAGATACAGCCTGGTGACAGACGGACGGACAGCGGAGCCTTAGTAATAGGGTCCCGTTTTTGCCTATGGGTACGGAACCTTAAAAAGCAGATGTTTGTTCTCGGATCTGGGTGTCTTTGTATGTGCCCAAGGGACCCACGATACAAGGAAAGCCTCTGTGGACCTTTGTGTGTATGGCGTTTATTTATTTCTTTTTATAATGATTACGTGGGAATTTTCCCGTCAATTTTTCAATGTTTTAAATAGTTATTCTGCTATTCGAGACGGAGCGAAATACAACAAATCAAAAATATAAGTGGTATAACTAACACGACTTTGTTTTATATATTTAGATTTTATAATGATTATGCTAAACGTAAGTGAGATGAACATTTAAATTAATTACCTTTCAACTTCTTGCTCGGTTGTGTAAGTTGTTTTGAAAAACGCTTCCGTCGTAGAAGTTTCCAGGTTTCCATTGAAGCTGAATACCAAATGACCTTTTGTTCCCTTGGGAATGGATTTCTCTAAACGAATAGTTGCTATCGGCTTCTTAGGATCCATCGACAGCCTTGATACTGCAACCTTTTCGAATTTATCACTGAAAATATAAAAAAATGTTTAGCTACTGTTAAAAAAATGTTACGTTGATGTAGTTAGCAATATACATACTTCTAGTCTTTAAATATTTTACAAGTATATTATAATCGCTGCCCTTATTAGATATTCTTCCAAAACCTTCATACGCTAGCGATAAGGTTCTAATTACAATAAACTTGACCATCAAACGTGTGTGAAGTTTTAAAGACAAGACCGAAATAGTATAGGTGTCTGTGTCTTTGCCACGCCCTTCGTGCAATTATTGCATTCTGTGAGTATCTGGCTTTACTTTCATATGCGTCATGCTTAAGCCATACTATTGTATGTACAACAAAACATCTTGATAAGAAAAATTTCTTTGAGCGATGTAAGTACTGGAAATAAGTGATATAATATAGGTACCTAGTAAGAAAAACAATGACCGATATTTTTCTCGAATGTGCTCTAAAAACGTTTAGTAAAAGCGACGTAATTTTTTAATCTGTGTAATAATGTGAAAAGTATGGCGAATCGCTCACCTTACTCATCGATAAGAAACGTGAGCTAAAGCATTTTTTCTGCATAAAAAAACATTTTGATGGAATAAAACATGAAGTAAAGATACTAATCTCAAGTATTTTATATGTAGTCAGTACATTAATTAATTAGGTACAAGAAAGTGAAAAAGTTCAGCACTCTTTTTATTTTGACTTATTTTTAATTAGGTATTTGTTTATTTTATGTGCGTTTAGCTGCAAGTTTTGTTTAATAAATTGTATTTTATTCTATTACATTATTCGCCAAATATTTGTATCAAAAAAAGCCAAAAAAGCGTTATTTCACAGAACATATAGGATATTACTCGTGTGACTAGTGTGATTCACTACTTTTTCGTAATACCTCGTATTGCAATTTTGCCACGATCTTTCATTAGTGAAAGATTTACCAAGTGTGTCTTAGAATTTTTTTTTAGATCTTCAGTTTAATCTTATCAGAATTTCGTGATTTAAAAGTATGCAAGCAATAAATATCACTTTATATCTAATCTGATAAAAATGAATGCTTGTTAAAAGATAATATCGCAGTGGTAAAGTTTTATGACGCTAACTAACATCAGAAATAATTTGCTGTGTAAAAATATTATCAAAAAGACTACCAGGCATGTACAATAAAAATCATCCAGGAAAAAGATAATAATTTAAAAGATGTGGAAGGGAAGAAAAGAAAAATGTGAATTTGAAGTAATAAGATTCAGCCATTTATATTCATCCTTACGAATCAATAGCATGATAACAGGTATTTTCCTAATTGATGTTAGAAGAACTAATCAAATTTATTTATTTATTAAATAACATAAGTTCTTCTAAGTCTTTTAATTTAATTATTTTACTTAAAATACTTTGACTTTGAATCTAAATTTCACAAAGCAAGTACGTTTGAAGAAAAGTTACCCATTTTGAATCTTGACTTCAGTTTCGCTGATTTCAATCTCATGGGCGCAATGCACAGCGACCTCATCAGTGTCTTGAAGCCAAGTGACGTTGATAGTCACGTGTCCTTTGAAGATCCCATCATCCAGGTATGGTTCCAGTTCCAGCCTATAGCCTGTAGGCTCCACAGCCTTCTCCAGACGACTTTCCATTGCCAAACCATGAGCGTTGTTTAAATCTATGCTCCGGGTTTTGATGATGTGACCAGCTGACACCTTATTTAAAATGTAATATTAATTAATTATTGTCGCTACATCTTTCATTTCTTCTTTAGACCTTTATTTGTGTATTTTAATATTTTATAATATCTCTAGGTTTTTTTTAATAGCCTACGGAATTACTTTGCCTTGATTGATCTTGGTAAACCGTTGCATATAAAAATTCAAGGATTGAATGATTTCAATTGGAGCAAATTCGAAATTATAATAAAATTGAATAAGAATGTTAATAATGTTACTCTAGATATCAATCTAACTCAAATTTTTTTTCGATATGAATAAATAAACGATACTTCTTAAGACAATTACAGTTATTGTTTACTTAGGTGCAGCAACACCGATTAGAAATAAGTTCAATCATATAACATGAATAGGAACTGAATAACTGTATAAGCCTTGAGGTGTGAACATCTGAAATCGTGTCATAATGAATAACAATGCCGTTTTTTGGATTAAATCCGAAATATTTTTTTGTGGCCAATAAGATATTCTTTGTATATTATGTTCATACATAAATCAATTGACTTTCAATTGTTTTTTAAGTGCCCAGTTTCCTCACCATTTGTGTCAAACATGGCATCAAGTAGTCCGCTAGAATCACTAAGTGCTCTGCCTACCCCGTTAGGGATTATAGGCGTGAGCGTATCTATGTAATGTATGTAAGTTTTCCTTACAATGTTTCTCGTCACGCATCATAAGAAAATGTATCCCTGTACCAAAAACTATACAAATTGTATTACATATTAGGTATGCATACAATTCTTCGGCATATCTTATAGTTTTATACAATTCAATGTTACAGTCAGACTGAATACAATATAAAAGAGCAAATAAAGGAACGACTATGTACTGCAGTGTCCCAGCAAATGATTATTTGCCTAGCTCGTAGAATCGCTACATGTACATACAGATATTTCTGATAGAGTAGTGAATTGACAGAATCTTTAATGTTTTTTTTCATTGAAATTTTCATACTATGGAATTTATTTTCCCAAGGAATTTATTTTTCCAAGTCTTTCCAAACAAGATCTTATTTTTCGCCAAAGTTACTTATTCCACCAATTTCAATCAACATGAACAATAAACTAAGAATTGTCAGATGTAGTCTGAGACATCTAGTCATTGGTCTAAATTGGCATCTTGTCATCAGCAATTTTATTGTTAAGTCTATAATATAATATGCTGTAGTAATTTCTTTGGAACAGAATTGTTTGAGAACAGAGCACTTCTTGAATACAAGTTTGTTGTAGATTTGAACTACCGTGGACTTGCTACCGTTTCTAATGCTATATCCAAAAAATGATTTAAGTACCTACATAATAGGTAAGCATAATAATGGCAATCGTTTTACTGTAATTACATGTATATCTGCCGAACCCTAGTCAACTTTCCTCGAACCCTTATCGAACGTAAATTGTAAGTCACATGGGGTGATTTTTAATTAGTTTGTGAAACTGTAGGGGGTGATTCTTTGCATTGACACTGCATAATTTTCTCCTAGCAATTCAATTTTTATTTAAAAAATAATCGACTTTTCATACTATAAGCCTTATAGTATAAGGCAATCAGCTAATCGCTACAAATTGGAGAGAGGAAATTTTTTTTTTCATCATTCGACCCATTCCTTGAGGAAAGTTGTTCAGTTTTGTGAGCTGATATTTAAATCCTTAATTTTCGCTAACCAATATTCCCATATTCGTTTCATTTTCACTGAATATATTCCGAGATAGCCCCCAACAATTGCAAATGGCTGCATGTAAATGTTGAAGCGTTCTGCTTTGCCTCCATTTCCATGTTTAGATACTCGTATTGCTGATTGTCAAAAATATGTTTAGCTGGACGACGTTTGTTATTGTATTTATGTTATTTCATTCTACTAATATTATAAATGTGAATATTTTTAAGGATGTATGGATGTTTACTACTCTTTATGCAAAAACTATTTACGAATTTGATGAAACTTTGGCTTAGAAATCAGAATAAATAATATCCCTAATTTCCACAGGAAAGAAGTGCCGAGCGTTAAGGGAAAAATTATACCAAGAAACATAAAGAATTGTGGGAAAAAAGATAGATGACTCAAAATTAACAAACACACTGCCAAATTTTAAGGTACTTTCAAAGGAATCTCTATAGTTACGAAATTTCTATACTTACCTAAGTATACGTTCAACTTCACTTTTTGTGTGCCTTCTGCAATTTACAAGCCTCGTGGCTTCATTCAACAATTTCTAAAGAACGTCTATGAAATATTACAGATAGGGAGCTTACCAATACTTTACTAGAGAATTTATTTTCGTATAGAATCTTTTAATGTTATCCGAGATCGTTAGAGAAATAGCTTGCTTTACTTTTCTATACTACTATTATAAAGAGGAAAAATTTGTATTTTTGTATGTAACGAATAAATTTTAAAACTACTAAACCGATTTAAAAAATTCTGTCACTATTAGGATATACCTATTAGGGATCCTAATAGTGATATACATTATCCCTGAGTGATATAACTCAGGGATAATGTATATCCTACATAATTTTCCCGAATTCCCACGGGAACGAAGTCCCGAGCGGGATGCTAGTAAATAATAATAATATTGGGGACAACTCTCGCAACGCTTATTAAGCCCTAAATAAGCAAGGTTTGGTACTATATGTATAAGTAACTGCACATAAATTATATTTGTAAATACATGCAGACTTCAAAAAATATTTTCAAATAAGTATTTTTGTTTGATGGGAATCGACCCACAACTTTCAGATCAGTGGGCAAGGTAAAAAATATCTCAAAGGCTTTTCTTCAGTTAGACAAATACATTAATCACGGTTAACACCATCACAGACAATGCCATAAGATAATAAAAGACAAACGTTCTGCAAGTAACATTCAAGTAAGAATATTTTAATTTCATTATGACGTAATAGTGTCCCACACCACGTTTACTTTAACTAAAAATCGAACCAAGGGTTTTATTCTATAAACTGAAAAAACGGACCTTTGTTCCTCCCTGTCACCCCCCGCGGCACCAATATCTTATGGGGTGGACTTAAACGATATTTAGGGGACCTAATCCTAATAATCCTACAATTTTTCAGCTACATGTTTTTTTTTCTCAATGCCTGTTTTCGCGGAGTAAAAAGATCATTTTTGCTCGCACTCTAAAAAAAGAAAAAAATATCCTTTAAATTTTCTCAAATTACCAACCTAAGCTGAAATTCTACCGATCTCATGAGCACATAATTTATATCTCAGATCAAATCTTTACGCATCCCTGGGTAATTTAATCCTGCACGTAACCCTTCACGATAGACAGGTATTTACCGATCGAGTGCTTCGAAATAGGTTTTTAACGATGTCAACAGGCAATAACAAGGTGAGACGAGGTGAACTTCGAACGGATGAACGCAATAAGTAAGTAGGTAACAAACCTTATCCGGTGGCAGAGAATTTGTCAGTGACAAACAGAGGCACATAAACATACAGCCAAGTCGAAACATTGTGGATATCTGTAAAGAAAATTTATTACAATCATCGAATTACATGGGATTTTTGAACAAAACCTATAAAAGACATTTTAAGACTTCTTTTATTTTAAGACTTTTTAAACAGTTTTTGCTTGCGTTATTTATTACTTAATTAGACCTCTGACGCGGCGTAGGTATTAAGTAATTTGTCTTATTATATCTATGTACACATGGCAGCACTTCAGTCAGGTACCCATTGATAAGGGCGACTTCAAGGCAAACATTTTGAATATATTTACGAGTATATATGTCCAGAATGACTGTACAAAAACATCGAAAAAACCGGTATTCAGGACAAACAGAGAAGCTACTGCACTAAGGCTTTCTCTAAAATATTCATTTAATCAGTACACTGTTCATTTATAAATGAATATGTAGATACCTTATTCTTATCTGTTTGTTAATAAATTAGGTACCATTAATTTCATCTCAACAGAAATTTGAGATGTTTTCAAAATAATATCTTACTTGCCAGTGTAAGAGTGCGTACCTTGACATAAGTAATTAACAATCTTTATCTTGTATTTAATTACTGGCTTACCAATTTTTGCACAGATGTAAAAATCTGATAACAAAATTGTATCAATAAATAGATAGTAATTAATATCACGTTCATATAAAGACAAGGTAGCGACAGAAGACAGTATCTGAGAATATTTTGAGGCGAGGGTCGAACATTTTAGAGAGGTAGAAGTATCGATTGCACGTAAACGTTTTCTCGTCGTATTTTGCTCCCTTACAGATCTATCAAAATTCGACATTCGATCTATTAAATACAGTACTTTTTCTCTTTTGAAGAAGGAATTTGATGCAGTGATTCAGATACAATAAGGATGGTCTATCTCTAGACTTTCACTTGGTGCCTCAAAAGCAATAACTTTTTATTTTTTATTTAAGTAACTATACCACATGTCACTGAAAAAATGCATTTTAAATGTAATACTTAAAGAAAGATTATGAAATTCTGGTTCCCGAAATTGCAAACTTAGAATTTCCAAAAAAATGTTCGTGTAGAACATTGTAGAACATCTAACTGCTATTATCCAGCAAATCTGTGCTTTGAGGTTGTGGTCGAAAGCAAGTCTTTTAATTATAATAATAAAATGCTGATATAAAATAAATCAGAATCCAGGTACTTACGTGATGGTTCAACTCGGCGTGCAGATTGCCACTGGATTAATTCTCCCACCGCCACTGCCAACCCAATTGACGCCAGGATATGTCTCATTTATACTGACGACATACTCTGATTGTACTTCAATAAACCAGTGTCAAATGCTAATCGTATATACCGAATTGCGTCAAAGGAATTTGCGCAGGTTTTAAGAAAACAACAATGTAACTGTGTTTGATGTCTATTTTCCCGATTCAGGATACCACTCTGTTAGGAACCTACTTTACCGTTAAATAGTTTTCGACCTATGTGATTCGATAATATGACTTTTCAATTAAATGTGCCAAACCCACATACAGTCCGGTTTCTATGGCTTCTAAGGGAAGTTTCGGTTCCTAAGGGAGGTTCTTACATGGAAGGAGCTGGCGGGTGCAGCAAAACCTCCGCACGCGGCATCCGATATGCATGTTGTTAGCAGTCACTTCAGGTGCTGACTGAAAAACAGCCTGGCTGAGGCAGCACCTTTTTACCACATTATTCATTTGTAAGTATGTTGTTTTGTCGTCTGTTTTATATGGTAAATAAATTGCTTTTCCTTTCTTTCATTACATAAAAAGTATAACTAAAAAACATGCGGAAGGAATCAATACCAGCATCTAAATCCTCGTAACATAAATAACCCGCCTTAATACTGGCCCCTTACCTAACACAATGCTACAAAAGTTTCAGGACTCGTAACCTGATAGATTAAATTACATGGAGTCATTCAAATATATCAAAAATTGCAGATTCTAGTATAGCTTTAAGATTTTTGCGCATGTTTTTTTGACAGGCACTGTTTTTTAATAAGTTTTGAACATTTGCTTAGTTTCGTGACCTGATTCACATCTAGTGACTAGATAACTAATTTAAATATATTATACGAAGATAGTGAAACCGCGAAAATCTTAAACAATATATTTCTATTTTTTGACGAAGATTTAAAATGTTATTCCCAATACCGGCATGGTGAACTGTGTCTTGGCCCTTCCAGAGGTTGATTTAGTCAAGATTCTTGTCTCTTTATATTTATTTTTTAAAGTATAGGCATTAATTTATATGTTTTTGGATATGTTTTACTTATATGAGTGCCAGGATGAAGGTTGCATGTCATAAAACCTTTGATAAATCAATAAATTACAAGAAAATAATAAGAGAGTTTGAAGTCAGAAATTTCAAAATACTTTCAATTAATTCAAACTTTTATAATATACATATATTAGTTATGCCCCTGTTAGGTCAAGTTTATAAGAAGCAATAGTTTCATTTCGTCAACAGTGTTACTCATAAAACCGTAACTTTTTTTTTCATTACTTAATGCTGCCGAGGAATAATATATTAGCTCATATTTTTCCGGGCGAACGTTGCTAAGCGCGTTGCCTTTGGCATATTAATTTTGTGCCAGATGTACCAGTAATGGATGTTTTCTAATTGATACGGTAAAGAACAGTAATTTACATGACTGGCTGGCCCATAAAATGGAGTGGACCAATAACCAGCTGTGCCCTATTCGTATATCAGTGACCTTTTTGTAAGGGCATCTATTTTTTTTCCTCATTTAGGTATATAAAGCAGTTTTACGCGTATTGTTAGTACAGTCTGTATCCACAAGCTTTTTATGTGTTGGTGATGATCTATCGGCTAATGATTTTTAATTTTGTAATATTAAATTACTTATACCTATACTTACATATTTTTCTGCATTTGTAAATGTTACATTTTGTACAAATTACCAAATAGTATAATGATAACAAGTATTTCTATGTATGCGTCAATTTTTTAGGCACTAAATAACGAACTGCTGGAAAAATAAAATCTAATTTATTTTTCACTATTCTGTTTTTATAATTTTTTAAATAAAATAAAATTTTACACTTAATATAGGTATTCGAAATCATAACACTCAGAAAACGCTACTGCTGGATATGGCTGTGGAAGGAAAACCTGTGAAAGGCAAACCGTAGTCACCACGCTATGTAGTAGTAATTCAGTAGTTCACACTAGGACGGTATTACCTGTCTTTCGGTGTTCCTTTAGGGCCTGGACACAGCTCAGCAGCAGCAGCGACGGGCACGAATTTCTGTTTAGATTTCGCGATACAGTACCTAAGAGTGAGGCCTAGGTCCTTAGTTGACTTTTGCTACACCCATTGCCAGAAACTAGATTGTGATTAATTTGTAACCAAAGCAGCTCGGCTTTCCATAAAATGACTATTATTTTCCATGGAAAATATACTTTCAATTTTTTTTTCTATAGTTTTTTTCGAATGCCATCTACCAAGAATGTCCTAAGGAAGCTGACGACTCTTTTCTTCATTTTCTGTAAAGTCTTAGTTAAGTTTACTTAATACAGTATACTAAAAAAGAAGCTTGAAACTGTGCAGGCTTGTAGCGTGGTCTTTTCAAAAATGTTACTTCGTAGATTCGAAGAAATTTAAAAACAAGTCATACTATGCATACATAGTTACGTACTAAGTACACATTCATGCATCATACATTTACATTACACTAACCTGATGTGTATTCATTACTCATACACGATTGAGGGAGGTGGCCTAAAGTTCAATAACATAGGTTACTGGTATTATAAACTTACAACTCGCCCCAGTTTAAAATGTAAATGTGGGCTACAAATTCAAATTGATATGGAGTTTTTAGAAATTGAGAAATTAAATGCTGAAAAAAAAATTACATCTTTCTCCAAAAAACTCATAGAATTCTGCAATGAACCATACCTCCTTTCTTTAGCTGTATTTTTAACCGACTTCAAAAAAGGAGGAGGTTCTCAATTCGACTGTTTTTTTTTGTATATTTGTTACGCGATTACTCCGGCAATTATAAACCGATTTGAATAATTCTTTTTTTATTTGGTAGGTCATACGTCAGAGGTGGTCCCATTGTCACCAGGTCAGGATCTGATGATGGAATCCTGGGGAAATCGAGGGAAACCCTCAAATTTTGTAGGCATATACACTGTTTATCAGAAATTATCTTAATCTATGTAGATTTTTGCATCTAATGGTCACCATCTGATGTTGCTGAGCTGATGATGAAGCTGATGATGAATGGTTTAGGAGTATGGGATCTCTGTAACAAAATTATTTGGGATTGAAGTCGGTGACTCGGTGGTCGGTCGGTGGTCGTTTTTGACGTGGAAAATTATTATAGCCTTTCCACTGCTGGGCAAAGGCATCTCCCCCGCATCTTTTATACTTCTTGGGATCTTTTGAAAGTTCCGGCCACCTGGAATTGTAGGTCGTGTCCACCGCTTCAGCTGATTGGATAATATGATTTTTTCCAATGCTCCTTAAGAATAGTTGTTTCAGATAGATGTAAATAATATGTGAAGGGATAGGTAAAATGACTACATGAACGAATCATAGGGCAGTAGCCACTTTAGAGGAAATCAGTCTCACTTAGTGTCTAATTATGAAACCGGCCGTGGCGAAGGTTACTGATGATGATCATCAATTTATTATCAACATACTATGAGATTCCACTACTAAGAAAACCAAATAACTCCGGAGAAAATGCCGGAACGCTATCGCAGTTTGGTAGTAAAATATCAGACAGACCTACTTCCGGTGTTTCCTTAGTAAACTCTTTTAGATAAAGCAGCTGTAACTGGCCCTTTATTATTAACTACTTAACAAATTGCGGACCTTACATAGTTGTAAAGTATTTCTATTTTAAAATTTTAATACACTTATAAAACATGAAAATAAATTAGCACAGTGCTGTCCTGTCGAGTTTAACGTGCATGTTTTTATTTACCTTTATTATTACCTAAAGTAAATATTTTTTGTATAAATAATTGGCGCTTACTTCTTACAAATCGAGTTATTCGTAAGTGACCAGACGTAAACACTCCATTATTTTCATGTAGTCTTCATTCGCTGAAAGTTATTGTTTGTCAATAAATCGTTCTGGAAACAATTGTGTTTAGAAGTCTATCATACCATTCTTCCATATTGGCACAAAGCGTCGACGTAACTAAGAATTTAATCGATATTAACGAGTTTTAAGATTAGCCAGGCAAGTACTGGTTACTGCTTTTATGTCGCGACATCATCGTCCTAAGAAGGTAGATGGTTAAAAAGCAATAGATTCAAAAGGCCTCCCAAGTTGAAGATCAAGCGAAACAAAGTGTACTAAATACAGGTGTGTGAGGGTTCAATGTTAATTGGCCGCGTTATACACGTAAAACACACGTTTACCGCCCACTGCTGGCAATGGCAATGCATATCGGCATAGTTCAACACGACGCGCGCGGCTCTTTACTTACTGAAAGTTCAATTTCATTTTTATTTAAAGAAAAAAACGTTTGAATAGACACGGTGAATTCAGGTGTGAGTGAGTTTGTGCCACACGAAATTAAGTTGTAATAATCCTTTATATTAACATCGGATTTACCTTGAAACACGGTAAGTACTTATTTCCAATAAGTAACACTTTTTACTATCACATTGCTGAAGAAAATTTCGTGAATTTATACAAAATGTTCACAATACATTGTTCATATTTAGTACAATATATTTTGGTTATTTTGTGTTAGTTACTTATACAAACACTTGCAAATATTCTGACAAATTAACGATAAATCCAGTGAACAATATTCGCTCATACAATACACACATGCTATGGTATATTTTATTTGAATGACGAACGTTTTCTTTGATTGATTGTTGTTGACAATAGCAAGTAGGAACCAGTCAAGGTTAGGGTCAGTTTAAATCTGTGTAAGATGTTCATTTTCAATATCGTATCATGTGAAAACAATGTTTAAAATTGTGCATGCGCACTATATTCGGTGACTTTTAAGTACCTAGCTATCGAAAATTCAGCTCAACTTGTGCGATTAGCTGATTAATTTGCTTTTTTATGAGAAATCAATTTTTTTTTAGAATATCTTATAGGTTCCTTGATAGGGAAAATCAACCCCTAAAATTTCGCTAAGTAATTTGAAGTTACTCAATTCTATGTTACATAAAACCCCAAATTAATGGTTTGTATAATGCATGTCTACCATAACCTTACAAACATATAAGAGAGATATTAAATCGTTATTGTAATAAATAATGTTTATATCTATGTTGAAGAATATACATCCTTACTGTCACTACCTGTAATACAAATAAGCATCTTCCAAAATCCGTATCCACCAAAATTTAACCTCTTCAAAAAAACCTCATTTGTGAATAAAATTAAGAAAGAAATGAAACAAGCCGTAAAGAAAGGATTTTATCCAATGTCATGGAATTCTTAAGAAAATGCAATCTTTAGTATTCAAATTATGCACAGAAATGACGTGTGCGTCATTTTCATGAAGTTTTATTAATGCAGATTTGTTAGGTGCTGCTTCATTTGTTGACTCAAATGAATCAACCCTAATCGTCATAGCTACCAAGAACACTCGTAGATGAAAAGATAATTAGATCTCATATTCTTCAGACTGAAGTTTTTGTGATACCTAGTGCACTATAGTAAGAAGGTTGCAAGTAGATGAAATAGATACATTTTAAAATAAATGATTTAAAATTTGATCCTTTCAAGGGACTTTAGCATAGCTAACATGGACGCGTTATATGATTTTGTAGTAGTACGGAAGATGCAGAACTACATATACATGACAAAGTTATCTCACGCGTCCATGTTAGCCCGGCAGGAAGGGAATTACACAGCTCATTATGCTGCAATTTCGTCCTTAGGTTTATTTTTACTACACTAAAATGAAATCCTACTAATATTATAAATGCGAAAGTTTGTCAGGATGTATGGATGTTTGTTACTCTTTTACGTTCAAACGGCTAGACCAATTTTGATAAAATTTGGTATGGAGGTAGCTGACACCCTGGATTAATACCTACATAGGCTACATAATTTCCCAACTTCCCACGGGAACGATGTCCCGGGCGAAAAGCTATAGTAAATAATAGTTTTACAATAAGTCAGGTAGAGTGTTTTTAAATACAGCGTAGTGACATAGGGTGCAACTCAGCATAGTGCCTGCACTAATAGAAGCACAGACGCTGAGATTCTGCTGCTCCCTAAGTCATCCCGGATCCTAATAGTACTTAGATTACGAGGCTTCCGATGAAATGGTACCTTCACTACATATTTTAAAACAAAGTCCCCTCCGCCGCGTCTGTCTGTCTGCAGGCCGAGTACGATAGTGACAGCGCCGCGACAACACCGCGGTCCTATGTCAAAATGTCAACATTGACAACGCCATAAGGCGAGCAAGCCTTTGCGCGGGACCCTCGCGCAATCAGAGTGAAGTTTCAGCGTGAGCCGAGCGCGAGTTTGTCGTTATCGTGCTCGAACTGCTGAACGCAATAAATTGAAAAACTACCAAACGGATTTTGGTACAGTTTTCGCTAATGGACGGAGTTACTCAAGAGGGAGGTTTTAGTGTATAATTAATAAATGATTTGTGTAAATTGTTTGGACTATGATGATTATTGAAGATGTCCGAAAATATCAAGCCGATTTTGAACTTTCATTGAAAATACTGCCTACTGCTACCCGTGCGAAGCGAGGGGGGTCGCTAGTTTCCAATATAACTGTAAGATAGAAGTTTCAAATAAGTATAGGTATGTATGTAGGTACACTATTAACCTAGAAAAAGAAAATAAGTAGCAAATTTTAGCATGGTATTCCGCATATTACATAGAATTATTCGAAATTTATAACTATTTTACTCTGCCGAATAAATTATTTTATTCGATCTTCATTTTTCGTAAGTGGGTCCCGGCAATAAGGAACTTAAAAAAGGGTTTTAATTCAGTAAGTACTACGTTCAACTTTAACATTAATACACAAAGTTACTCTTTCATATTATTATAAGTTATTTATTACATTCATATTTAAATAAATGAAGTATACTCGTATAGTATTGATATATACATGTACGACATGTATACATATTTCACAACCATGTATTTATTCCAATAAACATGCTTGTAATCATAAAAGAAAAATAACAAACCAGCATTTAAATAATGATAAATGTTCTCTGCAATACAATTTTTTATACATGAATAACATCTGGTTGCTACTTGCTTGAAACCGCCTTTATGAATCCTGTTGTTTGGCTAACTGTGCATATTTTCATAAAAACGTTACCATACCTAAACCTGAGTAGAATCAATTATTTTATATCTAATTAAATAAGCGTATTTGATAAATAAAATAACAAATAATTACGAACAGGAGAGGTTTCCCAATGGGAAAAGCGATGTGCCGAAATACTACTTTACCGAGCACTGGACCTGATAGCCTTCGATGGAAAACGAAAAGGAGGTCTTATAATCTCGCTAAACATTGCCAGAATAGTTCGCCGATTTCTTTCTAAATCGCCCAAAGCCCTCGCAGATTGTTCCGGGTCTCGTCCGGGTTGTATCCTGCCACTCGTTAGTCTATACTTCAAATGGGAAATTCTCGCTTAGCAATAGCTTATACCACACAAAACAATACAATTGGCTGGTACTTAGGTGCTAGGGAAAAAATCGAAGGATCGAACGAATGTAGAATAATAGTGTTATCGGCCCGCATGCGTATTAGTCATGGCCAGCGATATACCATTGAATTAGACAAGCAGCAAGCGTTAGTTTTGCTTGAGATCGATAAAATAATCAGAAATGCCTAATTTCTTTTTGTAGGCAGTGACACACTTTTTTTATACGTTCTACTGAAGTCGGAAGGGTTATACATTCGGGTTATATGGCTTTAAGTAGCTTCTTCTTCTGATCTTGTAGGTATAGTCAAGTCAAGTGTTTGGCAAACTTGGCTAACTCTGGTGTCAAGAGTTTTCAAACCGCACAATGGCCTCTGACTTGGTTTTAACGACTGCAGTCAATCGATGACGGCTGCAAGACCGACAGCTTAACGTGCCCTCCGAAGCAAATAATCGTTCGTGATAAATTGCCACTTCGGTCACCCATCAGGTTCCCTGCCTCTGTGTACGTTGCTTAACCTCACTGATCGGTTGAGATAATCGAGTAGCTAATTTGTAGATATTCAGTAATGATTAGCACCGCCGCAATACGAAGCCTTATAAAATACGCTATGCTCTAACCTTTGTAAAAGCTAGTTTCTCATTAATGTAAAATATTATCTAAGGACGCAGGTATTCTTACTCAAATTTTAATTTATTAGGCAAGCATGCGCGTTAAGACGGCAAAATGGTGTGCAGTGCAAATAGCTTCCACAAACTCTGATTTGCGCTAACTGAAATGTGCACAAGCAGCTTAACTGCATATTGCGATTATAACTTGCGAAGTTGTTAGTATAGCTATTTCACTGTTTACACCTTGTTCGTTTCTTTTTTTATTTCAAATTAAATTGTGCTAATTATCGGGGAAATGAATCATTAAGTACCTATGTACCTACTTACGTAAACATTTGGTGTAAGTATATTAAAATTTACTATCTGGTTGTTAACCCTCCGCATACCAGGTGGGGTGTAATAAACCCCAGGCGGTGAAAAATCGATATATTTTCAAAAATTTTCGTGCGCGGAATCTGAAGCTCTCAGTAGCTGGAGTTGCGACGTTCTTACACTGGCAAGTACCATTAGTTTAGTGGTGCGTGCATTTTTTAGGGCTCTAGATGCGTTTATGTTTAGAGTTGTGGTTATTTGAGCATATACAAAATGCAATTATGGCGAACTAAAGAACTCCTACCTCGAGATTGAAGTAAAAATTTAAAGATGTATCATCGTTGTTCAATTTTTTTAAATTTAGTCAGTTTAATTACAAACATTGGTAATTATCAATTCTTAGGGTAATTTCAAGTCTAAATTAGTAGTCAGAAAATGGCATTTTTGCTACCCTTTTTCAACAAACCATTTATTCTATTTAATTTTTTTATATAGTGCTACTCAGGTTATGTTCAATTTCAAAAATATGCAATAATAATTCAGTACCCCTATTCCTATCTGATTACAGCGACCATTTTTTTAGGGTATGTAACACCCCACCTTGTATGGAATGTTACAAATTGTCACCTGGTATGTCGAGGGTTAAATACCTATCAAGTTCTTATTCTTATTGAAAATCAGCTTCTTCATCCGAAGATTAGAATCCCACAAAAGGCAAAAAAAAATGTTATTTTAATTAAGAGGATCGATCGATTGAAAAAAGTGACGGTGTAGTAAATTGTTTTGTGGTTGTACAGTTTGTTCGCTCAATTAGTGTGCATGGGTAGCTGTCAGCTGTCATCTCGAAATGTATGGCGGTACAGGGAGCAAGAAAACTTGAATGGTAATTCATATCTTCTATCTCTTTCTACTAGTTATAATACGAAAATAATAATATTTTGTGGTCTCTGTAAATATTTACATGGATTAGTATAGCTATTTTTTGAAAGAAAAATATTCGTACCTATTTGAAAATAAAATTACTTAACTGTAAATAAATTATTGTATGTGTTCATTGACACTATCGTTAACATTTACAAAATAATAATAACGTATATTTCCAAAAAGAAGTACTTAAGGAAGTTAGTTCTGCTAACTTATAAATTACAAAGGAGGGTTCAGATAATTCGTCCTGTAGGTATTACTTGCATTACAAATACCCAGTTGCAGTAACGGTCATTAGAATAAAAGCTTTTCGGTCATTATGTGATATTCATAGATTAATTTATTTATAGATAGATATGAGTTTCGACATTTATTATTTGAATTTCTTTCAAATACTGACATTGGCAAAATCACTATGCGGAGGCCATATTTAAAAGAATAGGCATAAGTTCAATAATAAATTTTGCTATTTTATTTATTGGAGTTGAGAAAGGGCATTATTAATTATAGTTGAGAATGTTGGAGGAGACTGGCAATGACACTGCGAATAATGACAACAGCGGTGGTACGTCTCAAGACGATAACGCTCCAATTAAAAAAAGGAAGACGCTTTGTAAAAACTGCAAAGAAATAATTTTGAATGTTCATCAATACTGCGTCAACACAATGCCACCTGATAATGATAAAGAGATGGAATTTAAAAATTATCCAATTATTGGGACAGTTTCGAAAATGGTTAATGTGCATCGAAACACTGTCGCCAAAATTATAAAATCAGGACCAGTTTCTCCCTTAAAGAGAGGAAGTCAGACGAAAAAATTCTCAAAGATAGATGATTTTGAATGCGATTTAGTTCGACGCACAGTATATAGATTCTATACAGATAAGAAACTTCCAACACTCGATATGATATTGCAAGATTTAAAGACAAATACGGACTTCCCATATCAACGTACTAGGTACGTTGTATGAGCTTTTACGTAAACTTGGATTCAACTATAAAAAAGTGAATAAACGCAGTGTGTTGCTTGAGACGCCGCGATTCCAAGTCTGGCGTTATAAATATATAACAAAGCTCAGAGAAGCACGTCAAGAGGGGCGAAATATAATCTACCTGGACGAAACGTGGTATGACACACATGATACCGTCAAAAAAAGTTGGACTGATTGTAGTTGTCACTGCATTTCAGATTTGCCTTCCACTCGTGGGAAACGCATTATCATATTGCATGCTGGATCCAAAGACGGTTGGGTCGAAAATGGACTGCTTCTATCTGCGAAACAGATTAGCGATGCGAGCGCTGATTACCACTGCGACATGAACTCAGTGCTCTTTGAAAAATGGTTTCAGGAGCAATTATTGCCAAACATAACACCAAATAGCCTAATAGTAATGGATAACGCTCCTTACCACTCGCGACTATCCGTCAGAATTCCAAACACCACAACCAGAAAAGGGGAGATCCTTGATTTTATGAGACAGTACAAAATTTCCATTCCAGAGCCAACCCCAACCATTCCAGTGCTGCTGGATATGTGAAAAAGGCGGGCATAGAAAAAAGATATGTCATTGATGAAATAGCAAAAATGAATGGTTGTGAGGTGGTGCGTCTTCCACCATACCACTGCATTTTTAATCCGATAGAACAAGTGTGGTCTAAAATTAAACATGACCTTAGAGCCAACAATTGCGACCCCAAAAACAGCAGTGCCGTATGTCAATTGATCAGGCAGGTCATGTTGAACGTAACATCTGACTTGTGGGGTAAATATATTGCCCACGCAATCAAAGAAGAGAATAAGTACTTTAATGTAGACCAGCATGTTGATGTTAACGGAGACACTTTCATAATAAACACACAAAGTGATACAGATGACTCTGATTCGGAATAGCTAGATTGATTTTTTATACTTATGCTACAAAAATAGCATATATGTTTAAGTTGTAAGATGGCTATTTAATTTTAATTTTTATTAAAAAATTTGCATTTGTGGACGAGTCACATTTAAGTTAAAGAATGGTCCCAATATACCGTGCGCCTGTACTGCACACTAATTGCCCGAACGAACTGTAATTAGATATGTTATGGACCAAGTGATATATTGGGCATTATTCATAATGACTGGGCATTATACATAATTTCCATCACCTTTTGGGCAGAGTAATACAAACATATTTAATTGCTATTTTTTGAAATGAAAACTTCTTTAGCGGTGTTGAGCACTTTTAGTATGGGGAAAAAAATTTTAAACTCGCGATGAACTCGCGTCAGATGTCGCGTGACCGTGATCGTCAGATGTGATCGAAAATGCGTAGGAAAGGCTTGCCACCTTATTTGAAATGAAACTTCTTTAGCAGCGTTGTGCACTTTGAAGTATGGGTGGAAACCCGGACGGATGACAGCCCTATGGTAAAATAGCTTAATCTCATGACAGATGTCAACGAAACCAACGAAGTGTTAGTTGTACAATTTTATTTATTATCACCTTAATTTTTATTATTTACCTGCCAGTTTTATCACAATTGAAATACAATACGTTATTGTTATAATAAAATTGATATTCACACCTAAAACATACCTCGCAAGTTCTAAAATACATAGATATAATTTTATGAAAATATAACGATTCCGCACGTACAAAGTCATACCGGACGAATCGAAAATGCGTAAGGCGGAGGGAGAGTGAAAACTTATTTGTTGTGCGTCATGGATGTCGTTTTAGATTTTGAAATCTAAGAAGGCGGCCATAAAAAAAACGAAAACTTTTTTAAATTGCAACGAGGGCACTTTCCTCCCCGCACCCCATCAAACTTAGCTTTATTATCAAATTGCCCAATAGAGCTTGATATTATGCCCGGGCATTATTAATAATGCCCGCATTAATCACTTGGTCCATAACAGATATAAACCGTATCAAAGTGTTTAGGTGGGTAGAGGTTTGTATTACTACTTAATAATAAAGTCCACGAAATCAACATGTACGAAACTGCATAGCTAGCACGGCCCGCTATAAAATCGCGCGTCACGCCACTCGACAGTAGACTTCATTTTAATTGCGCGAGGGCACCGAGCGAAGGCGCTTGCTCACCCTCTGGTGTTGTTTTCACGTTATGCTTGAGCTGCTGAGCGACACAACATAACCTAGTTCATTTTATAAATACTTACTTAGTTTTTAATTAATTAGTAAACTTCATTTGCTGCGATTACATGATTGCTATTCATTAATTCAAAACTTATTTATAGACATTCGTAACTTCACTGCGCGTGAATTAAAATAAGACAATGCTTAGCTGTGTAAAGCACTCATTACGAATCGTGATTACATGCTCAGTTTAATAATCCAGCGAAAACTGGTTTTTCTAATCTAGGTATCCTTGACCAACGACCGTGGATATAAAGTGGGTTTATCTTGCAAAGTCTAGATTGTCATAGCATGTAGGCTGGTGTGATGGTCGCTAATGAAGAATGTCCTGTAGCTCCTAGTACCTAGCTTTACAATTTAAATTAAATTGTCGGCAATAACAATTTACCTGAAACGATCTAAAAGAGGAACTAAATAATAAAGTCCTGCTCACGCCTGCATTCTCCATTAGGGTACGCAAAGCTTAAAAATCCATGCACTTTAAAGGTCTGTAATCCTCCTGTGATGCCAAGTAAGAAAAATTAAATCTCATCTTGATTGAAGAGTTGAGACTTACTTAGAAAAAACTGTAGTCTGAGATATTAGGTCGGACGTTGTTGTTAAAACTGTGTTCCTATAACCAAACCCTATGAAATCCCAATAAGTATAGCTAACTTTAACGGAGTTGGTACTCTACTTAATTGTTCTATACACAACCAGTCCACATTGAACTTAAGAGTGTACTTAAATGTTATGTAGATATAAAATCTTGCGATGAAAATGACCAAGCATTACTTATTAATAGGTAGGTAATTTCTTTATTGTATTAAGTATAATAATTATGTAAAACGTCATGTCTACTTTAACAGGCGTGTAGGTTAAAGGTTCGAGGCCAACGTAAGAAAATTATATTTTTTTTATCTTAGTTGCTCGTTTGTGCACGCTTGTATTCGATGTTTGGTTAATCATAAGTAGGTATTCTAGATAACACGGGTGTTGTCATAAAATATCTTGTCTCACTTTGTTTACTTTCCCAAATTGGTACAACTAACTAAGCATTGTTTTAGCATGCGTTTTCCCAGCATGCTAAAGCATCAGTCTAATCGGTCTATGAGTACAGTGTAGACTCTTCAGACTAGACTACGCCAATACGAAGAAAATGCATCTTTTATGTTGATTTCTCCCGTTTGTTTTCTTTTTTGTACTCCCTAGTTTTTGTTTTCCTTCCCTTCTTGGGTTACCTGGAAGAGATTAATGATAAAGCCGCTCTTGCGCACTTTTAGTTTTAAACATTATTTTGTACGTTTTTCATCTGTAAGCATGCTGAGCGGGTTTTTATCTATTTACTTAGGTAAACTGTACGCGGTACCTAGCGTAGGTGGGTTAAACTGTGTGAGGATTCTTGGCAGCCTACTAGCGAGAGATGCGTAAAGAGTCAGTCAAATGATGTATAATTTCACCGGAGATATCGAGGATGTGTCAAACCTCTTTAAACTTCGAGTGAATAGGCTTTTCTGGGTGAGCTTGTGGTCAAGAGAAAACCCATTATTAACAAAAAAAAAGGTGTGGAGAGGCGCGAGCGGTGCGAGGATGCTTATCAACGGACTCCATTCAGAAATGCGGATGCACACTGTCCTTCCTTGCGTCCCTACACACATTACACATCCTTCGCGTCCCGTAGGCTGCACTCACCCTTCGCGCCCCACGTTTCTCACTTATACTTACCCTACTTTATACTACTTTCTATAAGTAATTTTATAAATTCGAAAGTTTGTGAGAATGGATGGATGTAATTACCCCTTCATACAAAACCACGGCGGGGCGGATTTTTATGTAACTTTTCAGTAATATAATTTAGACTTCAGATTAACAAATAGGTTAATAGGGGTTCCTAATCTTTTTCAGACCACGGCGCACTTACAAGTTCAGAATTTTGTCCCGGCGCCCTAACCTAGCTAGCTCGTCGAAATAGATAGGTACGTACGGTTGAAATAAATTTGTACAATGATACTAGTTAGATAATAAGGAACAAAAATTTAAATATTAACAATTTGAAGCTGAGTTTTTTATTTATTTTATTTATTATAATACCTGTTACGTCCTAACAAAGGATATGCGTTAATTTCGTTTATGAAACGTATAATTTTACAATTAAATAAAAATTACCAAAATTATCTCAGAATAATAACTAATTATTATTCTGAGAAAATTATGTATTGCGTTCGTCCTTGGTTCGTCCTCTAAAATGTCCCGTCGAATCGTCCTTTCTTTTGTCATCTGTCAAGTCTAGTCATAGCTCGAAGGAGTCCGCAACATCCTCCCCTTCATAATTCAATACTCAAGGTTCAGAGCGGACAACCAATTTGCATAGCATCATTGGTCTTCGGTAAAGTCCATGTCAACACCACTCTAACAAGGCCGTCACGTCTGGTCTCGTAGATTTTGTCTCATTTGTGTTGGTTCCGCATCAATGAAGTTGCCCATTGCATGGCTTCTCTTGTCGGAGAGGATTCAATCTACTATTCCTTTCACCTCGTACTATCTCCTTGTGTATTAATGGACGCCCTCTTTTTTTCTAGTCGGTATAGGTCAGTAAGTTCTTGCGCCGACTTCTTTTTCCGTGGGTTCCCCCCCAAACCTCATATGTGCTGTCAGGAGGAAATGTATCATGGAGAGGTGTACATCAAGGAATGGAATGTCAGGGTGAGGTCCAACAGTATGACGTCTGTCAGAGAGAGCAGACTTGTCGTCGCGCCACAAATTATCCGTCTCAATCTTGTGATTGCCAAGCATGGTAGTTTTTTCCAGACTGGCGATCGCCTTCGAACCGGACCACCTTTGTTAGTCCTGACAAAGGATAGGCGTCAATTTTGTAGAAATGTATATTTTTAGAATTAAATACAAATTACCAGAATTATTGCATCCGTCCTCTAAAATGTCCCGTCGAATCGTCCTTTGTTTCGTCATCTGTCAAGTCTTAGTAAAAAAACTATGGTTATGCACGAAGGGGTCCGCAATAATACCAAATTAAAAGAAACCATTTAAGAGAGAGTTAAGAAAAACAAGAATAAAATACAGTAGCTACTTTATCAATGTTCTGGGAGAGCTTGGTGATCTCCACACATTTTTCAAAGCGTAGCATTGTTTATTTCGTACCCGCGAATACTTATGGTTTTAGAGTATGTTAATGACAATCGCCTCGCGGCGCCCCTCTGTACTTTCCACGGCACCCCAGGGCGCCACGGCGCACAGTTTAGGAACCCCTGGGCTAACCTATCTAATTTCCCCAAAATCCTACGGAAACGAAGTCCCGGGCGGAAAGCTAGTATTTTCATGTAGGTACCTCTAACTAAGGTAGGATACCTCCTTAACAACAAAGTCCTCGCTTTAACAACCACAGTATAAAAATCTAATAGTACACTGCTTACCTCCCTAACTACGCTGAGCAAGGAAAACAAAGCGGAGATATTATTGGTGGATTTGAATTCTTTATCAAATAATGACGACGATCGGGGGGCTACTATCAATGATGTCAATACGATTGACCGATTTCGATTTTTCCTTTGGCTTACCCAGATCACCACTAACCATGGCCCTAATATCACTATTCTAGCCATTAACTTCCACTAAAAATTACTTTGTACCTACAGAAGGGATGTACCTATGTCGAATTTAAGATTTATCATTAAAGGCTACCATCCATGTTAATGATAACCCCCCAGTCTCAGTCGTATCGAAACAGCCGTTTTTTTTTCAGGATATGAGAAGATGACTCTTTCAAACAGTCGGCAGCAGTTCTTAGCGTATGAGTCCCAAGCCGCAGAAGACATTCACTATAGCAGAAAAGGAGGAGTCTTTGTTACGACATGCGTATGCGTCGGCCTAGTCATCTTCGCAGTGGTGCTAGCAGCTTTGGTTGGAGTTATAGTATATTTTATAACTTATTTTAAGGTACGTTAGCGCAATTAGTACCTCTTAAACTTAATTACAGCTTTGTTTTAGGTAACAGATACACTTAATTTTACTAGTTTTCATCATAACACATGATAGACGAAATTGTTGCTAGGTATGTACTATTTATTTAGGGTCAGAGCACAAAGTTATTAATCAATGAGATAAAAGAAGTAGGTATTTGATTCCTACCGAAACTGTGATAATGATTTTAGAGTGTCCCATTCCTAATAATTGGCTGTAAGCGTAACGTTGTTGTTGCCCTCCAGCTCTATTCCAACAAAAAAGTGCGTTCCTTCTTATGTCAAATCAAAATGACATTTTGATTTTTCATATGTTGTGTGGTGTTTTGGTTTAAAAAATGAGGCTCAATCAAATGAAAGAAATAAACGTTTTCATTAAAATAAAGTGGTGAAATATGTGAAACAAAGTAATACCGATTTACTATTCCACTTTATAGCATTTTGAAACTGTGATATTTTATTAGTTTATGTAAAATGTTTTTTAGATTATTTTTCGCTTTATTCTTAGTTTTCGTAACTATCGGTGTTGAGAACTACACTGTAAGTATAACATAAAATAAATAAGTATATAAATTAAAATACGTGTGAAATCTTTGATGCTCTACAAAAATACATTTTTTTTTTAAATATCCATGTCGTAAAAGACCTAGACCTACGGAACTTTTAAACAATGAGCGAATACGCACTAGTGTAATAACTTTCTTTTATGGTCTATTTTTTCTAGATCTAATTTAATTCCTACTTGGCAACAATTCCTTAGGTACTTATTTTTCAGTCCTTATAATAAACAGTTAAAACTGAAACTTCCTGCCCCTAAGATGACCCTCTGACCACTGTAGTCTAAGTTACCAAAATAATTAATTTTTGTACTATTTGTTTAATTTCTGTTTACAGCTGTCACAAAAATCCACAGATTTTTGGGATGAAACACAACCATTTGGGCAAACGGGTCCACCATCACCAGACCTCCGATTACCTTCAAGTATAGTTCCTAGTTTCTATCGTCTAAAACTCAAAACAGACTTGGACAATTCACAATTCACTGGAGATGTTTATATAACAATCCGAGCAAGTAAGAAAGTAAAAGAGATTATCATACACTCCAAAAACCTCAGTATTATTAGCTCTAAACTTACTGAACAAATATATGAAAAGGTTGACACTTTACATTCAAGGAAAAAAAGAGATGCTCAAGACAATACTACAAATATTCCAAGTCCTGCTTCAACAGTTGAAAATATTACTGAGAGTAATTTAAGTACCAGCAATCCTGCTGATAACTCGACTATTAAACCTACTGTGCCAGATTTGCAGCCAAACATTACAGAAGTTACAAACACTACTGAGAAAAACAATGAAACCTCAGTTGATAACAAAGCAAATGAAACAGTTCCAATTACTACTTCCTCTGAAACAAGTATCCAAAAAGTTACCACAGCTGTTCCAGAGACAAAAAAGAAAAATGGAGATATGCACACTCAAGTTGTTCACAGCAATATTCGTGATATCAAAATTGTATCAATTACTGAGGCACCTGGAGATAGATTGATTCTATCACTGGCATCATCTCTGAAACTCAATGTAGACTATACTCTAGTGCTCTCCTTTGAAGGACAGATTTCGAATTCTCTTACTGGGTTCTATAAAAGTAGTTATACAGATGCTAACAAGGAAACCAAGTAAGTTTCAGCTTTTCTGTCATCATGTTTAGTTCTTTAAGGATTTAGAGTTATGATTTTTTTTTATTCTTAGTTTTTGAAATTATTAAAGAGCTTACTAAACATGACATATTCCTACTAATGTTATAAATGCGAAAATTCGTTAGGGTGATGGATTGATTAATGTTTGTTACTCCTTGATGCAAAAACTACTAAACATATTTAGATGAAACTTTTCAGTAATATATGTAGTAGTATATTCCCACAGGAAGCAGGTCTCAGACAAGAAGCTAGTGTTTAATAATAATTATATCACTAGCTTTCCACCCGGGACTTCATTCCCTTGGAAAAAAAATGTAGCCTATATGTTAATCCAGGGAGACAGCTACCTCCATAACAAATGTCCAAAATTGGTGCAGCCGTTTGAGCATGAAAGAGTAACATACATTTATCCATACATTCTCACAAACTTGCGCATTTTTCGTAATATAAGGAGGATATATCTTACTAAATTATTTTACAGACACTTGGGGGTAACCCAGTTCGAACCCACATCAGCTAGAGCTGCCTTCCCTTGTTTTGATGAACCTGGATTCAAAGCCAAATTCGAAATAAGTATTGCTCACCCTAAGAACTTGACGGTTCTTTCTAATATGAATGCTGCTGCCACAGAACTAGTGTAAGTAAACTTGAAGATTTTATTTTTTATTTATTTAACCTATTACTTCCACAATACGTAAATTCGGTAAATTCGTACTATCTTTATCAATAATAATTAGTTATTTGATAGTATTACAATGAATGGAAAGATAAACCAGGGTCAAATGTCTATCTGTTTATGTTTGACATAAATTATTTGATACTCATAGTGGGTACATACACTGATAATTGTAGGAAGCAATCTAGCAAGGAATCAATATGCCACATAGATAAGCAGAAAATTCTAAATTTTGTAGGTGCCATTACAAATGGCTAAATGTATTAGACTAGGAGGCGACAGGAAAATTGAAAACGATCAAGGATACGAGTAGATTTGTTTTAATGGGCTGTAGAGTGATCGCCTGATGTGAATTATATAGGTCTGCCTGCTCTCAGCGGGTTGCGTCTTCGGGATATAGCGCATGAAAGGGGCTTCATTGTTAAGAAAAAAAACGATGCTGGAAATAGTCAATTTTAGTGTGTATTTGTAGTATGACATCTACGGTGTTGAAATAAGTTGGTCTGCCCGCTCTTAGTGGTTGCATATTCGAGAAAAAGCGCTTGAAAGAGGTTTAATAGTAGAGAAAAAAAACGATACTTACTAGAAATGGTCAGTTTTGGTATTTACTTAAAGTACGGCATTTTCAGTGCTGAAAAAAGTCGGTCTGCCGGCTATCAGTGGTTGCATTACAAAACTATGGTGCACGCTAATGATGGGCAATCGCCCGATTTAAACCCGGCGTTTACTAAATGCCCGGATTTATTCTGCCTGAACAAAATGGGCTAAAACTATTAAGATTAATAAATAACATTATCTTAAATCTTTTTTTTTTCTTTCCGATCTTAGCAAGATTTTTGAGTTAGAGTCTGTATCAAAAGATAATTTTCGTAAGATTATTAGGGCGCAACTAATTAGTATTTGTTATATTGACGTCATGCTATCAATGTTAGTGCCATTCGTTTGACACCAAAACAAAAATAAAACAAAAACTGTTGTTTTATTATTTTTGTTTTAATAAATAAAATATATTTGAAAGCATTTTTTTCAATCCAGCTAAGTAAGTATACGTTCATGTTTTCACATGTTTATGTCTGCGACCTCGCCTCACCTATAGAAACTAAACTTGTATGGCGGCCATCTTGGATTGAGGGGGGACGCTCCGGGCTTCGCCCTACGCGGAGTTCGGCCTTCGTTCTCACCATATACGCAGCTCGCTTCGGCCTTCGGCCTCGCCTCACCTTTAGAATCTAAACTTGTATGGCGGCCGTCTTGGATTCGGGGGGGACGACGCTATTACGCAGCTTACGTCGCCTTTTACGTCGTTGTTTGGCTCGGCCTGCGGCCTTGCCTCACCACTCCTTGTATGGCGGCCATCTTGGAAAATGGCGGAATCGAAAAACTGATATTCGGAATCTCCGACCCTAAAATCCCCTAGATACCGATTTTCGTCCGGATCGGAGCAACTTCATTTTCAGTCGCCATCTTGGATCCGCCATCTTGAAAAAAAAAATTGACAGCCACCTACCCCTTACTTTTCTGCATAACATTTGTTCGAGCACCCCCCACTCATGTGTAACGGTTCCGGAGATACAGCAATAAAAATTTGTATGGCGGCCATCTTGTTTTTGCGAAAATCGAAAAAAATGACGTCACTGGTAGGATTCGACCAAGTTGTGGGTTGACCTTTGTTGAAGCACCACTGGCCTAGCTCCAACGGTTCGGCCGGGAAGGTGGGTCTTCGAATTTGAGGTTTTTCCGTACCCTTCGCGTTATTCTCTCCATACCCCCCATACAAAGTTTTCACCTCCCGACGCTCCATATGGGAGAACAATTCTGTCACCCAGTCAGTCAGTGAGTCAGTGAGTGGTATTGCAACAATAAAATAATAAGGATTTATCCAAAGATGCGTCAATTTCTACTGATATTTTAATAATTAATATATGATTTTTGTCCAAAGATGATTAGTTAAGTTTAATCAATAAAACAATGTTTTTTGCTGATTTCATTATTTACCTCTTTCATGCGCTTTTTCTCAAAGATGCAACCACTGAGAGCCGGCAGACCAACTTATTTCAACACCGTAGATGTCATACACACTAAAACTGACCATTTCCAGCATCGTTTTTTTTCTCAACAATGAAGTCCCTTTCATGCGCTATATCCCGAAGACGCAACCGCTGAGAGCAGGCAGACCGACATAATTCACATCAGGCGATCGCTCTACAACCCATTAAAACAAATCTACTCGTAGCCTTGATCGTTTCAAATTTTCTTGTGACCGCTTAGACTATAAAGGTTTTTTTTTTTTCATAAACATAGACACCACTCGGGCGCACCCCCCGAGCGCTACCCGCACCCCTCGCGTGCCTGGTGCAGGAGTAATGTCTACGTTTAGGCAAAAAATGAACTATTCCCATTGGAAAAATATTTTAAAAAATTTTTTTTCATAAATGTGTTCTTTGAGTGATACTGGTTCAGGATTTTGAATATAGCTAGGAGGTTCTTTTTCACCCAGTATATGCCACCATAACATTGTCAAACCTGTATCTTTATAGTTTTACTTAGTAAGATAATAATCTCTCGGTACTTTGTGAACTGTCCCAATTTTTTCCACATTGACGGACTTTTTTACTATAAATTTTAATGCAACCTAACCTATCCAAACCTAAAAAAGTCTAACTTAACGTAACCTAACTTATATCCTAATTTCATGCAGGCGGCCCTTAAAATTTCATGGAATTGTAATTTTACTGGGCAAATTGTAATTTTGCGGGAGATTATAATTTCACTAGTGAATTTGTAAAAGTATGGTTTTTTTTTCCGGTGCCATATACAAGGTGTTTCAAAAAAAAACAAAAAAAAGAAACCCCAAAATTTAATTTTAAAAGTGAAGTAGTCGCAACTCTAGTAATCAGTTGCACGGTTTGACATCTTTCAAAATGAAAGTTTCATATAACTAAAAAATAAAATAAAAAAAGCATTTATTTCTTCACTTCTCAAAAGTAATTTAACAAAGTATTAACAATTTAACTTTATAATTAATAATAACATTAATATAACTAATAATATATAATTTTTTTGAATTTAGTTTTATTTTATGGGATAAATCCCTTAAAGAGTAAAAGTTTTAGTGCATGAATGAGTGCGTCTATCATTTTTGTGTTATCCCTTATTCTCGAGCTACATATTTTACCTATCTTTCATTGGGAACTATGCCATATACATAATAAAACTTAAATATAATTTAAATTAGGCATGGAATAATTACAAGTTTCTAACTTCCTGTGATAATTATTTTTGTAGTGCGGACAAACCAGATTGGGAATGGACTCACTTCGAACGATCCGTTAAAATGTCTACTTACTTAGTAGCCTATGTCATATGTGACTTCAAGTCAGTGGAAACTAGTTACATCAGTAAAGACAATATGACGAAGCCAATCAGAATTTGGACCAGACCAGAAATGATCAACAAAGCTCAATATGCAGCTAAAATAACTCCAAAATTGCTTGAGTACTACGAAGAAGTATTTGGTGTTCCTTACGCATTGAATAAATTGGATCTAGTTGCTGTGCCTGATTTCTCCAGTGGTGCTATGGAAAACTGGGGTTTGATAACTTTTAGGTGAGAACAATTTATATTTTTCCTTTTTTTTATTGCAAAAACGAAATTACAAAAAAAGTCTGATAAAAGTCGACTAAAAGGTTAAAAAACTTTGCCCATGAAAAATTTGTACCTTGGAGGTTAATAGAGCCTTAGCCTATAACATAACAAATCCCTTGAGCCCTTATCTATGAACATTGATTGAATATATGTACTGTTGGTGTTCCTATAAATAAATAAATAAATAAACATTTCTCTTTCATACCCTGTTCAGCATAAGACTGGACTTATTCTCATTTTAGATATTTTTCAGGGAAACTACTCTTCTTTTCGATGAAGCGACAAGCTCGCCGCGCGACAAACAGAATGTCGCTATAGATATAGCACACGAACTAGCTCACCAGTGGTTCGGCAATCTAGTCACTATGCAATGGTGGACTGATTTGTGGCTCAATGAAGGATTTGCTACGTATATCGAGTATGTCGGTGTTGATCATGTAAGTTTCTGGTTTACTAATTAGTAATTGGGGTTAATAAAACCTATCTCTATATTAGCATTCTTTGTTAAATGGTCACAACCAAAATCGCTTTTTTATTTTTTATTCTTATTGTGTAGGTATAATTAATCAAGTATGTGGAAAACTTGACTAAGCCCGGTGTCAGCATTTTATTCATTGAACCCAACAAATTTTCGATCCCTAACTTTGTATATGACTCGTGTCGGAATTGTCAAATAGTCTCCGACTTGGATTACCGATATTCAATCAGCAAAGTGGTAAATCGATAACAGCCGGCAGCCGGAGCAGACTTTATAACTTGCTTTTAGTAAAACCATACAGTTTTAGGACAGAGGGCCCCATGCCCTCTGTCCTACCATATAGAGGGCTCATCCAGTTACCCATGCGTGCACTCTGTGCTGTTGCGATAAGAACGGTTTTTCAATGAATTGGGGTAGGTAATTTTATGTGCTGGCCTCTGTACATAATAGAGACATTACTATTTGAGATACTTAGTGATGGCCTGGTCTTAGATGACGGTACGAATTCAACGACTTTTTTTTTTGTAAATATACAATTTTTAGGACTGGAAAAATATTCAGAGTGAATTCTCAATCACGAGCCTTTGAATCAACTTCCGACCGAACTACCGACCGCCCAACCGACTTATCCGACTTTTTTTGTTTCAGATCCAACCAGAATGGAAAATGTTCGAAGCGTTGACGCGAGATATGTTCGACTTACTCCGCTCAGATGCTTTGAAAAATACTTCTCCGGTGTCTCGGCGCGTAGTGGACGCATCGGAAATTTCGCAAAAGTTCGACGAGATCTCTTACAATAAAGGCGCTAATCTTATACGCATGCTGAATAACACGATGACAGAAGAGCTCTTCCATAAAGGGCTCGTCAAGTATTTGGAGGATTGGTAAGATGGTTGAATCTCTTTTGTTTGTTTATGTAATAGCCGTCGCATTTGATTTATTCTGTGGTTTTTCTTTTACTATTTCAATTTTGATTCTTCAAATTTTGGAAACCAATGCAACTTTAAGACGAAATATTTTATTTATGAATAAATAAAATATTTCTTGTCTTAAAGTTGAGTATTTCATTTGTTTATTAATTTAATTTATTGATGAAGTTATTCAGTTTTATGAGCAAACTAGCTTTCCGCTTGCGACTTCGTTTGTGTGCAACTACAGCCCTCCAAATATTTATTTTTAAAGAACTTAATGCACAATTTTACCATGGCTGACTTAATGCCTAAATCTACCAATCAACTACAGGGTGACTATCCCTATCCCTTATCCGTTAGTCCCTTATGATGTAAAGAAAGGAGAAACGAACACGCTTTCACATTCAACATATTATTAAAGAAAATTATAAGCATTCTAGTCACCTTAAATGTCTGATTGCAGGAAATACGCGAACGCCGAAGAAAATGACCTTTGGAAAGCTATGTCTACCGTAGTATCATCAGATCCTGTGCTCAAGGATCGATCGTTGGTTAAGTTTATGAACTCGTGGACACGACAGGCTGGGTATCCTGTCGTTCGTGTCATCAGGAACTACGACACGGGAGACGTTAAATTTGAACAGGTTGGTATACGCATTTACGCATGCTTACGTACCGCTCAAATACAAGAACAACAGAGAATCGAGTCATCTCGTTCGTAATACTTATAACACGAAATCTAAAAAGATTCGTTTTATTTATTCACCCTCTAGCTCCCATTGCTAGAGGCCTACTATTTTTTAAATACCTAATTATAATAAGTTAAAATAAAAACCGTTTCAGAATCTATTCACAACTTCGGAGGAGCCTTACTCGCACATGGTGGATCAAATATGGCAGATCCCCATAAGTTATACGACATTAGAAACCCCAGAAAAGGAATGGATTACTAAGCCGAAACTATGGCTCGCTGATAAATCAACTTCGTCGAATTTGCATTTAAATATCACTCAAGCGCTCTACGTCAATATCCATGCCACAGGTTAGTTATAAGTGCAGATGCCAGTTTCATCAAGTTAAAACATAGGTGTATTTTATGTTGATACAAAAAATCTTTTTTGCTACAAATAAGAAATAACCTGGTGCGATGGCTCAATGCTGGATTTAAATTTTTTATGAGTGTAGGCCTCTTTTTTTTCGCCGCCCCATGCACCTTTCTAAAATAATAATTTTCTATTTTTAGTAAGGAAGGCACTAAAGTTAAATAAACGAATGAAACACTAAGAAAGAGCGTAAAAAAGAATCAAGAATTACAATATTTTACGGGACTTTTTTAATAGCAAAATCATCTTTAATATCATTTACGATAGGAATGAGTTTCTATAGGGATTTAACGTATTAGTACAAATAAACATGAGAAATCCAGTGAGCTTGTTTGACTTTTACTCTCTGTAATTGAATGAGCGTCCTCTGAAATCTGCCGCCCCTAGGACGCTGCTGCCCCTATTGAAAAATCCAAGACTGCGATAGCTTATCTTATACAAATCATATACTGTGTAGGTAGCACACTGAGTATTGAATGTTGATGGTTCTTAAAAAAGTACTCTTTATTTAAATATAGATATTTGGTAGATTATTAAGTATGTATTAACAAACACTTACCGCTTGAACCAGATATCAAACTACCCTCAACAAAAATTCAAATTTCAGGGTACTACCGCGTCAACTACGATCAGAGAAACTGGGAGCTTCTAAGCGCACAATTAAAATCTGGTAGTGTCAAATCTCCTGTGACCAAATCACAACTCATAGATGACGCCTTCAATTTGGCCAAAGCATCTCAACTGAACTACAGCTATGCCCTCGGGCTGACCACTTGCGTTATCGACGGAGAACCTTCGAAAATGGTTTGGGATCTGCTACTAAGCAATATGGTGTTTCTTAAGTATAATTTGCGGAGTACTTCGGGCTATATGTACTTCCAAGTAAGTATATTCAGTGAATATTATAGTGTTGGTAATCTAACGAAAGAAATTTGCGCGTCTTAGTTTTGCTGCTTATTGCTCTACATCAGTGGTTCCCGACTGTTGTCCCTTACTGTTTTAGAAGTGGGTCGCGAAGATTTGAAAAGATTGAACTTTGTTTAAAATAAAGGAATAATCACAATTATTTGGAATGCTTTTTAGTTTTAGAGTTTAGAGTATGTTATGGCCAATACTAGATGGTCCAAGATACGATGAGAAGAGAGTCAAGTAGTCCTTTACGTTAAAAAGTTTGGGAACCAATGCTTTACATTGTACAGTCTGTTCCCCACCCCATTTCTTACCCCATTTCTTGACAATATACCCCATTTCTTGACCTAATATACCCCATTTTCTTGACAGCTTTCAAATTGAATGAATTGGGACCTTAAAGTGTACATTGATTGTATTGAGAGCATTGAGTGTACCTTGTGATAAGTTGTCATTATTTGCCCACAAAAAGACAAATCCTTTACTGATGTCTACAGTGTTCTCGGAAAAACAATAAAATCAGCTATCCTCGTGGTCCAGCGTGAAATATGTAATTTTTTTTATTTGAGCGATTTCAAATAAACGAAATTTAAAGATGTGTATCAGCTCAAGTTTTTATAACTTTTCCAAACGAAAATGGAGTGAATAACTCCATCCTAAATGTGCGATCAGCTTATTGCCATAGCTTGAAAAGGGGGTTTTTCTGGGAATTTAACATGGATTCCTTACACAAAGCTGTTCAATTTCATAGATAGAATCTCATGGTTTACTACTGACACGGATCAAAATATCTAACATTTTTACATTTGATCCCGACGATTTGGCGTGGCTGCACGCGCCGTGGTCACGGGTAGACTCCCGTGGTCCTATTCGATAATAAATGTACCGAATCGCATTACTACTGCTGGGCAAAAGTCTTCATAATTTATATTTCAACTTCCAGGACTATATGAAACTCCTACTAGACAAGCAACTAAAGGTTCTGAACTACGGCCTGGACAAGCCTAAAGACGACAACGAAGCGTTTTTGATTGAGAACTTAGTGATGTGGGAGTGTATGATGGAGTCACCACGCTGTCTAAACTGGGCCAAGCAAGAATTCGCTCAGTGGATGGAGCATCCTGAAAATAACACGTATGTTTTACTTTTAAATTAAAATATTACGCCATTTCTTTTCGTGGGTGTCATAACATCCTTGGCAACGACACCTAAATTTATTTTGGTGTCGTCCTATGGTCTCATGCGGTGTGGTAGGCTCTGTAAAGGGCCGTCTGGTTTGCGACCACCCTCCTACCAAAGTCAAACTGCTTATTGTGTTCCGTCGGTGCGTGGGAGTTCCAGTGCCTTAATAGGCATTTGCTGGGTTAACTCACTCCATCGTCGACCTCATCTATGGCTTTGGTCAAGATTGAGGTCAGAATTATAATAAAAAAATAATACAAACTTTAGCGATCCTCTCAAGGGATAAAACCTTGACAGGGCCTCCGCTAAAGCTTTAATAGGCAGAGCTGTCTCAATCCTCGAACTAGAATGTTAATAAAAAACAGTATTTAAATGTTTATTATGTTTCATGATACAAGAAATGACAACAAACTTTACCAAT
This sequence comes from Aproaerema taeniolella, assembly GCA_949987775.1. Lineage (NCBI taxonomy): Eukaryota > Metazoa > Arthropoda > Insecta > Lepidoptera > Gelechiidae > Aproaerema > Aproaerema taeniolella. Next base: position 12,011,005 of record OX465253.1, read on the forward strand.
ATGCAGGGTTCAAAAATATCTGATATTTATTATAAATATCAAAATATCGGATATTTATGATATATATCCGATATATATCAAAAATTGGATATATATCGGATATTTTCTTGTAAGACAACCATATTATTATTGTATTACATTATTTATGTATACTGTTTGCATATTTAATGTGTTTTATAAACATAATAAATTATTGAAAGAAAACTAAAATATTATTGATTTATTTATTTATTAAAATATTAGAAAAATAGACTGAAAAACATTAAATATCACAAGAAATCAACTAAAAAAAATCCATACAATTTTCTTATACTTAAGAAAACTAATGAAGCCATTGACTGATTAGAATTTATAAGAAGATTTTATTGAGTTAATTTTTCCTGATGTAGGTATAAGAATTTTGACTCGCTTCGCTCGTGTTTCAAATGGGCTCACGTTACACATTACCTACGACACTAGTATCGTTAATAACTATAAATATGCAAACAATATATAATAATAACATGGTTTTCATACAAGAATGTTACAGGGTGGCCCAGCGGGTGACGTCCAAAAGAAATATTTGGATGCTCCGTGCCAGGGGGCACCCAGATCAACCCCATGTACGTTCCGCGATTTTTCGTAGTTTAGAATTTATTGCACATTTAATGATTTATCCGAAATTTTCCACCCAGTATCGATTTTTTTTTTGTTTTTATGTTTAAGATTATTAAAAAATATATGTTCCGCGATTTTACTAAAAATCGCGGAACATACATGGGGGTGATCTGGATGCCCCCTGGCTAGGAGCATCCACTTTTTTCTTTTGGACGTCACCCGCTGAGCCACCCTGTATAATAAAAAAAGAAACATTAACAAATTCCTAAAAAATACTGTCAATCGCCAGTGATATGCTGCTGTTCAGTGTCGCCATTTAAGGATTAAAACTTAATATTAGGGAGTATGTGTTAACTCAACGCCATCTACATTTGGGAAGTATAAATACAACAGCAAAATCTACTTAATAATATCAAATTTTTAAACCATCTTTGTAATTGATATATATCCTCGAAAAGCGCTTGATATATATCGGATATATATCATGATATATATCCATTGATATATATCCTCGAACCCTGCCAATATGACAAATTCAGTGTTACAAAATGGACTAAACTATAGTATATCTTGTATCTGGCAATACTACTTTCCTGAAATCCAATTGTAATTAAAAACTAGAGATTTTCTGTATTTTTTACCATGTTTTGGCAACAAAGGGTTGGTGTCGTGCTCCAGTAGTGGACTGTAATACTTTTTGGCGCTTCTTCTTATCCCGGGTGTGGTGTAGAGAAGGGAACTTTTTCATACTTGTTTATTTATGACTTACATAGTGGATTTATAACTAGTCAGAGATTTCTTTAACTTCAGTTGACCTAACGTCACCAGACGGAGATTTTGACAGGTTGTAATATTTTTGCTCTTAAATTATGCTAGTTTAAAAAATGTGTTTTTTGTTATGTTAAAATTGTGAAATAAAACTTCTTAACTCTTCTTAACTTCTTCTAAACTTCTTCTTATGTTAAAATTGTGAATAAAAATTGTGTTTTCTATTTCTTTTTCTAGAATTCCAAGCTACTTGCGCTCTCTCGTATACAACATGGCACTGAAGTATGGCGGTCGACGTGAGTTTGAGTTCCTTTGGGATGTGTTCCAGAACTCCACAGACCCTAACGTCAAATCCCTCATTATCACCAATTTGCCGAGTGTGAGGGACGAATCGCTCATTACACTGTAAGTACTGTAACTAATGCATAATAGTACATTATGATACAAGTGTGCTAAGTTGGATATTACATTAGAGGCCTCAACTGAGCCGAGAATGTAATATCCAATGCGCACGCGTGTCATACGACGTTTTTCAACACATTTGCGAGGAAAGAAATAAATATAAACTTTCCTTTGATATTGGCGGTAACAAGCTATCACTTGCATGTTGAGCCTCGGAAAGTATTTCTGGCGGTGTACCCACGTAGTTTTGCCTGTTCTGCACTTGAAGAAGAATTTTTTTGTTTCGTATTATATTTCTGACAATAATCACAATCTGATGAATACAAATGCCGTTTTTGAAAACCAAGAGAAAATATCTGAAAAGAGGGGCGATAATTTTTTTCTTTTTTCGCTTGCAAAATGAGATTCACATTGACAAGTACGACATACAGACAAATAATAAAAAATACTGAACTATATATTTTAACCGTTTTAGCATTAATAAATGATAATTTTCTGTTAAATTTAAATAATTTAGTGGAATTATATTTTTATTTACAAACAGTTTAATATTTACACTTAATTTTAAATATAAAATGAAATCTGATCTCTTTGCTGAAATTTAGAAAAAAAAACATTACGTACTAGTGTTTTATTTTTATTACGCACGGGCTGGGTAAAACATATCATTATGGATCTTAAAACAATGACATAAGACCCACTTTATGAGCAAATGTGTTGAAAAATCTTTTAAAAATATTTTCCTACACAGATAAAATGTATTTACACAGATATTTATGTATTTATTTTATTGTAATAAGTATCATTTTATTATTGTTGTATTAATTTGGTATTATTATTATTATTATTATTTTTTTTTTCTTCTGTAAACTCTGTGCGCAAATCTCTCTACCCCTTCTACTTATATACTATTTCTCACTAGTTAGGTTGGCTGGAAGAGATCTCTTTTAGAGATAAACTCGCCTTTGTATACTTGGTTTTTCCAATTGATTTAATAACTATGTTTGTGCAATAAAGAATATTATATATAAAAATGTAAATAATAAGCAAACAGCAAAGTTTGTAGGAAAAAAAATCTGATACCAGCACCATTTTATGAGCTAGCTTTCGGCCCGCGATTTCGCTCTCATGAAAAAGTAGCCTATGTCACTCTTAAGTCCTCCATCCATTACTTAATATTTTATAATAGTAAGAAAGAAAAACACGGAAGACAAAACTGCATCTTTGTCCATGCAGCTTTGTCTTCCGTGTTTTTACTTTCTATTATAAAATATTAAGAAAAAAATATATTAAAAAAAACAGATATAGAAATAAGTTATTCATGTTTCCATTGACCCATTGCTAGTGTCTAAGACACAGTCTAGGCCTAGTTTAAATGCTAGCATACATTACTTTTTCCTTCTCTTCTATTCTAATATTATAAAGAGGAAAGATTTTCCGGCTACATAAATTTCCCGAATTCCCACGGGAACGAAGTCCCGGGCGGAATGCTAGTATTTAATAAAGCTTAACTCGAATGTTTGATAATGACCGTTTTATCCAACAGTTTACTAGAGAGGAGTCTAACAGAGATCCCGAAGCAATACGCGGTGGCGGCGTGGAGTGTAGAACCGCCTATAGGGAGCCGCGTCGCTCAGACCTTCCTAGTGACGCACTTCGACCGTGTGTACCGCGCCTTCACCGATATCGACACATTCATGTTCCCATTAGTGCTGAACGGAGCCTTCGGGGCTATCTCGGAGCAGGATGAACTTGACAGGGTAAGTGAAACCACTACAAAAAGGGCTATTACAAAATTTCGGATTATCTATCAGACAAGCAGCCATGGGAATGAACAGCTCAGCTCCAGAGTTATTTCAGAATTAGTTAAAATTAGAAAATAAAAAAAATTGTAATGCGATTAAAAAGAGCATCCTCAGAGTTTCTTGCCTGTTCTTCTCTGGGGAAGACTGCAACTTTGCGAATAGGCGTAGAGTCAGTAGGGTCAATAGAATGAATGCGTATGTATGTATTCAAATCCTTTAATGCATGTTTGTATGTATTTCATGTAATCTTGACTTGTTTTAAGTGGCATCCTGAATGTCCTATAAAATAAAGATTTTTCTATTCTATTCTCAATATCACTAGGAAACTCATGAAACTGGACAACCTTCGCCAAGAAACGGATTTAAAAAACTTTTCTCAAACATGCGTGGAAATTTGAGCATTATTGTGACAACTTTCTTCGAGATAAATCGAAATTGCTGTACTGGCCAAATACATGCGAGCAGCGGCCGGAAACATTTGTATGAAAATCCATAACTGTCATGTTTTAGCGGCCAAATAAATTACTATGTAAACTCATACCTGTCGTGTAATTTAAAAATGAAAAGATCTTTTATTCTCCGAAACATGGCAACCAAGGAAGTAACTAATCAAAAATGTTATTTAGATTTCGAACTGACTTGCACATAAAAAAAAAAACAATCAACAGTTTACCGCGTGAATTATTGTTATTGTTGTTCGTTGCTCGTCATTGATTTTGAAAAGTAGGTGATTCTTAGTTTTAATTTCCGCTCACCATTTGAGAAAAGTACTATTTCTCAAACATGCTTGGAATTTGAGCATTATTTTGACAACCTTCTTCGAAATAAATCGAAATTGCTGTACTGTCCTAATACAATAACAAACAGAACAGTTATGGATTTTCATACAACTTTTGGTGGCCCAATATTACTATGTAAATTCATATCTGCCGTGTAATTTAAAAATGGAACGATCTTTTACTCCGAGACAAGGCAACCAAGGAGGTAACTAATCAAATTTTTTATCTAGATTCCGAACTGGCTTGCAAATAGAAAGCGGCTTCGAACTGGCTTGCAAATAGAAAGCAGCTTCTCCTCGGCCCACATTTACACGTTCGTCTATCAATGCCTCTTTTGCTGGCCGCTGCAGCAATGTACTATAACGACATCCTGCACCCGTATTCTACATCATTCGACTCGAATCCGATATTCGACAAGACTATACCCGTCACTATCAACTAGAGAGGGTTGCACTGAGTGTTTCCGTGCGTCGGTTTCGAATCGAATGGTGTAGAATACCGGGTGCTGTACTAGGTTCCGTTATGATGGCATAATTGTTCGAGAGATGAATTTTTTGACCCACTTCTGTAAAGAAAAGTCACGAGTTAGATTTCTGATTCCCGGCTGATTTTACTTAGTCATCCAATATGACGTTACAAATCTTAAATAAAGAGATTTCAAAAAAAAGTTAAATTTCAATGCCCAAAATAGGACGGGACAGTCTTGCTCTAGCAAAAGAAAGGGCAGCCGTTTTCCCAGCAGTGAGACACTCCATAGGTTTCACAAAAAGTCAATTCATGGCCATGATAAAACCCTAGATATTAAAAAATAACCAAACTTGTATCTCCTGCAGCTGAAATCGCTCGCCTTGAAACATAAGAAGCAGCTAATACCGATATCCCAGACGTTGCAAAAAATAATAGACACAGCGAAACTACGCATTGCCTGGATAGCACGATATGCCGATTCCGTTAACGCTTGGTTCCGCGACTACTTACAAGGTATGTCTTATTTATCTTTCTTTCTTCTTTCTACAATCAATGTTAACTGGCTAACAGGGTAACCAAACCGGATTTGATCATTCAGTCTCCTAAGTAATTAATTATACATGAGGGATAGGTACTGGTAATCAAACATGGTCTTTATCACTAAATTCGTATTTTCGGATTTATGTATGGATTTTTCATTAATTGGCACTTGCTGAGCGGTGAAGAGATGAAACCCGCACATCTAAGAAAGGTGCGCGATCCACCAACCCGCATTGGGCCAGCGTGGTGGACTATGGCCTAAATCCCCTTCATGCTTCCAAGCTAGGCCCGTGCCCCTCGATGGGGATGTATATGGGCTGATGAAACAAAATTGCTCTTCTATCTAAATTTCGTGGAACTTTAAAGATAAATACCTAAAGTGACCGTATAGAAGGCAGTCATACACCCTTATAGCTTTTTCGATGACCTTGGCATAGCCAGAGACTAGATTGCCATTTGATAGATCATTGATAGATCATAATCTATCTTGCACTTTCTTCACAATCATAGTTTAAAATTTTACAAAACATTTAAAATCGCTTCCAGGTAACAACAGCGATACGAAAAATGGCAACTTGACTTCAACTATTGCTCCGAATAAGACTGCATCGGTAGCTCTGGATCCATCATTATCAGCGAGTAATGTTACTAACGAAATCGCACCTCAGCCTATTTCTGGGCCTCCATCAGTTTCCTCGCCTGCTCCGCCAAATTCTTCCCCAATTCCTCAAGCTGATCAATCTGCCACAGTTCCCCAAGTAGGTCAATCATCCCCAATTCCCCAAACTGGTCAACCTTCCTCAGCTTCCCAACCAGCTCAATCTACCCCAATTCCACAAACAGCTCAACCGGTCCCTATCCCATCTGCTGCTGAAAGCCAACCCAGTGTTCCTTCCGTCCCAAAAGCAACTAACACAACACGCTAATTTCAATAGCTAGTAACTAATGCAATTTCCATTTTATAATTATCTCGTCAACGGTCTTATGCTGAATAGAATAAAGTCGACAATCAACTAGCAAGACTTTCAAAGTTCTTATTCTTAGCTTTGAAAAAAGTTAACGTCAAACGATTCATATACGATAAATAGATAGTCTACAATTTCGAAATCGTTCGCTTTATATTTTTCTCGTCAACAGTCTTATGTTGAATAGAATAGTCGACAATCAACTAGCAAGATTTTTAAACGTTCCTATTGTAAGCTTTGAAAAAAGTTAACATCAAACTATTCGTATACGATAGATAAGTTTCTAATTTTTTTTCCATTATTAATTGCGAAATTTTTAAGTATTTAAAAATGAAGATGCAATTAATTAAATCGAATTATATCTCGAGGGCGCTTGTTAAAATGGAAATCATAAATAAATACAAATCGTGCTCGTAAATGTAAATACTATACATGGCTATTGAAATAGTTTGTATGTTTGATAGCTACTAGATTTTAAATTTACATGAATTGCTAAATTATAAAATGTTGTTAAGTTCCTAAAGTTACTCTGAACGTAAACCTTTTTAACCATAAGATTGTTCGTGGCCACTGTAGTTATATCACTAATTAGAAGATTTATACCTTCAAAAAGTCTTATTACATTGATTCCGACACAAAGTATCTAGTCTACTACCACAAAAGTCACAAAAATTAATTACTTCGGATGGTCTGTAACATTGACGACCTAAACTAGAAGAACTAGTACATATTTCAACATATTTCAAATCTGTTCTCTCCATCCATTGCCGTAAACTCTTTCACCGTCTTACATAGATAAATTAAAACATCTTACGCTGAAAAACAAATGTGGATGGAGGGCTGGTTTGAAATTTAACAAGTTAAGAGTGGTTGTCCCTGACACTTTTCGACAAATGACGAAGTGTTAACTACATCCGACACGATTTAAAAGTAAAAAGGTAGAATGTTGTGTGCACGAACTTGGCACATTGTAGATTGAGACCATAATGGAGCCTCTCTTTTGAGACGTCAAGATCTGGAGCTATCGTCTTTAATTTTTACTGGCAGAAATCTAACAGTATATTAACTTTTCAGATAGGTACCCTGGTTACTTTATTTTGACTCACCAGCACCGGGTTGCTTTACTTGATTAACATAAACCTTTGATCGACACAATATCGTTTGTACCGAATATGGAAGCCCGATGTAAGGTCTGTACCGATGAGTCATATTCTTGCAGGAAATGTAATATTGTTTAGATTTCTGTCAGCATAATTTAAAAGTAGATATCCTGGGTGAAGGCAGACTTTTCATTCTATTCTCTCCTTGAGATATATTGTTCTAATTGGGTATAATAGGGCTTGAATTAAAAAAAAACATTTACCCTGGTGGTGGTCAAAACGCCAGTCTCGCGCCATTATCTCGCCCTACTCTTTTCTCACTACATGCGTGTTTCCATTAATTTGTGGTCACGGGCCTTCCGTAAGTGGATGATTTGTACTTATTATTATTATTTACTCACAACTTCCTTGTTTACGTTCAGAAATACTTTTAGCCAAAGAATGTTTATTTACAATGTCATAAAAATGTCTATGCCAAAAATTTTTAATCACATTTAAATGTAAGTAAATTTTAATATGTATATTACCGGAAATGTATGACATTTAGAAATTGTATACAATTCCTAGGATTTCTAGGAATTGTATAAAATATTGTTTTAAAGATTTTTTAATACACACATATCCTAGGAAATATATACATTTCCTAGGAATTGTATAAAATTCCAAAATTGCTCTAAAAAACTAATGTTTTCTGTGAATAAAATTAAGAAAACCACCTAACCTAACCTGAATAAGCGACGTGGATTTGTCTTGGCCATATTGTAGATTTTCACACATTTCCGGGCGATTTTAGGAATTATACACATTTCCTAGGAATTGTATATACAATCACGAATTTCATACATTTCCGTTAACATGTATATTTGTAAACTAGAGTACATTGGCAAAGAAATCACTTAAAAAGTACGGAAATACTTTGTTCGTAAAATAAAAACTATTTAGATGAGTTTACGTATTTGGATACATAAGTAACCCTTGTAACTTTTTCGATATTTTTTTAATAACGGCATCTCTCGTAAAGAGACTTGCTGGTTAGGAATAAGCTTATTTATATCATAAATTATTGGTGATTATAATGAAATGTCAATGTGGAATATAACCAAATAATAGCGTACTGTAAAGAGGCTGCCAAAATCATAATTTGATATTGCATTGAATACGCCGTGTGGCCGAGAGTGAAGCTTTTGTTCTCGCTTATTCGCTATCGTATAAAGCGAATACAATGAAATTTTATTACCTTATTATTCCATTGCACAGAATGAATCTATACTTCAAACTATAAATGTTAAGTAAATAAATAATAAGAAACCCCTCCGTCGCGCGTCACGTTATTGTTTGTATAATCCATTCTAAGCCAGATATCAACTGGATACCAAGTTTATATGCAGCTAAGAATATTGCGTAAAAATATAATAACAATTTAATATATAAACGAGGGGCACGGCTGACTTTGAAATCGGTAACGGTACCTAATTGATTGCTTTGGTTACTTAACTAAATTAATAATTAATCATGTAACTTATCAGTAGCAGAATTATTACGTCTGGTAATATAATCACTTACAGTTTACGACCGGAAATTTCATGTAAGTAAATCATAATTAAGTAATATGTTTTTTTACATGAATTATTAGTGGATTAGTGTTCAAACCCATAATAAGTTTATTAGTTATATATATTGTTATATACTCATCACACGTATTATTTTATACCTATTAGCTTGGTCCCGGCCTCCAACGTTGCTTATATGGAGTTTTACGACTATGGTCAAGTCTGACATAGGTCAAATTGGTAATTCGTCAAGTCCTCTTTTCGACAAATTATGAAATTTGCCAAGTATGCCATTCGTCATATCCATGTACAGTCGATAATATGAATTCCTAATTCCCAGTAGAGTTTGTAGTAAGCTGTTTATTATTAAAACTTTTTGTTTACATTCATTTTTGCGGTATTTTTACAAATAATGAATTAAATTTTGCCGTGTGGTATCCGGCTTTAAAAAAACACTTGTCTTCTCCCAGGGTTTTGTTTAGATACATACCTCCTTTGGATCTATGACAGATGTTTTGTCTAGGCGGAAAATGCTGGTTAAATAGAATTCTTTTTTTATTCATTTGTTTTCCGTCAGTTATCATGTCATTTTATTATTTTGTAGTTGACAATATTGTCGTAAGTATATTGAGTGTGGTGGACAATAGAAACCTATATAAGTCTTTATTTAGAAATGGCTTCTTCAAGTAAAGGCCAAAAACCGGTAATTCTTGTCAAAGGCTGCTTTTTTCATTTAAATCAAGCAATTTATAGAAAAGCCCAAGTACTCGGAATGATGACTGACGCCAATTTAAAAAAAAAAACTGTTAGGCTTACTACAAACCTAGCGTTACTGCCTTGTCAGTACATTCCTTAAGGATGGTTAGAAATACAAGAGATGATGCCAAACAATGATGTTAGGGTGGAAAATTTTCAAAAATATTTTGTTGAGCAATGGCAAAAGAAGACGGGAATTCTTGTCAAAGGCTGCTTTTTTCATTTCAATCAAGCAATTTATAGAAAAGCCCAAGTACTCGGAATGATGACTGACGCCAATTTAAAAAAAAAAAACTTTCTACAGTATACCTGGGAAGGGTTGGCAGCTGGCACATTCTAAGTTTATTGCATGCAACGCATCATTTAGGTGGACCAACGACAAAAAAATAGTGCCCGTGGTCCACTCAGGTGAACGGAGCAGGTGGACCACGAGCCATTTCCGAAATAAATTAGTGTACTTCTATACTATTGACTGTACTTGATTAAGTTGACGAATGGCATACTTGGCAAATTTCATAATTTGTTGAAAAGAGGACTTGACGAATTACCAATTTGACCTATGTCAGACTTGACCATAGTCGTAAAACTCCTTATATGATATTGGTACCGAATTTTGTAGGATACGTATTTTAGAAGCATTTTTTCTTGGTAACCAAAAGATCAGTTCATTAGTTTCATTTATTACCGTAAATGTAAATATATTCGGTGTTCGTATAGTTTGGAATGTAATATAATGATATGGTAACGTTTATAGATTGGTAATTTATTATTCTTAAGTTGGTCACAATAAAGCTGTCAAAATAGTAAGCCTAGGTCTCATTCCATTCCAGTGGATCTTTAGGTACATTATTATAAATATAATTTATTAATATTACATTAATAATAATTATTAATATTGGTAGCTGTTGTACCCTTCCTATTTGATTTACAAGTTTTACTCGAATTTATAAGATCTGTTTTGTAATGTAATTATTACTACTTAATAATTAATATTAAATATGTTTAACGCAATTACATGTATGAAATTATAAATATAAAATATTTTAACATGATTTCAAATAATTTATTATTTCATATTTTTACAGATTCTTGTATCAATAAATATAGCTGTGAATATTCGATAAACTACAAAACCTATGAGTAACCTACTACATAGCTAATCATTTTGCTCAGCAAAACATAAGTACAACGACTAAATGCGGGTACCTAGATAATGTATTGATAGCTAAATTCCTTGTCCAGTATTTTGTACGAAGTTGTGGCCCGCCAAACTGAAAACGAAACAAAAATCGCAGTAGGTGTCAAAAATATTGAGGTCCCGTAAAACAATAATAGCTGCGACCCCTTGCCAAATGGTACTACCATCATAAGTATTTTTTTACCCTTCATTAAGGTGGCTTTTTTGTTTCTAACTCGAGTTTTTTCCACTACGTCTTAAAGAGATGAGGGTGGTGATATTCGTGACCGAAGGTCCCATAGGAAGGCATACAGTGTGGTGTTGAGGAAGTAATTATTATAATTTTTTTTATTGGGTCACGTTTTGTTTTGTAAATTTCGTACTTACTGAAAAAAAAAACACACTGAACTTGAGAATGAAAACCCGCTTATCGGTAAGTGTGTTTGTGATAAGACCCTTACAGACTTCCCATCGAAAAGTACCTTCCTAAGTAATTATTGTTTTACGGTTTAAGGATGTTCACGAAACAATTTTCATTTTTTTGTTAAGTATACTTAATCATAACATCCCTAAACATAGAATGAGACACTGGATAACCAGTGTTTTATTTTGTACCTAGTAGGAATCACGCTACTGTGATTTATAAGATTTCTAATTTCAATAATGCATTCAATTGGAACTTTTTACGTGACGTAATACCACGCTTAAGATTTCATTTTGATAGAAAAATATCTCTAAAACAAAGTAGCAAACTTTACACATTACAATTTGCTAACCAGTCAGTCCTAAGAAATGCGCGCGCAAGCCTTCACAGCGCTTTATCGCTAGATGAAGCGAAATAAATGTAGTCGTAGGATTCGACTCTACCTTAATCTACCATTAAATAGGTACCTACTTAGGTTCTTACCTTACGTTCTTATTTTCTCGGAAAAATTTAAACTGTACAATAAGTATGTTACCTACCTGGTTACTTTTTTGGTACCTAAATATGTACTTAATCTTTTTTAATGTAGGTACTGTACAAACTCAATTACTTAAGAGATCAGGGCATATCTATATATTCTGTTAAAGTACGACTGAAATATGACCGATACTTTTCACTATGGTCACCGAGTGATCTCAAATTGGATATTAAATCAATAATTAGTGAAGATATAAGCCAAATGCATAATATATGAAAAATAGAGATCATCTGTAATACAGTCCCTCTGTCACAGGTATCTGTAGGTAAGTATAACGTAGATTAATTAACGTTACAGATTTTCCGTAATATCGGTGATTGAGTTAATTTGATACCCAACATCAGTTCTTTAACGACTAAGATTTACCTACGTAACTAAGAAATTTGAAAAGAGAGCTAGTAGTACTTATGTAACTGTCTGTACTTATCTAATATCTATTTATTGTAGTAAGATTGTAAAGAAAATTGTATGATTTTTTAACACTATCACTAATTATGTTAAAAAAATAGAGTCAACACGGTCCTATGTAAGGAAAGAAATTAAGAGCTCAGCCGATTTATTAATCTGTGGCTCAGCGCTGGAATCGCTACATTACGTCCGACACAATCGTCAATCAATCGTACTACGTTGTCCGTAGGAAAACATAACCTCAAAGAACAGTTAACATGCTACGAAACGAATTATGTAGACTTGAGACATCAGTCCTCATTTCGGCGACGTTGCCGATCGGTCGTCATTCATTATTTGAAATTCAATTCGACGATTTCATTAAAAAAAAATCACTTCGCGACAACAAAACAACATTCTTTTATATCAACATTGATTTAAAGAACTAGGTCAAACTCCAAGGACACAATTCAACGTCTAATGATGATATTACACCAATTTGAAGACTGAAAATATGTGTTTTACTGTATAAAACATCGCTATGGAGCTATAACTACGTTTACTTTTGTAGAGCCAGCAGTTAACAGTTTATATAACACTGTAAGTACCTACCTAATAGCCGCTTTTTATTTTTACTTACGTACTTATCTAACTTTAAGTTTTTTTTTTTGTATTAAAACAATTTTATAAATAATGTTTAGCTATGAATGGTTAGCTAAATATTTTTTTTGCTAGATCCCAAAGATCCTTTCTAGTAGAATGTACGACCCAATGACGTCAACGTAAGGAAAGGTATGATCGCAACATTGACATTGACTTTAGACTACAATATACTAACATGAGATAAAAATAAATGTAAATGTTACGCGGGAAAGTTTGAAAACATTTAGAGATACTTACAAACGAAGAGATGTGTGTTTTTACATTAGACATAAACTTGAGCAGTTAATGTTACATTATAATGAACGCACACCATGATCCAATCAACGAAAACCAAAAACTGCCAAATAAGTAGGGGAAATAATTCGTGTAAGTACTTATAAGCGATTTTTGGAATAGGTAGTTGTAGGGAATTGTATCTGAAGCAACATACTGAAAGTACTGATGGATAGGGGTGGAGCTAACGTGTAGGGGGCGGTTTAAGGGCCCCTTTTTTAAGTTTTTCTTAAACAACTTGTAAATGGTGGCTCATAGCAAAAAATGTATGTTGCTTCAGACACCATTCCCTACAACTATGCCAAAAATCGCTTACTTATACACAAATTATTTCCCCTATTTTTTCTTCGTTAAATGGGCTGCATTTTGAAACTTGCTTATTTGTTGCATTTTGGACCTAGATTTAAAAGAGTGATATTAAATTAAAACTATTTTTAGATATATTTTAACGGATTCTTACCACGATTGTTTGTCCTTAATGAGTACCCGAAAAGAAAGTATAATATTATACTTTCTTGATATAATAAACGTTTTTACCTACCAACTTTCCCCCGCGCCTTCGCTAACGACGACACGGAAAACCTTTTATTTTTTATTTTTGACTTCGGAAAATCCTTTCTTAGTGGGCGCCTAGGTACAGTCAAGAGCACGTCAAGTTTCACACTAGCAGTTTAAGCTGAGCTCTGATTTATATTGCGCGCCATTAAACTGGTAGCGTAAAGACGTGCTCTTGACTGTACTATGTTATCTAATGAACGCTCTGCTTCTTGGTGCATTTAGTGGAAGTCAGTCAGCAGTTCAACTTCTTCTGTGTAAGCAATGATTACTTAACTGTTAATATTTGTTCGGATCAAATCTTGCAACTGAATTTTAAAACAGCTACCTTCAACCGATTGAGCTTAAATTTTGCATAGGTACGCGTTTAGCTTGGATGATAATGCATGGTTAGCTAAGTGTCGTCATTCTAAATTCAATATGACGGACTAGTTATTTTATTTGATACTCCCATGGTACGAAAAACTTTGCTGACAATGAGAAGAATACTTGTTTAAAATTATTATTATTTTAACAATATTACTTACCTATATAGGAATACAGATTTAAAAGTTACCTAGGTATATAGTAGGTTCATTATATCGTACTGAGTACTTACAACTGAGTGATCAGTGTTCATCTCATCGTCGGTAAAGCGAAAACTATTTAAAATGAGCAAATCAATTGGTTCTGCTGTAAAAAGTGATTGTTGGAATAAATACTTAGTTCAACATTCGTATCTTTAAATACCTTCTTTGGTAGGTAGCAGGGTCCATCTATAATTCAAAGAAATCTTAAATTCGTAAGAAATAATTTAGGTAGGTAGTTCAATGATAATGACATGAAGAGGTTTATTCTATTACTTAGCTCATTTTAGCTATGTAATCCCATTAACAACACCTGACAGCTTGATTTTATTTTTTTTATTAAAAACTTTGAAGTTATTTTTTATTATGAGATGAGTTAACTTTTGACCCCAATCTTGACCAAGGTCATAGATGAGGTCAACGATGGAGCGAGTTAACCCAGAAAATGACAACAACACAAACAATCCTTACATGGAAATTAATGTAAAGAAATAAATATTTTTACCTGAATCCTAGGTAGACATTCAATAACCCACATTGACAGCAACTACTTACATTAAACAGATAATATTACAAGATTGTGAGTACCTAATTCAGAATCATAAATTGATAAGAATAAGAAGACTGTTTGTTGTATTAAGAAAAGATAAATCTGTAGAGCAAACATATTTCTAGGTTTGACGTGAGTACGTATACGGACGGTATATTAATTTTACTGTTATATAAATGTACTTATAAAATAGCACGTCCACCCGTGACACCTTTTATCTATTATTATTTTTGGATAATTTTACAGCCATAGGCAAGAAATTGAATTGAATTGATAATTTTACAGTTGAATTGTATGTATGTAAATTCTTTATTGCTCGAAAACAATATAATATATAATAGGCTTTACCTATGAAATTGCCGTTTTTCATTCAATATTTTTGGAAAACAGAATTTTCCATACTAACGTTTTTGGATTTTTCTCGGGAATGCGAAATCCAAATTTAACAAAATTTTGTGGGAAGGTTTGGACAACATTAAGTTAATTTTCATCATACTTACTTTATTGAAAGTTGTAGCTGTAACAACGGTACAGCAAAAATAAGCAATGAAACTGGCAACGGATGAAACGAGCTATATTCGAGCTTCTTTTTCAGCAAATAGATCTAAAGTAAATATGTATTAATTTAACTCAATATCTCAGTTATATGGCCAAGGTTTTAAATAAAAAACAATTTTAGTAATAGCTGTTCAATCAAATAAATTATGAATAAAATAAAGCTTGAGAAAAAATCGGCAATTTCATAGGTAAAGACCTATTATAATCATTTTAAAATGTATTAGCAAAGGCGAACTTATCCCTGAAGGATCTCTTCCGGTCTAGTTTGTCTTATCGATCGTATCATAACCTGTTTAATAATATAAGCACCTCAATGTTCTTAATCTTTGTACCGTCGACGAGAGTCAATCTTCTCAAGTGTCATATGAGTGATAGACTGGATTAACGAACCAACAAGTGAACTGGGGATCGTTTTTTTTTTCAAATTTATTATTAACATCGATTATTAATTTAACTTAATGGAGATCTTAAGAATTAGGAATTTATATGCAAGCCTAATTCAGGCTCAAAAAAACTAGAAACATTCCTTATACCATTTACATTAAAACAAAACAAAATTCTTCTGTTGTAGGTCCCAACATTTTTTCTGCTTAGGAACTCTTCAGTTAACTGGGTTTCTGATACTTAGATAATTAATCGAAATTGCACGATATCATTAGATTGTCAAAAAAAATTTTTCAGAGTCACAATGCAGTCGGTATTTGGAGTCTGGGATTATGTCATCATGGCGGCCACGATGGTTGCCTCCTTGGCAATCGGATTCTATTTCCGATTCACAGGTGGCAAGCAAAAGACAAATGAGGTACTTACCCACTATTGTTAAATAACACATATACTTATTTTATTTTGTGAATCACATATATCTATAAATACCATCATCACGTGAAACAATAGATTTATATGCACTCATGGTTCAAAAACAATGTCCGCTTTATATATTTTCCCAAAGCCCCTACATCACAGTCATTAGGGTTTGTTTCACTGGTCATTTTAATTTGTAAATTTATAAAAATAATGAATATCTTGAAAAATAAGCGTTTCTTGACTATATGTCATACTACTTTTTTACTCCAAATAGACTTCGGAATCGATTTTTTTTTAATCGAGACTTCCGAAAATCTTTTTAACCACGGGGTTGTTCGGACCCACGATGTAGTGTCTTCATTTGCTTGAATTTATCTTCCTCCAAACGGCTGAGTTTGTTAATAATTTGTTTTTATGATTTCCTTTCAGGAATACCTCCTTGCTGATAGGAACATGTCAATATTCCCTGTGGCTGTCTCTCTAATGGCGTCCTTTATGTCCGCCATCACGCTTCTCGGTGTATCTTCAGAAAATTATTACTACGGCATGCAGTTTGTCGTCATCAACATATCCTATGGCATCGCTACACCTATAGCCACAAACCTTTACCTGCCAGTATTTTTTAGACTGCAAAAGACTAGCACCTACGAATATTTAGAACTAAGATTTGGATCAGTTGTAAGATTGTTGGCGTCTTTGACGTATACACTTCAAATGTTACTGTACAATGGGATAGTGTTGTATGCGCCAGCTATAGTCCTGGAATCTGTATCTGGATTGAACAGACTGATATCAGTATTGGTTGTTGGACTGGTTTGTACTTTCTACTCGACCCTAGGGGGTATGAAAGCAGTCCTATTTACTGATATTTTGCAGTCTCTTTTGATGTTAGTGGCGGTATTAAGTGTGGTCATTTTCGCTGCAGTGCAAGTGGGTGGGTTGGACCAAGTATTTGCGATAGCTGGCGAAGGAGGGCATTTGGATTTTTCGAAGTAAGTTGTTATTAGTATATTTATTCCCGAAGCACCGATCTTCGTCATCGGTCGATATCCGATGAACGGGGTAGAGGCCATAGTTCACCACGCTGGTCAAATGTGGGTAAAGATTCACTGATTGGTAATTTTATTTCTATTGAGCCGCCAAATCCTTCGTTAGAGCATGCACATGTAATACTGATATTGTTATGCTTAAAATCAAATCAAAAGTAGGTATATTTATCACTTGAAATACAATGATTTTCAACTTTTTTCAAATGTATCTTTAATAGTTTCAGTGTAGCCCCCACGGAAAGACACACATGGTGGTCGTTAATAATCGGTGGAACGTTCACTTATTTGTCCCTTTATGCTGTGAACCATACTCAGGTAAACACATATTTTTAGTCTAGCCCCTATATGGTAACTTTTACATAGCTACCTGTCTCCGGAGTGGGAGACCCGGAGTCCTACAGCACAGACCTTCGTTTAGTTAAGGCTACGCGCTTTTTCAGACAACAAAATGCCCGTAAAAGGTTGTTTATTTGTTGAGAGCAAATAAATAAATTTTATCATTATTATTATATAATATCCTGTATACAACGGTAGGTTATAGAAAAAGCTCGCGAAAAAATTTTGCTGTACGAGTACTAGGTTAACGAAACCAAATACGTTTGTTTTTGAACACAATCTTAACGCATGGGCAAAGAAAGACGTAGTCAAGGATGTAGGTAGCAAGCTCTACCAGAAGCCTAAATAAAAAATAGTTTCTTGTTAATTCTCAAAAAAAACATTTTTTTTTTCAGGTTCAACGTTTGCTTACAGTTAGTACTCTGAAGAGGTCGCAAATCTGCCTGTGGTGGGCTTGGCCAGTAACATCCATACTGAGTGTTTGCACTTGCATGGCTGGCCTCAGCATCTACGCTGTCTATAAAAGCTGTGACCCCTTCATTTCGGGCAAGATTTCTGCTGTAAGTAAATCTTTTTACGAGTATCTTGGATGACTTTATGTTAGTTTATTACCAAAACTTAACGATGTGAATCAGCCTACGAAACTGAACAAGTTTCCCTAATAGATCAAAATATAAACATTGTCGTCTCTCAAAGGAATATTATGGTATTATTAAACTAGACATAATATATTGAAAACTTTCGTTAATTGGCAACTGACGTCGTCGGTTTTGGGGAGTTATCATTATCCTTCATCCTTAAACAGGATCCCTATCATCCCAATAGTATCTACGTCTAGTCATGAAATAGATGAGAAGAGATAAGGTGGGTGCAATAAATAAACTAAATAGGCAAAAAAATAGGCACGGTGATAAAAAACCTCCTAGCTATATTCAAAATCCTGAACCAGTATCACGCAAAGAACACATTTATGAAAAATCATTTTTTTTTAATATATATTCTTTTTATTATAAGATGGGTTAACTCTTGACCTTAATCTTGACCATAAAGGTCAAAGATGAGGTCGACGATGGTGCGAGTTCGAATATTTTTTCAATGGGAATACTTAGTTCATTTTTTGCCTAAACATAGACATTACTCCTACACCAGGCACGCGAGGGGTGCGGGTAGCGCTTGGGGGGTGCACCCGAGTGGTGTCTACGTTTAGGAAAAAATAAAAATTCCTACCGAAAAAAATAAAATAAAAAAATGTTCTGTAAGTGATACTGGTTCAGGATTTTGAATATAGCTAGGAGGTTTTTTTTCACCCTGTATTACTTTCTTAATAGGTTTGTTTTTTTTTTCAGATCGACCAGCTGATGCCATACTACGTTGTGAACGAAATGAAGTCAGCTCCAGGGTTGGCAGGGCTCTTCGTAGCTGGTATTTTCAGTGCTTCATTATCTACTATATCAGCGGCCTGCAATTCTCTTGCTGCTGTTACCATACACGACTATTGTGGCCGGTAAGTCTGTCAGCCCCCCGACCGCGGTAGGTTTGAACGTCTTTACCAAACCTAAACCGCTTACGTTTCCTTTGTATTCAGCTCAATAGAAACGTTTGGTAAACACGTTCAAACACACCGCGATCGGGAGCAAATAAAATTGATTAAACCGTACGAGGTACCCCTGGCTACCCTAGCACACGCATTGAGACTTCTGTCTCATTAAAGTATTTCGAATCAACACAACGAAAATTGACCCTATTTGTATTTAGATTTATTTTTATTTTTCGCGTTTGAATTTGAATTTGGCTAGGGGTACTTCTTTCAATTCAAGATCATTTGTCAATGTTAGTTGAATGCAAAAGAAATGAAAACTTCTGCTATTGCATTTAAGGTTGTTTTCCTTGACAATCGACTCTCATGAGAGTGAAGTCTCATTGCGTATGCTAAGGCAGCTGGGACCCTCTTCTAGATGCTGAGGTCGATAACGGTAAATTTCAAATTCGTGGTACAATGCTTCTGTACAAAGTAATTTTCATTCGAGGTTAGTGGAGATGTAAGCAAAACGCAGCAATGTAAAATCGTAATCGACTTTATTTGAAATAGATTGCTAGGCCATAGTCCACCACGCCGGCCCAATGCAGGTTGGTGAACCGCTTGAACGTTTCATCACGATGTTTTCCTTTACCGCTGAGCAAATGATAATTAATTTGAAATCAGTACCTACATAAATCCGAAATGGCGAATTTATTGGTACAGGCCCGCACCAAGATTTGAACTCGCAAGCTCGCAACCTTCCAGTTACAAGACTGGCTCATTAATCATCAACTGGTCTATCACCGCTATTATTCAGTTTTAGTCATTGCAATAAAGTATTTTGACCTTACTTTAAGGTGTGCCTATTTAGTATCGCAATTAAGATCACTATGAATTTTTGTGTCTCTGATTGCATTTACCAGAAAAAAATCTAAAATTCGATGTTTGTTTCTGTGTACCTAGTTGTCGGGATGGAGAACGGTGAGTTTCAGATGGATATCGGTGTTCATGATTACAAATAAAGAAATTAAATAAGTTTACCGACCCGATTAACATAAACATTACCTATATTACCAATAAACATAAATATTACTTACTTACACAATAATAAATAGAAAATAATCAGTTATATATAATCATTAATCATTTATTATACAGGGTGTAAAAGACAGCTTAGCAAAAAGCAAAAACCCTGGACTCAGAAAATCATTCTGAATGATTTTCCAGTGGAATCTCTCTCCGGAAAATTTTCATTTTTAAAAAATGATTTTTAATATTTTCTGCTTAAATATTTTATTATTTGATGGAATACACTCCATAAAAAACAATCATAACAATGTAAAACACGAAAACCAGCAATGTACATCGCACTTCGACAGCAGCGCGGCGCGGGGGGATAGGGCGCGGTTTCACGATAAGTTGCGTAGCGCCAAAGTAGGTAAATAATGAAAACTCCTTAACATGATGTTTCCGGAAAAAAATAATTACTTACCTATAGCCTATAGCAGATGATAGCTATGGGTAGATTCCACCATTTAAGTATTTGCTAAGCTGTCCTTTACACCCTGTATAAACGTGCTTGTTGTGTTCACTACAAGTAGGTACCTAAGGACAATTAATAAAAATTAAAAAATCTACTTAATTACAAGACTGAAATTCAGATAATCTTAATAAATAGTTTCTTATAAATGTAGTTCTAGTTAAAAGATAACAATCTTCTTTTTTTTTTCACCTAAACCAAAATGAAAAATGAAAATTATTTTATTATCTTCATGCGTGTTACAAGGTATGAGAACCTAAAACGAACCTTGTTAAGGCACTACAATGATTGGTGTATGTACTTACCTAACGTACACCTACTTACTTAAATTAAAAGTATTTACATGTTTTATAAAAATGACTTGGTAATATTTATAAGCTAGAATAGTATTTACCATATTATTATATTAGTTTTATTTATTAATTAGTTTTATACCAATAGTATTTGTATTTTCTACCTAGAGTAGTGTGTTTTTTATGTATATAAAATGTATTAATTCTATCTAAAGGTAATTTTTACAAGTAAAAGGGTGTCGTATCGTTCACCCTGAATTACAAGATGTATCATTTAGGTACGCATCATTAATCTTCATCACCATCAATAACTGTATCAATTAATAGAACTGATATTGATATTCTTACATACCTACTTCTAAAGATTTTTCTTAAGAATGTTATTTTTATTTCGAAAAATTCACTGTAGAATGTTATTTTTAGTACAATTTCCTTAATATTTTTTAAGTAAAAATTAATTATTTATTTCCAGATTGCTAAGAGTACGACAAACGTACGTGCCTTGGTTGACGAAAATACTGGCCTGTGTGTATGGCTTAGTTTTTCTAGTACTCGCCTTCGTAGCGGAATACCTTGGTGGGGTCCTTCAGGCCGCGCTCACAATATTCGGCGCTGTTGGTGGTCCACTATTGGGAGTGTTCACTTTGGGCATGTTCACTACTTACGCGAATGAAGCGGTAAATTCTTAATAATTCTTACTTCCTTAATAATATAGTAGAGTATAATATCTGTGTCATTATTAGACAAGTAAAAGTTAGTCTTTTGCACAAGGATAGTTGGAGGGCTAGGAGACTCATATATTATTTTTTGATGCGAATGAAGTTACGATAGTGTACTAGTAAGTCGTTAGTATAAAAAATTTTTGCTTTTCGCCCAAATTATTTTTCTTTACTTAACTATTTCTTATTATTTTTATCTAATCTATTTCTTAGTAAATAGCATAAAACAAAGTCGCAACCTTAGTGTAAAATAACAAGCCAAGTCGCTGGAATATAAATTATCAGTTACCTAGGTACTTATCTACTTGAAAACTTTTTACCTATACCCATTTCCAAGCATGTAAAATGTTATGCACAAGATCACAACGCCCTTGAATTAAAAGCTAAATTAGATAGTTCTGCGTATCGTATAATACAAATGGTAGGTTTTCCTCACAGACTTCCAATATTATTGGAAGTCTGTGGTTTTCCTTTAAAAAAAAACTATTAATATCCAATACTATTCATTTAGAAATTAGCCAAAATATCATAATCCACCGTAGCACGAGGAGAAACATTTCTGTTTTTATTTTTCAGGGAGCAAGCATAGGGTTGCTAAGTGGAATGGCGGCAACCCTCTGGATGAGTTTCGGTCAGCCTCGGCCCCCTGTTACCAAGTTACCTCTGACTGTAGACGGATGTGCCTTCAATGTAACACTGCATGATCCTGTGGTCATCAATCCCAGCGATTACTTCTACCCCTACAGGATCTCCTACATGTGGACTTGTCCGGTAAATACCTTGCATAATATGTCGTGATAAGTACCTTTCTTTCTTTCTATATGGTTCCGATACATAATTCTAAGGATACAGTGTTTGTTGCTAATCAACATTCAGAGATTTAATTTACTTTCAGAGATATCTCTGATTTTCAAATTATGTAATTTAAAAGGGTGATTTTAATATTTCGACCACCAGATCAAGGATAAGTTTTCAATAGCGAGGATAAGTATCTACTGTACGTTATTAAATAAAATCTGATTTAGGTAGAATGAAGTCTGATGGTTACCTATACTGGGTGAAAAAGAACCTCCTAGCTATATTCAAAATCCTGAACCAGTATCACTCAAAGAACACATTTATGAAAAAAAAAATGTTTAGTATTTTTTTCAATGGGAATAGTTCATTTTTTGCCTAAACGTAGGCATTACTCCTACACCAAGCACGCGAGAGGTGCCTACGAAAGCGCCCTAGTGGTGTCTACGTTTAGGAGAAAAATCCCCCCCCCCTAAAAAGTAATAATAAAAAAAACAAAAATAAAGATACTGGTTCAGGATTTTCAATAAAGCTAGGAGGTGTTTTTTCAACCTGTATTATAAGTTTGTTCAGTTTCATTCCTTCTTATCTTTCGCTTACTACTTAATTTAAAGTCACCAAATATTTATTATCTTTCTTCCATCAGATTGGTTTCTTATGGGTGATGGTGGTGGGGTCACTGATCTCCCTGGTGTGGCGGCAACAGCATCCGTGGCAGCGGGCAGGCAAGTCACACCCAGACCCTGGACTTTTCACACCCCCCCTCGCCGCCATCATCAGACGACAAGTCGAGAAAGAGAAGCCAGACATCCAGGTAATTAAGTACACATCCCAAGTAACAAACAGGAATCTTTAATTCAAACATATCTTTCCTTCATCTATTTTTTTATCAGCCCATGTATGTTTAATAGGGTAGATGACTGATATTGAATACTATTGTATATGTAGTAAGATAATAATATTAATAAAAGTAATGATAGTAACAAAATTCGAGATGAAATTTAAAATTGGGCGATAGATAAAAAACTTTTAGCCAAACAAACATTTTTGTCTATCTATTTCTTACAAAACTAAATTTTGTATGAAACTTATATAGATGTACTTATGGTGACGTCACCGTTTTTTATTGCCCTCTCGCTGGAATAATAAAAAAAGTCATCTACCCTATTGGATTTCATAAATTCAAAAAGGGTTTCATTAAATAATTTCTTCTCACAAGACCACTTAGTTTTAGACTACCACTTCTTAATCAAGTAAGAATTTTAAAAATAGTTTGCTTGTTCTTTACCAACAAGATATCTTGAAATCTATATGTATAAGAGTTTTCGAAAGCTGTATTCTAAAACAGGCCTAAAGAGCAGTCTTAACCCTTTCTTAAATTTTCCTGAAATTCTGTGCCCGTTTTTAGGGAGCTTTCTTGAGGGATATCTTAAGCTACGTAATAGTTGTGGTCAAGACAGATGAAACTCGTCTTGCAATACCATTTTAAGACATTCGTTGGGATAGCTTGAAAAGGTAGCTGCTTTGTAATTAATGCATGGGGAACAAATATTCATTTCACTTTCACTTAGTTGTAGAAACGTATATTTAAGTTAATGTGCTGTATAAACTATCACACTGTCACTTTTCTACTTGTTCAGGTAAACAAGAACGGCATTATATTTTAAAGAAGCTTTTTCTTTAATGAACGTTTCTGCAACTGAGTATTAGAATAGTAATGGTATAAACATATACTCCACGTCAGATAGGAAGGAGGGAAGTAGCTATTACGCTACAAAATAGTGGGTACGACCCTAGTTTAATTCTTACTAATATTATAAATGCGAAAGTAACTCTGTCTGTCTGTCTGTTCGTCTTTCACGCCTAAACTACTGAACCGATTTTGATGAAATTTGATACAGAGATAGGTTAGAGCCTGGGCAAGGACATAGGCTACTTTTTATCCCATAGTTGGGCACGATATAACCTGTAGTCCACGCGGGCAGAGCCGCGGGCGGAAAGCTAGTATTTTAATAAAGCACAATGCCCATCAAATTTGGTAGGATTATAGTGTTACCCTGCCAATTCAATTATTGATAAGATTGCTTCCACGATTTTCGTGAATACATATTATATGCCAGTATGGCGAAACAGCTGTGCTCTACAACTTGACATTGTAATCTGTCTTTTTACCTGTGGTACAGTAATAGTAGATTGTTAACCAAGGGCTGTATGACATCAATTGCATACGAGGTTTTTGGCGCCCGAGCGCAGCGAGGGCACTAATTAGCCCGAGTATGCAATTGATGCTTACACCCGAGATAAACACTCTGCTTTACATATCGATTGTGAGGTAAGTAAAAAAACAAGAAAGCAGGTTTCTATGAACATTTATTAAAGAGAAACATGTGTATTTAATTAAAATTTCGCGCCTAGCAGCTAGTCGACTGCCTTTTTTACTCTTCACGATTTTATGGCACGCAAGCGCGTCAAATCGTACTGGCCAGTTTGATTTTTAAATCGATTTCAACTAACATACGATGTGACTGCGAAACAAATAGTTCGATATTAAAAATAAAATCTTCATAAATTCTTATATACCTAAATTGTCTCGATTCCGATTTGAGTAAATAATCGATACCGAGAAAAAAAAAACTTTTTAAAAATATTCTTCTTGTAGTATGAGTATGACAGTTCTTTTTTCAAATTCCAAAACCTATGCTGTAATGTTAACATTACATGGTAGGTTTTGAAACCTATGCTGTAATGATATCCATACACCCCGGCATTCAGGGAAGTAAGTGACTACTTACAGAGCAAGAGATATGTAAACTATACTTATTTTGATTTTGCCAATGTCAGAGTATTTTAATAGAGAATGCCGAAGTCACCAATATCAAGTTAAGAATCCCTTTAGGGGTTGTAATACGTCACAGCCCGTCCGTTGATCAGCAGGGTACACCGCTAGCAAGTAAGGATGACGAAGATGTTACAATCCCACACCCCTGTGCTACCCTGTCAAATTAAATGAAACATATGCGGTAATGAAATACTATACTAGCGTAGGTAGAAAACACTTATTTCGAAGCGCAATAGCCACTTTCAGCCTTCCTATCTGTTGTGAAGTATAGTAGTAGTTAATAGTAGATAAGGCCTGATTGAAAAACTCTCGTAAAACCCGCCTGTTCGTTTGGAGCGATGTATTTTTTCGTGAATGTGATTTTTGGTAAATGGTTCAGTAGCCCTTATCATAAAAATTGGCCATTTATTCTTCTCTATTTAATTTTAATCTATTTTCCAGGGATAAGTACTACTCCCTATCTATGATGACAATTCCGATAGCACGATGTCGATTGGTAGAACATTTACTGTATTTTACTTTGTTCAGGGGCTCTATTTTTGAATCATTCGTCTCATTTCGAGCGATATCTTTCGTTGATTTGCGTAGATGCTATTGATTTTTGAATTTTTTAACTACTAATTTCCATGAGTGCTAAGACCCTTTTGCTGAAGTGCAGTGATCAAAATCAAAAGAATCCGCGCAAATCAATATAAGCTATCGCTCAAAACGAGGCGAGTGCTTCAAAAATAGAGCCCCAGATGTTTTGTACTCAAAATCGATAAATCGGCATGAAGATACGGAGTAGATCTTTAAACTAATAAACGAATTGGGGTTTTAGAATTTGCATGAAACTGCCTGTTATGTGTTTTATTGCTTAGCTTGAGTAGTTAGTTTGTTTTTAGATGGACTGAGATTTAGTGCATTAACAGCTGGGTCTAAGCTACACTGGTGTTCTCTTTCTACCACAGGTTTGTATGCACTACTATATTAATTTAGTATCAAATTTTTAGTTACCCACGTGACCCTCTCTCTGGGAAAATGCAATGTTTGTCACTAAAAATAAAGTGTACCTAAATAACGGAGAGGCTATGAATTTAACATACCTACTTCGATGAATCATTACATTAAACAATTCATAACAAATTCGGTTGTTTTTTTTTTGTTTAGCGCTTCTTAGACGCATCGTGTTATACATTTTCGTAAAGACTAATTCCGTTTGTAATTTTATAAACTTATTATAAAACTGTCAAATTACTATTACATTGGGTGAATTTAAATTAGTTTGCGAAAATTAAGGACGCGGTCCATTAAACTGAACAACTTTCTACAAGAAACAGAAATAGAAATATGAAAAGAAAAATTTCAGCTACCTTTACAACTCATACAATCAGCCGGTTGCCAAGTATAAGAAGTCAAAAATTTTTCTGCTTATTTTATTAGGGTTCCTTGAAGAAAGCTGTTGTTTCATGGGGAAAATTGCTAGCTAATTTAAAATCACCCCATATTTAAAACACTTTTCAATCTCTGGTACGATCTATGCATAACGTTCATATTTCTGATTTTCAGTGCGAGTTGTTGAAAAAAGTGAAACAACAAGATTAACGCATTGTAGTTTTAGTTGAATTTATTGTCTTACTTGTTTAGTAAAATTTTATGTAAGTAGGTACTTAGTAATTTAATACAAACAGATATAGATAAAAATTTGTTTTAAAGATGATTATTTATTGTAATTTGTAATTTATATTGTAATTTATATCATGAAGTTAAGTTACTCAAACCTCCTTAAATGTAAGTACTTACCTAATCGTTTTGTAAATCGATGTAAACAATTTGATACTTGCCATTTTTGATGATTCACTGGATACTCATTGTGTTACAAAATAATATCATTTATTAAAATTTTGTAAAAATTGTTACAAAGTTGTACTAAACATAAAGTATATCTGTGATAGCAATTCTGCGTGCTTCCATTAGATTTACAGTAAGTAAGTAGCTACAGCATAGCTTATGTTGACTCAAACAATAGAATAAGTTTCAAAAAATAGTAATTGGTGAGCTATTTAAAAAAAATGCAATTTGTAATCCAATAGCCACTGAAAAATAGAATAAGTTAAAAAAATGTGATTTAATAATTTATATTGTTAAACTTTTTGTTCATGTATTTTTTTATTATTACTCTTTTTGTATATTGGGATGGTAAATAGGAAACAGCATTAGCACTACACTGCAAAAGCTTATCAAATCAAACCAAGGTCAGTTGAGAGTCAAATTTATTTTTACCAATTTTGTTAAATGTTCAGAAAAAGATAAGTACTTAAATTGTAATTTATTACAATTAATAAATTTGTAATTTATTAATTTATGTTACTTAGTTACTTGTTATTTATTTTTTAAAACAAATGCTTAAATTATATTTTGAACATTATAATAAAATTGATTACACTATACAATACATATAATATGTATATGTATAAGTACATACTTCCTGTTGTCAAAGAACAGGGTTAAAAAGGACCTCCTAGCTATATTCAAAATCCTGAACCAGTATCACTTACAGAACACTTTTTTTTTGGGGGAGGGAGGATTTTTTTTCCCTAAACGTAGAAACCACTCGGATGCACCCCCCGAGCGCTAGGTATATGTTCTTTGAGTGATACTGGTTCAGGATTTCGAATATAGCTAGGAGGTTTTTTTTCATCCAGTATAGGTATCAGAAGCCAAGATGCACCAGGTCAGGTTGCTGAACCAGTAAAGTCGACGACGACGATGACATACTAGTTGACTACTTACCGAAACTGTTACTTAATTATTATTATTTTTATTAATATAGACTTACCTACTATTTATTAATTAGTTTCTTACACATCTAATTTAAATTATATTTGCTTTGACAATAAAGGTGGGATGTGAATGTACTTGTGCAATATGATGGTGTTAAGTATTTTTAATAGTAAAGTTTCACAAAAGTGGAAACAAATATTTAAAAATGTATAAGTAGTTATTTACTTACTCATAAATGTATATCAAATTTTTAAAATTATGAATTATTTGGAATGTTCGGGAAAAAATTAATAAATAAACGTAGTTCGGCAAGAAGTAAAAATTTCAATGTTTTATGAAGGGCTTTCCGCGAAGTCACGATTCCGCCAGTATCAAGTGGCAAAGTTACCAGGTATATTTTCAACCAATTTTCATGTTATTATATTCGCGTCGAAAACATCACTACTACCTATACACTGCGACGGCTGCTTGTCCGTAGAATAGGTTCTGAAGGACATCAGCACGCAAATAAACGATCACGTTGAAACATTTGTCAAATAGATCACAACTTGATTTAAAGAAGAAAATATACAAAATGTTTCGTTTCGTATTTAATAAATGTTAATTCTTTATTAATTGACACAATATAATTTATGAAAGAAACGCATACAGCTTCATTACAACACTGTTGGGTACCTATGCTTATTTTATTAATTTCTGACTAAGTAATCTCATTGGAGGAGCTTCTAAAATTAACTTTGTCCATTTCATTTATGACAGATGTATCTTAGTTGTTTGTAAAAAGCATTTCATGAAACATTGTTTATAAAACAGCTGCATACTTACTACTTACGTTGTGATGAATTTATTGATGTTGATGACTGGACACTGAATTAAATGTTGATTGAATGTTTTTGGCCTTTATATTACTCTTTATCCTGCCATAGGTATATCGCTTAACAGCCTTCAAGACATACTAACATTATATAGAATACAATTTTTAAAATCAAAAGTACTTAAATCATTTATTCAGAAATATGCTTACTAATCATAGATGAAGTTTACTTATGCATTATAAAGAATATTGTGATTTATAACTTATTTAAGCAGATAGAAATCCATGATTATTTCTCGTGAGCTCATTTAACTGCCGTCGCAAGTAAATATTCTGAAACAAGGAGGATAATTACACCTTAGCTAATATATACCATTTTTGTGAAATCCTAACCTAACCTAACACCACAGTATTACAATTACATTTTAATAACTAGGTACTGTGCTACCTAACACATCAAAATCCCAAAAAAAGAAAAGTACATCAAAATATTAGGTGTCTCCTTGGGGAAAGTTGTTCAGTTGCGTGGGTAGAATCTTAAAGTTTCACTAACTTAAAATCACCACATAAAGAGAAACAAATCTTCTTATTTCGTGTCGGTGACAAAATCAGATTTTTTTGCTCAAAATTTTGTCTCTTTTACCGCCCTGCCTCTTTTACCGGACAGGTGCAGGTAGTAGGGTACGAAGAGAAACTAATGGCAGAACCAATGGCAGCCTCTGGCACCCAGTGATTGCAGATGCACATCGAAACGAAAATATTAAAGCTAGTCAAGTAGTGGATGGAGCTTTCTCACCTCCTTGAGCAAGTCGTCTTCCCTCTCGGCTGCTATTTTCAGCATTTCTTTTGACCTTTCCAGGAGGAGATCTTTGTCTTGGATGCTGCGTTTCAAGTTGGCTATCTCAATGCGATAAGATTCCAATTGAGTTTTGTTCTGAAATAATTACTTAGCTAACACTTTTTTTTGTTATAAAAAGTCGAGGATTCAGACACTCGACTATGCCAACCTCATTAGAGGACACCATAAAGTTCGTGTACGGTTGAAGAGGAATCAGAATCAGTCACCACACAACGCGACAAACTCAAAAATTACTGAACGAATTTTCATACGGTTTCAGTTTATCGGAGTGATTCAAAACAAAGGTTTGTATTTTGTGCAAATTGGCTGAAACATGACGGTAATTCTTAAAGATGCCGGAAAAAGTCACGCCGAATGGGAACTTTCATCGTAAACGCTGCCTAATTCTTATGAGATGCTTCTCTCCACGAAAACATGTAAGTTGGTATAAAATAAAATAAAGAATTTTGTTTTTCCTCTTTCCTTCACTTTGTAACGAAAAAACAAAAATGATCTACGCCATTTATTTTTGCCTACACAAAATATTTAG
This sequence comes from Aproaerema taeniolella, assembly GCA_949987775.1. Classification (NCBI taxonomy): domain Eukaryota; kingdom Metazoa; phylum Arthropoda; class Insecta; order Lepidoptera; family Gelechiidae; genus Aproaerema; species Aproaerema taeniolella. The sequence goes on from OX465253.1 coordinate 12,041,285, forward strand.
AATAATTGCACACTTATTCTTAGAGAAAATAAGTTTGTACCTTGTCAGGAACACTCCGACCACTACTAGGTCTTGAGCTTGGTCTCGAATCTGGTCGTTTTGATATGTTTGTAGATTTCTGTTCAGCTTGCAACTTGCTCACTAGACCTGTTTTAAAAACCCAGCAGAGTTAGTTTAGAGAAGATAGTAGACAGTTCAAAATAAAAAATAAGTACACTAGGTTTCTGCCCGCGATTTCGACCGCATGGAATTCAGTTATATATCCCTCTGAAAGAAACTTCAAAATTTCGGGTCAAACTCATACGAGTACCTTAAACTATATCCATACAAAATGTAATCAAAATTTGTTAACACGTGAAAACGTAACAGACAGACAGGGTTACTTTTACATTTAAAAGTATAGGAATGGATTCTGAAATACCAAGACACGTCAGGGCTACACGTAAATCGTGGGTCCTTAAGAAAATGTAAACACGGACAATACAACAAGACAAGCAAAACTTTCTTTACAACCAAGGGCGTCGCCAGCCAACTTGCCCCCACCTGAAGTTAATATTACGGAGGATGAAATACAGTCAAGAACATGAAGTTTTACACTTGTAGCGCGAGTCTTTGCTACTATGGCGAATTGACGTTTGTAATAAGAACGGTTCCAACTTTGGTTGCTTTGCAGTTGGCTACATTTTTTTCACCTCCAGGGGGGGGGGGGGAGCCGCTGCCCCTCCCTGCCCCCCCTTGGCGACGCCCTTGTTTACCAACTAAACTCAATAATATTCGTCGATAGCAAATTTTGTAAAAAGTAGAGCTAACTTTATTACAGACTCAATATTTTTTATTTTTTGTATCCTGTTTAGTAAACAAAGTTACATTTAGTCTTAATTCTGCATACAGCTATGAAATCATTTTAGGGTTCTATCCATTTAGGGAAATCAAGAGGTTCTCATTATTTTAGTACTTATTTGACTTAGACAATACACTTTAACACTTGCAACATTAACGTCATCTTGTTAATTGGCACGCAAATTTAAACTCTCACGAAAAAATTTATATTTTCTTACCTCTGAGAGTGAGCACAGTTTGCTCTAAATCATTAACTCGATGTTGGTGAGCAGTCATGGGTGTAGTCTCTATACTGCTCACTTTTAGATTCAGCTGAACATTCTCTTCTTTTAGCATATCGCAATAACTAGAAAATACACATGATGTTTTTTACAATTAGGGCTAAATTTTTCCATAAAGATTCTTAATAAGTGAATTTCTTTATTATTTCTAGATTATCGAATCTTTACCGTTTTTATGGTTATTGCAAATAAAATCTGTTAAAATTAAGTAGTAAAGTAATTTTTTCGTTGTTTTTCGACAACCATCAATATTCCGAATGCACATTGCACACGAATTATTAAGATTTATCGCCTACAATAATTAGAATTCGAATAAACTTACTTACGTACTTTGCAGTTTTTCCGTTTTAATTTTGTCGTAATTTTAATTTAAAATAACATATTTTTTGTTGTTTTATTATAATTTCGGAATAACGAATTTTGCCGATACACATAATATAGGAAGGAAATAGGAGCACTGTTTATCATCAACGATGATATTTGGACTGTGAAATACTTACTTCTTCCAATACTCCAGTTCATCCGTATTTTCCTCGCTGGATTTCATTGGATTTCTGATTTGAGCTTCTAACAAAGCGGACTCCAACTTTAGAACTTGTCCTTTTAACGATGTCACTTCTGCCAGTGTCTTCTCGTATTCTGATACCAAGTGTTCGTTTCCCTAAACAATTCGAAATTTTTATATTAATTGAAGTTTTCCGAATATTTAGTGAAAAGTTAAGATGAAGAAGGACATGAACAAGACACACAGAAGTTGTAGGTACCTACGCAAAGAAGAATTTTCTGTGGATTTTTTTTGTTGAAATTGTCATAAAACATCTATAGAAATTGCGGAAATGACATTTTTGATTGATACTCTGTAGCCAATAACTACAATGGGACGTAGTTAGTTATTTAGTTAGTTAGTTATTGTCTACAAGACTATCAATCAAATGCCACTTTAACCCCCGACGCAAAAATATTTTGTTATAAGTTTGACGAGTGTATCTGTGTGTCTGTGGCATCGTAGCTCCTAAACAAAATTGACAGAATTCAAAGCATTGACAGATTTGTGTTTTATTTCAAAGCGACGATAAAAGTGGTTCTAATATGTATTTGATTAAAATTGGTTCCGTCGTTATAAATATAGAAACTAGGTACATATTGGGGGAGAGATAAGTTTTAATTTGAGAGTTATGATTACAAGTGCTACGATACTGTGTCGTTGTAAGGAACGGGTTTATCTAAGTAACTACTTTCATCCTCGCACTTGCTTTTGAAGTAAAAACCTGGAGTCTCATTAGCTTCGGGAAAATTTGCAGTTGATACATCACATTCTACGTAGTACTTGTACGTATGATTACCTGTTCAGCTACTTCAAGTGCAGCAATTCTCCGTTGTTGAGCCTCTACTCGGTCGAGCAATGCCCGCGTTGACACCGATACGGGAGGACTTTCCGAATCGAAGCTGGGCACTTTCTTTTTCTCACATGGTTCGAAGTCCTGTTTCTCTTCCTCTGTAACTTTCTCATCTATAAATTAAACCATGTAAGTAGAAAGTGAGAGTAAATTATGAGAAGTTTGCTATTCGTGGTACAGGTGCGTAATTAAAACAAGCATCAGAAATTGAATTATTTCTTGTGCTTGGTTTTTGAAAGAAGATTAACCAAAGATATATACCGCGCGAATGTAGTTGAAATCATAGGAAGAGGGCGAATTTACTTAGACCAAATTAAATTTTAATTTAATTAGTGATTTACTGAGAAAAGGACGTGTTAAGAGTGCCCGAATCCGAAGAGTATGAATAAAGCGAATTATGAATTTGTACCGTGTGGTGATCGGTTGAGAATAACACCACCCCATCTCTTTCCGTGGGTGTTGTAAGAGGCGACTAAGGAAACACAAATGAGACCTGCCTCCTAGTAATCCATCCCAAGCAACGACACTTCATTTTTTTCTGAATCTGAGGTGTCGTCCTATGGTCTCATGCGGTGTGGTAGGCTCTGTAAAGGGCCGTCTGGTTCGCGACCACCCTCCTACCGAAGTCCGACGCCAAACAGCTTGCTGTGTTCCGTCGGTGCGTGGGAGTACCAGTGCCTTTATAGGCATTTTCTGGGTTAACTCGCTCCATCGTCGACCTCATCTTTGACCTTATGGTCAAGATTGAGGTCAAGAGTTAACCCATCTTATAATAATAAAAAAAGAATACTACATACCGAAGCGAAAGAGGTGTGTTTGGATCTTAGCAAGTGGCAACATGTGGTCTCTGCCTACCGCAGTGGGACAAAGGCGTGAGCTTATGTATGTATGTATGTTGATTTTTGAAACGACGTTTAAAACGTTTCTGTCAAGTTTTTGTTTCCTGTACAAGTCACTCTTGTTTTGTTTCCTAAATATAAGGAAATAATTTATTTATCTGTTTATCATTATCATATCAGTCGCAAGACGTCCACTGCTGGACATATGCTTTCCCTAAGAATCTCCACATCGATTGGTCCTGTGCCTGTGCCACCTGCATCCAGCGGCTTCCTTTTTACCAGTGTGGAACGCCTTCGCACGCTGCGCCTATTATTATAAATAACACATGACTCACTTTTGACATCAGTTAGGCGATTGAGCAGCATTCGTTTTTCCTTTTCTAATCTATTGATAGCAGACTTGGCGAGAGCAATACTGCCCTCCAATTTCTTCACCTCTTGACATTTCTCCTCGAAACGAACTTGCCATCGTTCTGCTGCTTGTTGTGCTCTGGAAGTGTTACATGACCACTTAACTGTAATATCTACACAATCCTATAATCCCATACGGTGAAGACAGAACATCATATGATTCAAGAATGACTTATTGACGCTACATTTGACTAAAATATATTACACTATATTCCGCTTGATGCTTTTTATCCTTCCGCCAAAAGATGCCTAGAGAGGAGATCGCTGTTTATTGAGAAAGACGCCTTTGCGTTGTTAGTTTGTAAGGTTAAAGTCAGTAAGTTTATCTTCTCCACTCTTCTCACCACATTCCTACATCTTTTCTACTCCGCTAGATCATTGATTTATGTATATATTCATTTCAGGTGCAAGTATCTGCTTATTTTATTTCCTATTATTCCTAATTATTATTTAACTATTCTCTCTATTTTCTATTTCTTCGGTTTTTCTCACTAACATTCTTCATCTGCAAAACTATTTTTCTTCGTTTTCCTACGATGTGAACCTATATTTTGGAAGGCACTGACAGAATATCAGTATTGTGGCCCCAACCCAACCACAACACTAAATTGAGTCAGGACCTTTTCCAGCGTTTCATACACGATTTCAGCTATAATTTATAAATCGTATTAGTACTTGTACTGCCTACTTATCTAATACCTACCTACATAATACAAGTAGGTACCTAAATCAAATTCAAAATGTCTTCTAAATTTTTCAAAGTTAAATAATCCATCGTTTTCCCTAATATAATGGAAAATAGTAATACTTCTTCCACTTATCCCAAATTGCGACTGTCGAATGTGAGTCTCGACGAGCACTCATCAGCTGTGCCTGGAGTGAAGCGATCTTGGTGTGCAACGCCGCTGACTCCGCAGTCGCTACTTTATTGCCTGAAGTGCTACTGAAAAATTAACAGTTACCTATGTAAAAAACAACAACAACTAATGTTCCTGTCGATAAATTTAAAAGTTGAAACGGTATGTTTGATCTTAAAAAAAGCTGATGAATAGTTACGTATAAACCACAAGAAAAATACTACAAATAAATTAAGTACTTAAGGACTTAACAAAACAAATAAGTATTTTTTATACATTGATTTAGAGCTCTCTTACATTCGAAACACTTGATTTTTCAAATTCTGTGCATCGAGCCTTGCACGTCGCTCGCGTGCCGCGAGGGCTTTAATTTGCCGTCTAAGCATAGCGTTCTGTTTCGCTGTCATCTGCTTTTCCCGGCGTAAACGCTCGATAACAGGCTCTTGCCTAAAAAAAAGGAAAATAAACGCGATAAAAAAAGCTGCAAGAGGCATACTGTCAAAAAATTATTTAGATAAAATCACTTGATGTTTGTAATCCCTTTTGACTATTTCATTGATACAGATAAGAGAATCTGTGAATGTAGACCAGCAAGAGTGCTGGTCTTCATTTTCCGCATAACATTTACTCACCAAGTATTTGTAGATGTAGTAGACATTCGCAGCTCATCTTGTGTATCACGCAAATCAATAGACGAGTCGTACTTTAATTCTAGTCGTTCAGATCCATGATGTGATAAAGCATCGCTGCACTCTTCAACTTCAACAATTGCAGACAGATCAAACCCAGGGTCTGCCACTGATATCATGGTTGATAGACTCATGATCTGTGTCTGCAAAAATGGATGTCAAAGATTCCAGAAAGAACAGGGTACCTAAGATTCTACCGTGTAGGAAGGACCCTACCCTGTTCTTTCTTAAGAATTAGGTTCTTAAAATTAGACTAGGTAATATTAACACTGACTTAATTTTTTTCATTCTATTGTAGGTCCGTATTATTACCTTTAGTCCATGCACAACGGATCTCAGTTGCTCGATATGAGCATCTTTTTCGGATAATTGCTTGACATATGCTGCCTTCTGTTCTGTCAGTCGTGTGCGCAACTCCATGTGTTCGCGCTGAGTCTCGTTAAGCTGCGTCATCCAGTGCTCATTCTCTTGTTTATAAGATTCCACCTAGAAATAATTCTTTCGCTGTGTCAGAGTCCATTAAGTACTCATAAATATTTTTAGGGAAAGAAAAATGTTCGGCGCGAATGGGACTTGAACCCCTGACCCCAGGATTAGATCTCTTGGTGCTCTTACCAACTGAGCTGTCGAATCAGCAAATTTCGTGAATATTACACGAGAGAAGCCTTTTAAAATACTAAATTAGGTACTCATAGTCTGAATAATCATCTGTCACGCTTGATATCAGTCGCAAGTCGTGACCGTCCCGTATTGTCAGCGGTGCATTATTTTATGTTTGTTTATTATTATTTGTAGAGTAGGGGCTTGATGTCTTTGCTTCGCCAAGACTTCCCTGCTCCACTGTTTAAAACTAAATATCTAATCTAAACAAGTGACTAAGGAATCTCCAAAGAAATATATCATCTAAATATGGAGCTAATTACAACGTTGTGGGCGAGTAGCCAAATAATACTAACTTCTTGCTTGTGATATTAAACTTACCTCATATGAATGCCTCTCTTGAAGTTGAGAATTTAATTGCTCCATTTTTGTAAGTCTTTCAGTTGCCAAGTCTTTCCAGCGATCTACTTCACTTTGTAACGTTCTACTGTAAGCAGATTCCGGTGTCAATATCAATATTGCATAATTTTACGTAAACAAACATATTTAAAAGATATACTAACAGTTCCGTATGACAACTCTCAAGTTCACTTTGATATTTGAAGCACTTGTCTTCGAGTTCACTTATTTTCAATGTGTTTTTTCCAATAACTTCTTTAAGTTTTTCAGAACTTGTTATGTTATGCTCACTAGCTCTCCTGCAATGAAAAATAACCTGATATTCCAAAATTACGTTAATTGATCATATTTATCTACGAAGCGTCACAACATGATTGATCGTAAAGAAGAAATCATGTTCGGAATGACATGGCCACATAAATTACGCCATAGAAAATTCTATTGTTAGCAAGTGTATTTAAGTAATAGGAATAAAAAATACTAATTTCTATAATTTTTTTAACAAACCGATCTAGTTCAGTTTGGAGCTCCATAATTTTATTTTGCAACTGTCTTACAGAAACCGAATATTCTTCCCTTTCTGTAATTAATAGTTGTTGGTATTCGGACATAATTGTCTTTTTATCTATTTCAAAATGCTTCACAGCATCTGCAAGAGCTTGATTATCCACTTTAGACAGCTCTTGTATTCTAACTCTTTCATTTTGGTGCATACTTTTATATTCATCTATTTGTCTTTTTAAATCATTAATGGAGGATCGTAGACTTTCATTTTCCATTTCCTTCCGATGTATAATTGCATTGAGGTTTTGAATTTTTGATTGCGTATTAATTCTATCGGTATTTAATTCTTCAGTTTGTTGTTGTATAAGAGCCATAGCTTCATTTAATTCCTTTTTTTTCTTCTCAATGGAATTCTCAAGATTTTTAATATAATTTTGCAATTTATTAGCTACTTGATCTTCATCCGTTTGGATAATTTTTCCAGTCTTTTGTATATCAGAAGAAATGGTTTGTACAAACACATTAACAACTTCTGGAATATGGGTGTCTTTGGAAACTTTTACTGGAGAACCCATTAAAACTACATTATCATCTTTTGTCATTTTAGTCATGTCTATGTTTTTTGTCTGTTTTAATATTTGAGGTTTTGGTAAGGTTATGGTTTGGCTTTCTGAAATGGAAACACAAACAATTAGAAATAAGAATTGAACGAAAGAGCTAACTGATTTTCTTTAGATACTCACTTCTGTGATCAGAGTCGTCATCGGAATGGATATCTTCTACTTCTAATGTGTGGGTTTCGTCAGCAGGTGATTTTTTTTCTATAACATTATCCAAAGATTTGTCAAAACCATGGTTTGTCAGTATTAAAGTTTTCTCTAAAGAAGTACACCTGTTAAGAATTTCTTGACGGGATTGTTCAAGTGCCTTCAGTTTTTTATTATAATGGTCTAACTCCCGGGAGTGAGCTCCTTTCTGAAAAATATTGAATGGGTATTATTGACCAAAATAAGCAGTATGTATGTTTCATTAAAATTTTCATGATTACTTACGAGGAAAATATTTTGCAACTTATGAGAGCAGCTATCTGCATCTTCCAGACATTTGTTTTTAGAAACATCTAAAATCTGGTCAAACAGTCCATGTTTTGTCATCAAAGATGATTGAAGATCTTCAATTTCATTTAGTTTATTATCAATTTCACAATTTTTACGCGATATTTCTTCAATGTTATTCAAATAATTTTCTATGGAAACCAAAGGAAGACTTCCTTGGTATTGCTGCCGTAGTACTTGTAATACTTCATACATATACCTATTAATAAAAATACACCTAAGTATTAAGTATACAATTCTCAAGAATTAATTACTCAATACAGACAGCAATTTTATCTTCTTACCGAAATTTTGCTTCATATCGAAAAGCATACACGTCGAATATCTTCTGCCGAGCTTTTAGCATTTCTTCACTTTCTATTCTTAGCTGTTTCTCTTTGTTCAAAGTTGCATTTAGTCTCTCTATCTTCTTATGGTTCTCCGATGCTTGCAAATGTGCAACTAGGACTTCTCCACTTAGCCTAATAAATAATATCATAAATATGATTATATTAGCTGACGAAACTTAAGGGGTTAATTCTCCCCATGAAACTGAAACATTTTCCTAAAGAATCCGGCTCAAGTTCTCAAAAAACCAATCTACTGATAACACAAGTTTTTTTTTATTTTTTAAAAAGCCCTCTGGATCCCACTGCTGGGCAAAGGCCTCCCTATTCCTTTTCCACACAGTCCGGTCTTGCGCTAACACCTGCCAGTCCCGCGCGAAAGTATCGAGTTCGTCGCACCATCTCTTCCGTGGGCGACCCCGCTTTCTTTTAACGCCTGGCGCCCAGTCTGTTTTACGAAGGTGAAATGTTTACACATTTCCATATATGTTTCAGGAATCCTGAGGGAAATTTGTCCAATTTCGTGGGCTGATTCACATCCTTAATTTTCGCTAACTAGCGTTTAATTAGCGTCTTAACGAGTCTTAACTCGCAATCAAAGTTAAAATCTGTATTGAACTAATTCAATTTAAATTTTCTACCTAGCAACAATAGCTTTGTTGTCTCCAATTGACTGAAGATCAAGGATTTGATGTCTCAACATATTGATTTCCATATCATTGCTCATCTGTCTCTGTTGACTATCTTGTAGCTAAAATAAAACAACCGTAGAATTAAGAACATTCACTTCACACAGAGATTAAAACGTAAATAAAAATTTAAACTGGCTAGTTTGTTTGAAGGTGAAAAATTCACTTACTTGGAGTAAAGCAATGTCTAATTGACCCTCCACGTGCTGACATTGCTCCTTTAGAACTTTATTTTCTTCAGCCAATTTTTCGAGTTGATCTTTCATCAAATCCACGTCCTCTCTTGTTGTTGATGATAAATTATCATCTCTGAAATATTTCAAATTACCATCACTTTTTTAAATTTAAGTCAAATATAACTGAAATTAAAAAAACTTACATTAATTTTGTTTGTGACACCTGGAACTCGGCAATTTTGTGTTCCAAACTTTCAATGTGTTGATTTTTTGTGTCTAGTTCTAAGCAAAGCTCCTGAATTTGTTTGGAATATATTGATTGTTCTATATTTGACATGATCGTTTTTAACCTGTCTTCTTCTTTACCTACAAAGTATAAACATACAACTCTAATCTCTCAAGGCTGCGAGACAATTTGTTCAATATTTAAATCCTTTAATGTTTGTATGTATGTATTTTATGTAATCTTGACTTGTTTTAAGTGGCATCCTGAATGTCCTATAAAATAAAGTTTTTTCTATTCTATTCTAATAAACAACCATACTTACATTCACCCTGCTGCACCGTTCTACGAAGGGTACTAATAATTTCCATTTTATCATTTTCTAAACGCTGGAATAGAGAAATAGATTCTCCTTTTTTGTTAAGGACAGATTCTAAAAGTTTGCGATACTTAACAGTTACTTCATTCAACGTTTCATTCTGCTTCCAAAATAATTCCAAAGACGTAGAAGAGCGCAATTTGTCAGTAAGATTTGCAACCGAAAGAATTAATTTTTGAATTTCAATTTCATAATCCGCTGTCGCTATCATCGCATCTCGTTTAGTTTCAAGATATTCAGACTTTATATTTTCATTAAGAGTTCTGATATATTTATAAGATTCTTCTAAATATGAGCATTTTCTTTGGAGGAACGACATATTTGGTGCACTGACAAGACCGGGTGATAATTCACTTACATCTTCATCTTCATTTTGCGTAAGCTGGGCTTTTAAATTTTCAATTTCAGCCTTATATTTTTCTTCAAGTATAGACCATTTATTCTGATCGTCAGTCGTTTGCACTGCTATCGAAGTCATTTTCTCAAACAAAGCTTTAAATTTATTGTGAAAGTACAATAACCCATTTTTCAACTGATTTTCGTAAATCAAATTCCCTTTTGTCACAATTTCTTCAATCTTACTTTGATCATAAAAATCTACTGAATTCTGTTCTTTATCTGATACCCATGTTCCAAATTCTCGTGTGTAAATCAAATCATCAGATTCATTTAACTCTGTATTTCCTGTGGCTTTGTTTTTTGACTCAATTTCTAACAATTTGTCTTGTAGTTCACGAGATTTTTGGGTTTCTTCGGAAAGTTTTGTCATTACTTCGAATGTTTCTTTTCTGAAAGGAAAATTTGATTGATACCATTGCCTACGTAAATAAAAGCATTCACATACCTCATTCAAATCTAACAAATTAGCATTTCATCCAACTTCGTTGTCTTCGAGAACTGCCTGCTTATCTCACATACCTAGCCTCATGTAATGCAGTGAGCAAAGCATCTTTTCCTCCCAATGCTGCCTTCAGTTCCATTACTGCAGCCATATGCGGCGCAAACCACCCTGATGCATGCCTCGCTTCCATTGAATGCAATACTGCTTCTAGACTTGGACACTGTAAAGCTAATACTCCAGAACTCGTTGAACCTTTAAGAAAATTCAACCATTAAATTACCTATCTTACAATAACAAGACACCTAGCAATTTTTCAAGCCATATTAATCCTATTTATTATGAACTTACTGTTATCTTTTAGATAGTCTAAAATTTCTTTGAGGCCTTTTCGAAGTCCTTCATTTTCCTCTATTATTACCTTAATTTCTTCTTCTTTTTCACTTGTTATATTTTTATGTTGTTTATTAGCTAGACACCTGAAGAGAGATATTTATTACTTACAGTACTGGATAGGTTAATAATGTATAATACCTATGTTCAGATCAAAATCATCTTACGTAGGTGCATCTCCGCCGCCATTTTCAATTACGTCGTCGTCGTCGTTATCAAAAGTTCTGCATAATTCTTCTATTTTCTCTGTAGTACATCCCATACTTGACAATTCTTTTATTATTTTTTTAATTGTTACGTGGAGGTTACGATTATCCAGTTGTAATGAAATACATTTGTTTTCAAATTTTAAACAATCTTTAGTTAATTGAGCGTAGTTTTGTTCTAGATCACGATACTTTTTTAAAATACCCATAGTTGCAACTTTTTCACTCATTGGAATGTTAAGCTTTCGTCTAAAATTACGATAAACAGTGTTAATAATTTCAGGAGATGAATGTGCATTGATAGTACGAGAAATAAATTCAAATAATTTCACCAACCGTAACGTTTCATTTTCCAGTTGCAAATCATCGACAGTTTGACTTAAAGAATTTACTTCTTGAACTAAATCTTTTATACCGCTGTCCATCTCTTTAAGTTTCCTCTTTTTATTTTTGAATCCTTGCAATAATGCGTTTATACCTTGATCTGATTTCAAAAGTTGTAGCTGAGATGTGATTTCTGTTAGCTACAAATTGAAAAGTGAGTTTTTTTATGAAGTAGGTACAAGTACAAGTTTAATAATTTAAGTTGTTACGCCTACTATAAGGCGGGCTACGAAAGCTGGCGCATAACCTGCCTCACTCCTTGATGAAGGTCCTTGTATAGGATCGAAACTATTAGCCCGATGCCGATTTTTAGTACCTGCCGTATGTAAACCCATTTAAAATATAAATTATATGTAACAATCACGAATCGTTTATTAGTAAAAAAAGTACAAGTTTTTACACCGAAACCAACGATGTTATTAATTTAATATTTGACCATCTTATCACTTACCTCTTTCTCTCTAACAGATACCATTTCTTCCGCTCCTTGTAAAGCGATAGTCAAATGTTTTACTTTTCTTTTCAGTTTATTAATCAACGTTCTTTCTTTTCCTTCGTCACTTTCATTTCTCGTGTCCGAAACTGAAACGTCAGGCATTTCAACAAATGAAGATTTAAGTTGCTTGTTTTCAGCTTTAAGGGCTTCAATGATTTTAGCAGACTCCAAAATCTCATTCGCAGCTTCAATAAGTTTTTCTTGAAGTTCTCTTATTTTTATCTCCGTAACTTCATTTTTCTTGTCCTAAAAAAAGATTATTTTAATACTTGAATGATATATTAGTATTCAGAACAGCAAATGTTCTATTAGCTTTACCTTTGCAGGAGAAGATGGTTGAGATTGTGATATATGAAATAAATCTTCCTTAAGCTTCACATTTTCATTGAGTAAAGCTTCTATTTCTGCTTTCTTTGCTTTTGCTATACCCTAAAATAATGTAATATTAAATTTATTTAATAAAAATTTTGGACTAAGTAGCTATTACAAATATTTTATTATCAACCAAGTTTACTTACCTTCCAATGCAGAACTTTGGCTTTTATTTCTTCACTGATGTTTTCTCGAACATTTTCTTTTTCTGCCAAATCTTTTTTCAGTGAATCGATTTCCAGAGATAATCTAGCTTTAGCTTGTTCAGATTTTCCTAGTGCCTCTGCAAAATTGAATAATGTTTTGTTTAACTTTTGACAAATGTTCTTTTCATATTCACATTATTTAAAAAGACTGAGAAGTGACAACAACATTGTGGTAAACTACAATTTTTTTTAAACAAACCTTTGAATCTATTATTTTCCCCGTTGATATTATAGAGTTGCTCAGTCATATTTTCTATCAGTTCTGTAGCTTCAGTCAACTTATCTTTGAATACTGCCACTTTTTCTTTTAGCTTTGTATTCTCTTCTTCTAGTATCTGTAAATTTATGAATTGTGTTCTTAAATAGTGTGCGTTATAAAGTGATACAGAGCTCGTTTGCTACAAATAAATGGTACCTTAACATCACCAAGGAGTTTCCTGATATGTCGATTTTTCAAAGTCACTTCATGCTCAAGTTGAGCCACTGCGTTTATCTCAGACAAAGCGTCTCGACTTGATTCGCTTTCTCTATCTTCAGCATCTCTGTCTTCTTCTAGCTTACTTTTACGCCCTTGTAGCTCTGAAATGTCTGCGTACAACTGTTCTAATATTTCTTTGTTTGCTTTTATAACTTCTTCTTGATGTGCTATAGTCTCTAGTACGCTTTCAGTGCTTTTTGTTGGTGATTCTGAAAGGATATCAAGTGCTTGTTTTGTTCTCTGCTTAAACTGTACGTCAGTTAATTTAAAATGTTTGACTACATAAGATATTGTACTGTTATTAAGTAGATAGGTAGCTCTGAAATCTGTTTTTTTAGCCGATTTTATAAAAGGTTGAAAATTTGTCGATGATTTTATTTTTATCAATTTTATTTAAGTACCTACCTACCTACGCTACAATACTATTTGCTGAATTGATTTACATACCTACTTCCCTACCTCCTTATACTTAAGTAGTGTAGGTAACTGAAATAAGCTGAAGAAAACGAGTAAAAACTAGTAGCGGTTGGACTTACCTACAAATGAAGTTTTGCTTTTCCCTTTACCAATTTTCCTTTGAGCAGTTTCCAGTTGTCCTAACAAGTTGTTAACCTAAAAGTTAAACATATTATCTAGCTACTATAAAGGTTAGGTACTGGGGCACTTTAATAAACGGTGATGTAGATGATCGATCGCAAATTCAAAACAAACATAGCAAAGTATATCAAACGTAGGTAGGTACATAAACCTAATTACAAAACAGACATAATTTTTCGTATTTTGCCTTCGGTAGAGCTTGTAAAATATAATGTAAGTATCTGCGGTGGTCGGATGCCTGAAGGACTGAAAGAGTAGTGTCTCTATTTTGATATTATTATTTTAGACAGGCAAGCTGATTATAGCCTGATTATACTGATTATGTTCAAAGGAACATAGTCCCTATTGCAACGCGCTAAGTTGTTTAACTATGACTCCATTATGAACGGCACTGTACAATGTACATAGGCCAGTACATCAGGCTACCTAATAAGACTCTCTTACCGGTTATCATCGCAAATTGTTCCTATCGCAATAACACAGAGTGTAGTTGAAACCCTACGCAAAACAAAAACCGCAAATCGATGTACAGCTTAGCCGTTTGGCACACGCATACTAGAGGTCAAAACAAAATTTTTGATCCGCAGTTCCTAAAAGAGTTTCCCTTAGGAGAGGCGTGCTGAGTCATAATTTTTTTTGTGTAGTAAATTTTTTTTTTCTGAAACCTATCGTGTGTAGTATCAAATGAAAGGGCTTTTAAAGGCGGTTCTAAAAATATTACACATTAAGACCTTTTAGCCATTTTTGTTTTAAAAAAACAGATACTATAAGGCTTATTTTTTATTTTTGTAAAATATACCTCAAATAATAGGTAATATTCTCATATCCGATCCCTAGAAAGCAATTTTGAAAATAATATCATTTAGTATTTATTTTTTCTTTTTCATTATTACGAAGTGAGATTAGTTTTACTTAACTATCTATTTTGGGGGATTTATAGAATTGTACTGCAGATATGGCACATATTAATCATATAACGATACGTAGAACCCATATTTCGAGTAGTTCCCATCTGTTCTATAGAACTGACGTCATTGGAACAAATAGGAAAAATTGATTTCCAACTGTTCCATAGAACTATTAATACCTCTCTTTCCCAAATTGTTCTATAGAACTAGATAACAAGACTCTTTGATGATTTGATTTTCAACTGGCCACTTGAAATGATTTACCTATTACTTATACGTCTTAATGACTTATTAACAAATTATAAAATAACCTCTTTGAAAATAACGAGCACAAAATGTCTTATCATGTTATTTGTGTTATCAGGGATGCAATCTGGACAATCCTCTGTTATAATTTTAGGTGATTCATTGTCAACTTGTCCAGGGCACTGTGCTTCCTGCTTTTGAGGTACACTTTCTAATTGTTCATAAGTTGGTGAACCAAATTTGTCATCAATTTCTTGCTTGCTTTTTTTATAAATCGATGGTAAGATACTCTGTGATTCCTCAAAATCCTGAGAGTCTTCGATAACATCACTTAAATACTGTCTTTTTAGCTGTTTCAGCTTTCTACACAGAAATGACGTTTAAAAGAATGACAAAAATTGGTAAAAACATTACATAGAACATTTTTGGAAAATTTAATTCCCAATTTATACAGTGACGTCAGTTCTATAGAACAAATGGGAACTACTCCATATTTCTAACTGAGGATACCTCATTAACCCTTTTACTGCGATTTTCCATCAATTGGTATAGTTTATAGTTTGTTTAGTGTTTAAACAAACTACACCTACTTAGAAAATGGCTTAAAATTGAATGGGAGATGTTTTTTCCCGTTGCTTTTATCGTATATTTACTATATGATTGCTTTTGGAAATTGTCGCTGGAGACGTTCACCATCAAAATGTATAATCCTCGCTGCGATTTGACTCATGTAAATGAAGCTCGTCGCCAAATGTTTGTCAGCGGTGAGAAGACCCTCATTTTAATCCCTCCTACTACTACTGCTCTCCTTTAGCATATAAAAAGGGCTAAGTATCAGGCTGGAGAAATATGGGGGCGTGCATTAGAAAGATATGTAGCAATAACAACTCGCCCATCTCCGGAGCAGTGGGGATGGAAGAGAAGACCTGACCAGTCGTTAGAGCCTAATTGGACTGAATTTAACTGGATATGGGAATTAAGCAGTTAAGGAGGTGGATAGGTGTGGATGCCAAATTGGTTGCGAAACCAACCGAAGCTCGTGAAAAAAAAAACAACCTCCCTTGCACCCCAGCTTGCAAAATTTGCCACGGTGATTGCCATAACACGAGGTGCGTCATAATTTTCTCATTTTACCCGTTTTTTGTAGATATGTGAATTCGTTTATGCATATTGCTTTTTATTTGCAGCGATAGGTATATGGAAGACAGAGAGGAAGAAATATGGGAAAGAAGAAAAAACATACAAAAATAATTTTAAAAAGCAATTTTATAGTAAATATACGATAAAAGCAACGGAAAAAAACATCTCCCATTCAATTTTAAGCCATTTTTTAAGTAAGTGTAGTTTGTTTAAACACTAAACAAACTATTAACTATACCAACGGATGAAAAAATGCAGTAAAGGGTTAATGAGGTATCCTCAGTTAGAAATATGGGTTATATAGCTTATGAATAATATGTACCGTATCTGCAGTACAATTCCATAAATCCCCTAAAATAGAGAGTTAAGTAGAATTATCTCACTTCGTAATAATGAAAAAAAAAACTAAATGATATTATTTTCAAAATTGCTTTCTAGAGGTTGTATATGAGAATATTACCTATTATTTGAGGTATATTTTACGAAAAAAAATTAGCCATATCATAGCTGTAGGTCCCCAACTTGATATGTTTTGAAAATTATTTTTGTTTTTTTTAAACAAAACTGGCTAAAATTATATTTATATATATTTAGAACCACCTTTAAAAGCCCTTTCATATGATACTTACTCACACGATAGGTTTCAGAAAAAAAAAATTTTTCCTATACAAAAAAAATGATGACTCAGCACACCTCTCCTAAGGGAATCTTTTTTAGGAACTGCGGATCAAAAATTTTGTTTTGACCTCTAGTATGCGTGTGCCAAACGGCTAAACTGTACATCGATTTGCGGTTTTTTTTTAAATTAAATGCGTGGGGCGCCCACTAGTGCACGCGTGTGGTAACCCGATGTTCGGCCGTCTGTATTAGTTATTATTTATTTATTTAGTTTAGGATCTCCAACAGTGGACTCATACAACAACAAACCAACAAACCTGTTCACTTTTATACTTAAGAATATCTTGGGCTAGTCGAAATAATGTTTTCAAGTCAGTAAAATTAAGTTCGATATCATCAGCTTCCATCCATGACAGACTTTCGCACAATTTCTCTTTGTCCGCCAGCGCAAGTTCCCTCTGAGAGAAACTCAGTATCTCCCTCCAGTCCGTTTCGACCATGCTTTCTTGTTATAGAAATCAATTTTATTTCAAAACAATTAAAACAACTTTAAACGTTCTCTGTTCACGAACGATTTGTTTGAAAGCGGCGGTCTGGTTGCCTAGCAACCACTTTGTGTTGCTATTTGATAAAATGTCGTCATAAAGGTACTTCCACCTAAACAATCAATATTTTTTGACTAAGATGAAACAAACAACCTTGTTTTGATGACGTAATACAATACAGCATATTTTACAAATTATACTGTAATAATATCTACTCTACACATTCATGCTGATTATATTTTACGCCTATATTATGAAAATCTAAAAGATTTCAACCTCTCATACTAAAAAAACAATCAGCTGTTCGCTCAATTCGTATGGAGACAATTTTTTTTTTCATGTTTTAATCTGTGTTTCTTGGGGAAAGTTGTTTAGTTTAGTAGGCTGACTCATAGCCTTAAATTTTTGCTAACCTAGAATTTTAATATTCGTCCATGTCGCTGATTTAAAATGTTTAACTCTTCATACGAATTGAACGAACAGCCTATGTGAGGTTGACATCTCATAAAGTTGTTCTGCTGGGCTATAATGATCGCAACGACATATTATTTCACGCTCAGAATAATAACTAAAGCCAATCTCACGCGTTATCTCGTGGGCACGTGACGCTTTCTCGTAATCTCATTGGTCGACATAGACACGTGACCACGAGATAACGTGTGAGATAATATGTCGTTGCCATCATCATAGCCCGACAGTTCACCTCTAAAGTTTCACTAACTAATTTAAAGTCACCTCATATACAATACCATAAAGTATTGGGAGAGAGGGAGAGAGAGAGTAAAAAGAAGTTACTGATTATACGAGTATGGAATGGAGAAGTAAGTATGTCCTAAAATACGAGGGTATCTATTAAAACCACTTATTTTGTCGATGTAGGTAGGTAAGTAAGTATAGATATGATTAAAACACAAGTTTTTAAATAGAAAGATTATTTTATTAGGTGTGATGATTTTGAACAATAGCAGTTAATGTTACATCGTACTGAGGTGTCAACAATAAAATAAAACATTTGTGCTTTTAAGAATAAATTAACAAAAGTAAATACAACAATAATGTTTAGGTTAAAATAAAAGCATCTAATACACGATTCAAGCATTCATATAGGGCGAGGAGAAACAGTACCAATTTAAGGTATCAAACAAACATCTAGTGAAAACATGCGGGACGTAAGTATTTATTATATTTTTACATCAACTAGCGTATAGTATTAAATACAAATGTATACATATATGTTGTATATAAGACCGTACAAAATATCGATACAACGCAGAAAATGTTGTACCTAGTAGTGAAATAAAACATTACTTTTAGATAACAATGTAAATATCCTTACCAAGTCTGGGTCATGACTAGACATTCAATAATATTTTTGAACAATAATAATTTTTACCATAATGAGTAAGCATATTCCGTGTGCTATAATAAATAGCACTCATATGATTATACCTAATTTAAATTAAGCATGCTATATTGTATTGTCAACGTTGCCAAAGAATTACTCGCCCTATTTTCACTAACTTTTGCATAGTTTGAGTATTACCAGTGTAATGCAAATACACCTCTACAGTCAATGTATTTCGGTAGGTAACTAATATTTGGTAATGTTTAGATTTAAAAGAAACATTGGAAGATTTTTAATATTAGTTAGCGAAAATTGAGAATGTGAACCAGCTAATTTAGTTAAACCACTTTTCTGGGTTTCGTAGGAAACATAAAACGAAAAATGTAGGTCTATTTTACCTAGGTATATGAGATAATTAGTGCCACAATTGATTGTCTAAGAATGAAAAGTAGATTTTTTTAAAGAATTTCAATAACTTCAATAGGTAGGTGGTTTAGTATCATTTACCGTTTCACATCACAAAATATCGCTAGCCAACTTAAAGTAATTTCCAATATAATAGTGTTTTGCAATCACAAGCGTGCGTGGCCCTTGTTTATCAATGTGTACGTACCCGCGTCCGCACCTATCCGTTTCTACGTACGCACACTTTTACAACGTATACGTACGTATAGTTCATGCGCACTCGTAGATTGCAATAACTATGATTGATTGTGTCCAGTAGAAAAACCAATCAACTATTTGGCCCAATCACAAAACGTCTAAACTTTGATACTCCTGGTTGTTACTACTGATAAATTTCAAAGTTTGACTTTTGCCGATATGTTGTACTTGTAAGCTCAGAATACACAAGGGAAACGTTAGTATAAGAATTAGTAAATCACGTGCTAGCTACACTCTTTTAAAATGTCTATTTTAAAAGACGAGCTCTCATTCTCCTACATTATAAATAAATAACTATTCTAAACAATTTTACAGGTAATATATAAGTATTTTTATTACTTCTATACAATTATACAACAACATAATTATCCAATAAACATACTCTTTGGGACTTAACACAACTTTGGATGAATTAAAGTGGACATGTGAGATTCTTTTTGTTAACAATTCTGCGTAAAGTGAAATGTAACAAAGATGGAGAAAAAAACATCTATTCAACTAAATATTAGTCTGTCCTTGACATGTTAATTGTTAATAGAACTTTGGTAATATGGTAATATAAATTTTGAAAATCTTACAACGAAAATCTTAGATACAAATCGTGAAATCTTTTTTATTGTTCGGGTTATACTGTTGTTACTAAAGACTTTTTTTAAACACTTATAAAAAGGTCATGGTATAATTTTGGTATTATTACACTCACGTGTCATATAGGCTTTTACATTGTCCGGTAGCACTATTTTATTTTCGTATAAATATTGACGTTCATCGTTCACTAATTTTACATCAGGGTTAGGCCTTAGGAGTAAATATGTGGTAATTGAACACTGGCCAAATCTGCCGCAGTCGCAATTTCGAACACGCAATGAATTAAGTTTTCCAAAACAGCAGAGGTTGTTCAATACACAAAACACCCGTTAGAAATATCAGCGGTACGCGTATTTGCTGGTATTTTTATAGTTAACAATCATCACATAGTAAATGTTTGATTTTTTGTTACGTTCGACGCTTTTTTCGAGCTACATGAATTTTGACAAATAATTGGAATCTTCAACATCCATACCTGTTAAAGATTCATAAATAACTCTTAGCGCCATCTGCTGTAATGTTACCAAAGTTTTAAAAGATTCTTTTTCACTTTTGTATCGTCCGCTAATGATTCGTCGGGGTGAATATGTAATAGAATTTTCGGTCTATCAATCTCTATATATTATGGACTTAACAACTTGAACAAACCAATGTGCCAGCTGCAAGACAGCCATAATGAAAGAGTGAGACGACTCATTCTAATCTACTATTTTGTATTGCTTTTCATATAGTGCTTGAAAGAGTGAGACGACTCATTCTAATCTACTATTTTGTATTGCATTTCATATAGTGAAAAGCACTATATGAAAAGCAATACAAAATAGTAGATTAGAATGAGTCGTCTCACTCTTTCATTATGGTTGTTATCTTCCGTCCTTTATTGCGACTAACACGCTCGGATTTCTTTTAGTTGAGGCCATCTAGCTGTACTGTACAATATTACACCATCAAATTTTAATTACTCTAGAAACTTCAGGATATGCATCAGATAACTAAAAACAACAACTTTCCTTAAGGAATTTTGGATCAGAAAACGAATATTTTTCGAATATTTCCGCCTCTATTGAGTAGGGGAACATATAGAGTCGTAGTTTTTTTAATTAGTCCTACTAATTAATGGATGTAGGTATAGATGTTTGTTACTCTTTCACGCTCAAACGGCTGGACCAATTTAGGTAAAATTTGGTATGGAAGTAGCTGAATTCTGGATCAACACATAGGCTACATAACTTTCATAAATTCCCACGGGAACGAAGTCCCGGGGGAATGTTAGTCTTGTATAAATACCTTAAGGAAAGTAGTTTAGTTTGATTGCAATATTCACGGCCTAAAG
This sequence comes from Aproaerema taeniolella, assembly GCA_949987775.1. NCBI lineage: Eukaryota > Metazoa > Arthropoda > Insecta > Lepidoptera > Gelechiidae > Aproaerema > Aproaerema taeniolella. Next base: position 12,062,366 of record OX465253.1, read on the forward strand.
TTCTGCTAGCTAATTGGAAGCCAACCAATAAAGAGCCTTATGTCTACCGCTTTTGTTTGTGTTTGGCTTGTCCGCGGGTGCAGAGCGCGGCGCGGCGCAGGCGGCGCAATAGCGCCCACTCGCGCTATCAGATGCGCTCCACGTAGTTACCTGAAAAAAATATATTTATTTCAAAAAACACTTTTTTACAATATATTTATTAGGAATAGGGAACTCCTAGTAAGCAATTTAAATAACAAAGAAATAAATTATTTATTCAGTGCACACACACTTAAAAACATTTAAAACTAAACTTAATCCCTATACTAAATGCGAAAGTAACTCTGTCTGTCTGTTACACTTTCACGCCCTAACCGCTTAACCGATTTCGATGAATTTGGTACATATAGGTATTTTCCTACAGCTGGGTACGATATAACCTGTAGTCCACGCGGGCGGAAAGTTAGTATAAAATAAAGAAATTCTTTATTCAGTACACACACACTTAAAAACATTTAAAACTAAACTTAATCACACTATATTATAAAATAAAGTCCCCCGTCGCTTCTGTTCCGTCTGTCGTCACTTGTTCTGTCGGATAACACTCACAATTTGTGTCAAACGTGGCATCAAGTAGTTCACTAGAACTACTGATGCTCTGCCTACCCCGTTAGGAATAGTAGGCGTAAGCGTATGTATGTATGTTAAAAATTAGAAAGATATGAACGTGATCCTGACCTGGGAAAGTCCCAAAGCGGCCGGTGCGTTGGCTGGAGCCGACGTACCAACCGTCGTCGCACTGCTCTAACACGTATACTGTGTCTCCCTCGTTCAATTCCAACTCGTCCGGGTTCTGAGGCCGGTATTTGTACATCGCTCGGTACCTGGAAGGAAGATATAAACTTTATTGTTTTAATCTTAGAGTTGAATATAAAATGATACGGAAGATTTGCCCCAAAGGCCATAGCTGGATAAGGGAATATTATCTGCCCTTGAGCTTTTAGACTTTTTTTTATAGTTTACTCATAACTAGTACTATAAAACTTTTTTTTTACACACAGCGGTTCCGTAGTAAATTAAGAGCGACCGCTCTTAGTTCAAACCTTTATTTAATTACTTATTTTATCACACAAATAATTATTTAAAAAAATAAACTATTGCTACTTGGTCAAAACCGTGATAGTTAGACAACTGTCATTTTCACAGATGATGTATTTCTGTTGCCGCTATAACAACAAATACTAAAAGCAGAATCAAATAAATATTTAAGGAGATTCCCATACGGAATAATGGTACGGAACCCTTCGTGCGCGAATCCGACTTTTTTTTCGTAACTATTTGTGTGATAATGATAAGTCATTAAATAAAAGTTTGAATTAGGTAATTAAATTTAAAAAAAAACCAAGCTTTCGCATCATGAAGGATCTGTCAATTCCGAAAAAAAATTAGAAGTATCAATGTGATACTCGTGGAAGCATGAAGCCCTTTTATACGAGGTTCTGGGTACTAACGGGATAGCCTCAGCGTTGGTGTCGACGTAGAGAGGCTCCGTGTTGTTGAGGTCGAGGCCGGGCGCGGCGGGCGGCCCGTAGCCGCGCTCCGACGGGGTCTCACTCACTTGAGCTGGCTTCGCTACGTAGCCTGAAATATAAATTGGGCCTTTATTGTGGCGCTCAGCTAAACAAACACATAGGTAAAGGGTGTAAGGGACAGGTTAGCAAAAACTGAAACCCTAAACTCGGACCATCATTATGAATGATTTTCCAGTGGAATTTTCCTCGGATTTTTTTAAAAATTTTTCATGTTTTTTTTATATTTTCCGCTTTAAAATGAAATAATTTATTCTAGTACACTCCATTTTCCAATAAAAAACAATGATAGCAGCGTAAAATATGAAAACCAGTAATGTACATCGCATTCTCAGAACGGCGCGGGGGGGGGCGCTTAACTGACATTGCCAGGAAAAAAGAATTACTTGTAGTCGATCCTAGTAACGGATAGATTCCACCGTTTAAGTATTTGTTACACCCTGCATAATACGGCCATAGAGACAGTTCTTTATTCCGTGGTTGCATGGAGAAACTTCACCACATGTTACGCTAGAATTCCAAAGCGTGGAAGCACAACGAGGACAGATCCTAGATAACCCAGGATCTCTGATCTCTGCTAGAGGCATACAAGAACAATAAGTCTTGCGTACTTCTGGGACGACATTGGCTCGCTGGAATAGTCAGCCCAAAAACAAATCACGCACAATCGAGAGGTAAAGTGCGTAAAACGCCCGGCAAACATAACATAGCTTATTATATGGTATACATACCAACAATGTATGTAATCAAATTATAAGAAGAGTGGAATAAATTTATTTCGCATAATTTACTTTGGCATAATGAATTGTAGCATAATTTATACTGTCATAATGACAGTACTTATTGCATAATCGTTTTTTGGAATCATGATTTTTAAGCATAACGTGCTGTGGTTAGTTTATGTTAGATTAAGTTAGATTTTATGCTAGTAAACATTATGCGAAAACATTTATGCGTTTAGTTGTTATGGTAAAATATTATTAGTCCTAAAAACGTTATGCCTAATTAAATTAAGACAAAAGTTTTTATTCGACTAAATATAGATCCGTTAATTTAGTACTTATACGGACCCGGCAGTGGCTGCGTGGCGGGCGGCGCATTTGCGAGCGCGGGGCTGTTATGTTGCGGGGTGTACGCATGCGCGCCCATACTGCGTTTGGCGGCACCGTTCACGAGCCCGTGGGCCGCTGGGGATGCCATCGGCTTATCTATGTTATTGTGCTGCATTTTTGTTGACTCTAAAACAAAAAAAAACATCGAAATTGATTCTCAAACGGCTAACTTTATGTTGGTCACATCCACTGCTGGACAGACCTCCCTTAAGGAACTCCACGTCGATGGGTCCTGCACTATCCGCATCCAGCTTCCCACAAATTTTACAACTAACCTAGCATAAGAAATGAGTTTATGAATGTACAAAATTCAGAATAAATACAATTCGGGGACGGCGAATACATTACCGAAAATACATACTTACTGACAGAGATAAAACTATTTCACGACGACAGTATCGATACCGTTGAAGCAACACTAGGCCCTTTAAGACAATCGATTCTGTGCAGTTTGGAGCAACATTAGGTCTTTTTATAGATGGTTGAAAATAATTTTACGTTCAAAAGTTTTTTCTGATACGGATATTAGGAAGAAACACCTATTCTAGTGCCTCAAATGCCCACTTAACCCGCTATGCCTACGAAACTGGAATTATCGAGCAAATGGTGATTTAATTAAATAACAAACCAAATTCACTAGCTTGCCTAGCATAGTGAAAATCTGCAATGAACACCTCTTACCAATCCAACTTTTACACTTTATTAATTATTTCTAAACTGTTTTACCAATTATTTCCAAACTGATTTACTAATTTTTGTTTCAAATTACATCAACTTACCTGGTTTATTTTGACTAGGCTCCTGCAGTATGGTGACGTAACTATCCGGGAAGATACCAGTTTTGTTTCCATTGCGGCCTTCCCACCAATTATGGTCGATTCGCCTCGTCAATACTACAAGTTCGCCTTTCTTTAGTGGAAGCTCTAAACTCGTCTGTGCTGTGAAGTCAAACTTCGCCCGCGCTCTTCCTTCGACGACTGCAGGTTTCTTTGGTGATTGGGCAACATCGCCTTTCATTATCTGTAATACGATGGAATGATATTCAAAATCAAATTTAAATTCAAGGAAGTATTTTTAAACTAGTTTTTTAATCTAGAAAAACATTAGTGAAATGTTATGTTGAAACTTAATACAAACACAAAATTATGTAAATATTCCACAAATCTATGACCTAGTGAAATTATTACCTACATTTGCATTTTAAAAGTTGTTTAAGACAGTCTGGCAATGTGATATTTATTATGTTTAAGTGGGAACTCCTGTGCTTTGCTGTTTTCATATTTTTAAACCGTTCTATTTTAAATAAATACTACAGACATAACTCTAAAAAGTGTTTAGATTGTTTTGTTATAAATAAAAAACAGACTACTTAAATCATAAAAAAATAATACATTTTATAAGTTAACAGCGTAGGAAAATGTCCCAGAACTTGCTCTAAAATTTAAAATATCTATAGGTAAGAGACCTATCCTACCGCCGTAAACGTTAGCAAACAAAGGTCCACAAAATATAAAAATATCCTACCGCCGTAAACGTTAGCAAACAAAGGTCCACAAAAATATAAAAATATGATGAAAATACAATCGACACGAAAATAACAAAGATAATGTTAACTTACCAGGGAATAATATACACCATTAAATCTTAATCCTCACCTCAACATAATTATAGGGGAACAGGCCTATCCTGCCGTGTATTTCTCCTTCATACCAGTTGGCGTCTATCTGCCGTCGAACATTGATCATCTCTCCTTTTCTAAAGCTCAGCTCTCTAGCAGTCTGTCCGTTGAAGGCATACAACGCCCTCGCAACTACCCTCTCTGCATCGTCGTACCGATTCAAAGGTAATATCGTCTTCTGATTCGGTAAGAAATTATCCTGATGCCGCCGGCTTTGCATGTCTTGTAACTCCTGTCAGCAAAAAGAAACTCTATTACTATGCAGATAAGGTAACTCTTGCTATTTACAAAGCTGTAGCCGGTATTTATTTGGATCGTAAAAACCATGCGAAGCCGATGATGGAAAGTTATAATTAAAAATTTAGATGAGTGTGTCTTAGTTGCGTAAAAACGAATAACTCTGTAAATCGCTTGTTTAGCATAATTTGTTCCGAAAGAATTGGTAAATGAATAGTTTAAAACATTTCCACACCGAATAATGCATAATATACACAATGTAGTTTTAATGTATGAAAGTATTAAGAGAATAACTTTAAAAAGTTAAGAAACACTATAGAGCGAGAGTATTTTCAACTTCACCTTGATAGAGGCATCGAATGCTTCTATATCGAGGGGATGGATTTCATTTTCCTGAAAATTTATACAAATATCCATCAAATTGAAATTTTACAATAATTTGTAATCGAAATTAGCGTGTAATGGAAAATTTTCCACAGAAATGCTACGCTTCTAGTAAAACGCAATAGTGTTATTCAGCTAAAAAATAATAAACATATTTAGGACGAAATACGTTTCACAAAAGATAATACTGTAACATTGATAAAATATATCCGATAGATACGTCATTCGGTTAATTTAATACCTGATTTGCGATAAATAAGAATTCTATAAAACAGGATACGCGAAAGACAATGGGTGCTATTGTAATAAACTACGGAAGAATGACATACTGCAGTCAATAATAAAATCAATAGATAAATCTATCAGAATAAAGAAATTAACGATCAACCTCACCAAGTGGTGATCGGTGGAAATTATAATATTTTATTACGTAAATAACAAACCATTTAGAACCGGTAGTTCAGGCACATTAACAGAATGGGCGGAACTTTTCACTACACTACACAAATATAATCACACGCTGGTAGGTACTATGGATGTGAAAACGCACGCACACACCATGATTGCTTTTCCCGCGTTCGTTTGCTCTGGCAACGAGATCTGTTATGTTATGCTCACAGCACACATAATAAACTAAACCATTTTCACTTTCTCTTCAACCGTCACGCTTAACGCCTTATGCCTTTACACTTAAAAGTCATATTTGAACAAAGATCGAGATACGAATGGTAATATTGTTTGTGAACGCTATGGTACCGGTCATTTTGGTCAACGGATTTTTATTCAAGGTATGCGAGATTCAAGGACGACTATTATTGAATTTTTACAAACAAAAAGCAGTCGATAAGGTGGGCACTGGCACTCCTACTTTTGTTCGATTGCGTGTACGCACTGCGCCGACTCTTAAGTCAATAGATGAATAACATCAGATAAACGTCCAAGTAAATTATTATCTCATTTACCGGCATAGTTGACATTCTTGATAAAAATAATACTGACTTACTCGATTCTTCACTTTTAATAAATAAATAAATGAAGACAATAAGTCAGGAACAAAGGTAAAAACATAACATATACGCGAATTCAGACCCTATTAGTAAGTTATAGTTATTGTAATTACATACATACACACATATACATAAACGCCCTTGTCCCATAGGGGTAAGCAGAGATTATTATTATTGATTACTAAAAAAAAAATTGAGATATTACTGATAAATTGAACAAGAAAATTATTTTTATACGAAAAAAATGTCGTGATCACTTATACAAAAAGTTGTAGTAATGGTAATGGTTTAACTTAACAAGTACTGCGTTACTCTTACACTGACTGTTAGTGATCACTGATCATGATCACGCACACCGTTTACTGTCTTGTACTTTTCTTGTTACAGACATGCCAATTAACATCCGATAGCCATCAATAAAACATTTTTTTGTCACGCACCGTGATCTCTATCTTTAGTTTCCCTTGGGGTACCAATAGATAAACTCTAATTTACGGCACGGTGGAAAAATAAACTTTTATGCAATACACTAAAGACTAGAAAAAAAAGTATTTTCTAGACAAACGCTTGCTTTGAATGAAGTTCAAACCTAAGACTGTTGTATCAGACGTCAGAACCTTCATCAACTCATTTATTAAATCGTTAAATAATATTAAGCAAGACGTATGTAATCGTAGCGTTTTCTCAAGTAAAAGTGGCTTTACTTGTATGGAAATAAAAACAGGTAGGTTAAGTCCAACCCAACGAGTTTCTTCAAAGGGCTATAACCGCACTATTATAATCGTAGTTGAACGGTAGGAGATAATATTGGATTCTTGTGGTAATTTCTCCGCAAGATGTCGACGGTTACCGGTGAAACGCGGGAAAAGTCGGGTCGAATTATAATAGGCTTGAGTATCCGGTGGAGTCACGTAGTAGGCTGCCGTCTGATTAGCGTGACTTAAGTAGTCGAGGATAGAAAATAACAATTTTGATCTCTTGGTCCACTCAAGTTTTACAAACATGCAGTCACTTTACTAGTTTTATTATAACGGGTTCTACTACTATTTTTGTTTCAAATGAGTATCCGATATTTCGGCGCTATTGCAAGCACCATGATCACGGATAGGTAATATGTTTAAAACTAGTGAAAATAATAGCGAGAATTTAAAAAAATATGCAGTAACTTTGAAATAACATTTATAGTAACAAAATCATCATTTGAAAATTCCGTTTGTGTAATATTCCAAAAGATAGACTAATAAGAATTTCGTACTTTGAAGACAGTGCCGTATTACTTAATGTAGAGTTTTTGGACATGTTCAGTAGCGTGAAGCATTAAGAGCCATATCATAATCACGTCATTTTATGTAATCTTGAACATAAACAATACTCATTTTACCATTGTTCATAATAGTCCGTGGTTGAATCGGGTACTTCCTTACGTCTCATGATTTGGGTTACTAAAACGCTCGGAACGTACAGTATGACAAGACACGCACGAGTTTAGCATAGCGACGTTCATGTTCGCAAAGTTATGTAAATACTGAAGTTAAACACGTTTGTGGCAAACTGGAGAAGAGACAATGAAAACTGTATATAGTAACTATGTTGAAAGATGCTAGCAAAACCGCAATGAGATTATGTTAGCAGTGGTCGTGTTACCGTGGTTTATGTGATGCTGATTTTTTGGTATACACTTTCACGCTATCTAATTTATGGAACAAAATTTTGTTGTTTAAAAACATTACGCAATTTAGAAGTTTTATATGTTTCACCTTACAAATGTCGATGTATAAGTTATTTTACTTGATAATAAAGCTCTTCAACGTAATAAAAAGCTAATAATGACGCTTGTGATGCATATCGATCAAACGGATGAGTCGCGTGCATCGAGTAGACGTCAAGTGAACAGCTCTGACACGATAATCGTTTTGGTATTCCTTTGGTATGCAGTGCACGTTTCTTAAGAGAATGGATACCATCCATTATCACATCATTTACAAACAATAACTTAGGGTTATTGTTACAATGTGTGGTTGTATTTTGAGGTAAATTGTAGATTTTACGCACATTAACACGTCGTCGCTTCGTATTAATGCTATGCCAAGATGAATGACTAAAGATTTGTTGTTGTTAACTTCATTAAATTCGTGTTGATTTCATATTCTACCTACGTTTACGTTGGTAGTAAAAACGCATATGTACCACTAGCTTTTTCCCGTGAGACTCCTGTGACAAATCGCGAAACTCCTGTCCGTTTATTTCCTTCAAGGTATATCTCGACGAACTTTCGAGTCAAACTGTTAAAAAAAAAGTTTTCTCCATACAAACATTTAGGGATTGAATTTCTAAAAATCTTTTCTTAGTGCTTGCCTATACATATACGTCATAAAAGACACCTTTTTACCAAATTTCAGCTTTCTAGGTCTAAGGGTTTGGGCTAGGGGTGGTGGGGTCAGGAAATCAGGATCTCCAATTTTAAATATAAGATATCGCGGAGTGTACCAACTTGTCAACCGACGCCGTTCAATCTCAATCGCAAAAACTTGTTTCATTCGCGAAACATAGGTATGATAATCTGTCGTCAATACACGAGGGCAACTATAAGTATACTATATGTCATTTATAAGTGAGTTATTTTTGAATCTTACCTGCAAGTACTTGTTTCGGGTCTCAGTTCTACTGCCTTGATAACTCTAATTCCAGCATAGTGGAACATAGGAAAGTTATCTATCGTCAATCTCAGCACATGAGAGTTACAACCTTGCTAACTCCCGCTTCTGTACAAGCGGTAGAAAATACGCAAGTCTATTGTCAATCTGCACTATATCTTTAAGTCTTACCTGAAAATTCTTGTTCCGTCTCTGTTCTCAATAGTCACTTAATGTTCTCGGCTTGCTGCCTTGCTAACTCTCGGTTCGGCACTAGTAGCAGGGAATCGATTTAAAATATCTCTTGTCAACCTATGAAGATACCTTATCAAACTGTTTGATAACGAATTAATCTGTTTTCGAATCTCACCTGCAAATACTTGTTCCGCTTTTGTTCTCGGTAGAGTCGCTTCATATGCTCGGCCTGTTGCCTTGCTAACTCCCGCTCCGGTACAAGCGGTAGGGGATCATGCCGTACAGGACATCTGTAGTGGATGTTGACGTCACTTTCCACGTAGCGCCGCGGGGATTCTGTGGAATTTTCAAAACTGTAGTACTCTATTGATTATAAATCATCTCTTATTTTGTGCGAGCCTTAAAAATCAATTTAGAGTAATACAAATAAATATCTTCCGCATTACATATTGATATTAGCAATGCTTAACTGAATAGGGTGGATTTTTAAATAGCTAATTTTTTTTTACCAGCCCTTACACGTCGGTACGGGGCTCTCTTCATTTTCATTTCATTTATTCAACATAATTATAGCTAACAGCAAGAGCCAAGGCACTATAACATTACTTGATATTGCAGATAGATACATCACAAATTAATAATAAAGATAAAAAGATATATTAAATGTCAGAGAATTTAATGTTCGAAATAAGAGAGGGATTAAGACCATAGTCCACCAAGCTAGCCCAATGCGGGTTGGGGACCGCACGTCTTTCGAAGACGATTTTCCTTAAACGAGCGGATTCATCACGATGTTTTCCTTCACCGTTGAACAAGTGATGATTAATTAGAAATCCATTCATAATCCGTAAAGACGAATTTAGTGGTTAGGCCCGCACCAGGATTTGAATTAGAACCTACCTAACGGTTACAAGTGTGGTTCATTACCAACAAATACAAAAGCTTAAATTTATACTCAAACTAAAGTTTATGAACCACACATTGGTTTCCTAAGTAAATGTTTATGAAAGCAAAAATGGACGAAGTTGATTATACCTACACAATAAGAAATAGAAGAAGACCGAATATGGAAATCTGAGTTTAGTAAATAAAGGAAGTTGAGTTCATTGAATCACGATTGTAACAAAAACGTTGAGGAAAGTTAACCCAATGATAAGTAATGTTACAGCAGTAAAACTGAACGATTATTCCGTCTGTAATAACAGATTATACACATGTTTCACGTTACGTGATTGTTTCTTCATCATTCCAATAAATAATAACATTCTAAGAATCAGACAAACATTTTAACAGTAACTATTTCGTTTTTAGAAAATTATATGTAATTACGCTTTCGTATGTAAATATACAATTAGTATTACTTTCCTGTATTCACGCGGCGTTAAATTCTTAATTATGTGTAAATTAGAGAATTTAGTTATTATTACACATGTGTAGAGTGAAAGTAAAACATTACAAGAGGTTATGGGTATGGCGTAACATGGTGATTGGCAATTTTCGGCCGTCGCCGGTTATACGATAGCACGTAACTGGAGAATGTTGGAACCGGTTATGAGGGCTATTTACACTACACATCTACTAACCTGCGATAGTCATCGCGTCGAAAAAGATAGTTTTACTTATTAGCTCTTTAAGAAGCCTGCGGCGCGGGCGCTGGGACATATTAAAGTTATTCTTAAGGTTCCTCACCTAAAATTACTTGGGTGACTTTATATTACTTAGCGAAACTTTAGGAGGTGATCCTCATCATGAAACTGAACAACTTTCCTGAAGGAACCTCTATGAAGTTCTTAAAAAAAATGTCGACATCCTATTATATAGAAAGGAAAATAAACTGATCGCACAAGTTTTATGGTAGAGGTTAAAGTGTTTTTCATATTTCTACCTATTCCTTGGGAAAAGTGGTACAGTTTCGTAATCACATCTTGATTTTTTATTTACTTAAAGTCATCCAATATATCTTATATTTTGTGTCAGAGCTTGGGTTAACAACGTGTCAAAGGGAGAGCCCGTTATGAAACTTGACTCTAAATGCATGGCAAAGACCTTCAAATAAGAATTATGAAGTTACTAAGGCCTTGGCGTATAAATATATAACAAAAATTTACAATTATAGTAGTATATCTACCTAAATATATTAGAAACAGGAAGCCATTGAGCACGAAAGCCCTCTTTAAGGAAATTGTTGACTTTCACGAGATAGTAATTCGAAGCACGCACCAAAGTTCCATCACGCTTGCATGTGATTGTGCATATTGTGTACAGATGTCAATTGTCGTATAAAATACAAGGTGTGTCAAAAAAAAAGTACCAAAATTAAATTCAAAAGTCAATTGGTCGTTGCGCGGTAAGTATAATTAACATGAAATTTTTGAAACAGAGCTGCGCATTAATCTAGTTTTTGTTAAATATTTTTGAAACATGTTTGTTTGTATTCCTGCGCACTATTATCGTGAAGAAATGCCGACTATTTTTATTGGAACATTCTATAACGATGTTTGATGTCCGTAGTTTTAATTGAGAGATTATTTTAAATGCACATTGTGTTAGCTAACGTTCAATTCTTTGCAATTGGATTTGTAATGGTATTAAGGAATTGCGTTAATCTAATCGACGACTCATCAGTTTGTATAAAAAGATATACTGTATTTTTACTAAAAAACAACTTAAGGCGACTACAGCACCTAAATTACGATTTTATGATGCGTAGATAAGCATGACGCACTGCATTAAATCGAAGAAAAAAAATACTACGGTAATATTCAGGACATAAACTAGATAAGTAGTTTGCTGAAAACATGATTCAGCACTTTTGGTTCGATAGAAAAAGCTCACAAAGTCACCTCTAAATACCCAATATTGTGTATCTTTTAGGCTGTAAAAACGATAGTAAAATGCACACAGGAACTTGAATTTGCTATCAAAATGTTCGTGATTGAACACTCTCGATAAGTAGTTAACGCATTTTTCGATTTAAGCTGTTACCTTTCCGTAAATCTCATTTTTCTAACTTTCAAACATGTTTTTACGCACGCACGCTTTCATAGTCCGTAAACTTCGTGTATCGACACTGTTCGCACTGCCGGCCCAGGCCTGTTGAGATACGGAGACGGCACTATTCCTATGTGCGCTGCCTTTATCGGGTGCTGTAGTCGCCTTAAGGGCTAGACTCTATGATACACCATGAGGCACGATTTGATCGAATCCTTTGGCTTGTCTCTCTTTTTCTACATGTCGTTCTTTCCCAAGACGTTATCATACCTCCGGATAGGTACAGTTAAACCCCAATTTTACATTTTTCGACTAAACTGACAAAAAAATCGTAAGCATCTCAGCCATTTACAATCATCGTTTGTTTATAGAGTAAAAAAATACTAACGCACAGAGGACCAGCGCGTCAGGTTACCCAAATTCATTAAAAAACGTTCTTATTACAACAGCACAGAGTGCACGCATGAGTAACCTGATATGCGGCCCTCAGTGCTATGCTCAGTATATTTAAATAGATGAATACTTGGAAAGTAATTTCTACACCTTCAGTAATTACAGACGATATCACGATTCTAATGGAAACCTGCCATGGGAGCAATCACGGTTTCACCTCGCAACGCAACGTATGGAAGACAACGTCTTAGAAGAAATTTTATTGCATATTTTACATTGCTACGTATTTATCAACGCGTAGAGAAAATCTTGATATGCTAAGCAGAATTAAACTTTCTTGAATTTCCTTTTACAAGATAATTTAGATATATTACACCCAAAGTTTGGCTTGTACTAGTTAGAGTAGTTATACTTGTGGCTTGTAAGATTTTATTAAAATATTTTAGAAAATATGGTGTGACAAAATTTGACCATACAAAAACGCAAACGAAAAATGTATTTAACCGTAATGTATTGCCATTACGGTTAAATATTGATGATCGTGGTAAGAATCTGTGAGGTTTAACAAATATCTACAAAGATTAGTTCACACAACTCACAAAATCCCATTTAGAAATGTAAAGCAACAATCTCAGAGATACCATCTTTATTAAACATTCAACAATTTCCATCTGTTTCGATCCCTAGTCACGTAACAGAAGAGAGTCAAAATAAACAAAAGTGGGCTGTAACTTTCGCTCGCGACCGTCGAGTAGGTGACAAAATTGACTTAGTACACGGTGACTTACGGGTCTATGATTGGAATACACAAAGACCAAGAGAGCTTGTACAATTTTATTTAGAAATAACCACTACAAAATCAGTATTTTAAAATTCAGTACAGTTTACAAATAATGCGGTTTGCAGGCCACTCAACTTAAAAAGTACGTGCTCCTACAAACATCCTCTTTTGGCGAGTGTCACTACATGATCCCTAGATAGGTTTGAAGTTTGTAGTTAGCCCTTATAAAAACTTTATTTCCAATATAATTTAGGTAGACAGACATGAAATATACAACTTATTTCTACAGACTTGAGATGCTTTAAGCTACGCATAAACAAATATTCCAATAAAGGTCTGGTGGAAATGCCAAATATAATCGATTAATCAAATTTTTCGCGCGTTGACATTTTTAAGCGCAACATTTTTGTTGTGCTATCTGTAGAACAAGTTCCTAATACTAGCTAATATATTAGGTGTAGATACATGGAATTAAAATCAAAGGTGGCTTTTATAAACAAATTATTCCAACTAGGTACCTTTTGAATGAGTACATTAGACACGCAGACAAGGAATTCAATTATTCGATAATAACATACAATCAACGAAAGAGGCACTTATTTGTCGGTAAGGAGTAATTACAATAATTGGAAGTGAATGGAAGAATCGTTAGTAGTTTAAAATTATGAATGCGATTGGAAAGAAACATTCGCCATTATCTTAGATTGTTTAAAATATACACTAAACAATATAGCACAAAGTTTATTAGGTAAAATGTTGAAAAAAAATTATAAAACCTATCTGTTATTTTTTTATAGTTATATGCGAAATCCTGACTATACTGGGTGAAAACAAACCTCCTAGCTATATTCAAAATCCTGAAAAAGTATCACTCAAAAAACACATTTATGAAAAAAAAATTAAAATATTTTTTCAATGCGGGCAGCGCTCGGGGGGTACGCCCGAGTGGTGTCTACGTTTAGGAAAAAATTTGAATTCCCCCCCCCCCCCCAAAAAAAAAAGTGTTCAGTAAGTGATACTGGTTCAGGATTTTCAATAAAGCTGGGAGGTTCTTTTTCAACCTGTATAATGCTCACGAACAAGACAAGGTCAATTCCTGGACCTGGTAATCTACACTAATATTACAAAGGGGAAAGATTTGTATTTTTGTATGTTTGTAACGAATAAACTTAAATAAATTCAAACTTTTCGCTAAAATAGAAACAAAAACACGTCTCGGCGATTTCAAAGAGGTCGAAATTACTAAAATTATAATGCATTTATCCACGCTTGTAAAACAATCTGAAGTTAAGAAATAAATTACCTAAGAAGGTTTTAAAATAAACCACGGCCCTCTCAGATTTCGTAATCAGTTCAGTCAAGCGAATCGTGTCACAGAAAGCAATCATCTGTACCACTGACATCCGATACTTTACCAAAAAACTTCGTAGAGATGTCAATTTTTTTAGAGATTCAAAATGTGTAGCAAAAACAAGGAATTAAACAGTGCTCTGAACTGCTGAAATAAATAATTATCTTCTATAAAGGTCGCCCGGGATTCCGTTCCCTTGAAACATAAAATCTGGCCTTATTCCTTAGTAACATCGGTAAAGTAAACCTCTAACAACAATTTCGGCTTTCTAAGTGCAAGGGTTTGGTCTAAGCGTTGATTAATGAATACGTTGGGACTTTAAATGTAATGGCATGGTGAGTAACTAATTAACCATCAAAATTTTGTGATGTCAGAGTTTTCGAAATGCATGACAAGATTTTGTAATTTTCTGAAAAACCGAAATGTAAGTAGAGTACTTGCAGTCTGAAACCGGTTTTAGTCCCTGCCTTAGCATAAGGGTCAAGAGTGTGGTTAAATTGACTAACCTTCAGTAACGTGAGTAAAAACAAAGTAAAACCGTTTTTAAAATTGTATTTCAAGTATTTATGGGTAGCAACCGAATATTACTACATTTACTACTGTGTTTATTTTTGTGTAATTAAAAATAGGCTCGTAAGTTTAAGTTATGTATTTCCTTAATATGCAAATTTCTTAACAAAACTAATTAAAATTCTTAAAATCAAAAACAAACCGTATACGGTCATTTTCTTGATTTGTTTCAGGATGCCCATTTTTTACACAGCACTACACTGAATTCGCACTAACAACAAACGTAAGAGTTTAAATCTGAACGATTGATGGTGACAGCGATCGCGACTGTCGGCCTCCGCGGCCGTTGATCAGATGCACTTGCAGACTTTCCTCACCACTCCACGACCGAATCTCCCGCCAAAACACAACGTGCGTACGCGCTTTCCAAATCAGCTCCGAGATAAGCATAGTACCACCGTGAGTTAAAATTAAAGATATCTCGTAATTAAAGTAAAAAAAACTTGCGTCTAGTAAAGTAAATTTCTTGAGCTTTAAGTAAAAACAGTTAAATATTACAAAAAATTAGGTTTTAAAAGTTATCTAATGATCAATGAACATTACTATTATTTATTATTATCTAATTACTTACTATACGGTAGTGGCGCGTATACATCTGGGTACACGTTCGTCCGGTTAACCCAATCATTAACGTCGTGAAAACTGTGTCGGTGTTCTTTTGAATTTTCATTGGATTTTTCACGAAATACTACATTTTCGTACACGCCATCTTTTTCCTGTGTGTCCTTTGAGGATAATTCATCCAAATTATGAATACTGTGACGATGTTCTTTTAGATTTTCATTAGATCTTTCACGATATTCTATATTTTCATATGGGGCATGGTTTTCTTGCATGCTGTTCAATGGCATGTCACTATGAACATTTTCTTGTTCTTCCTTTATACTGTCAGGCGGTTTGACTGAATATTCTACATTTTCATATAGGACACTATTTTCATGATGATTATTTAAAGGTGTAGATGTATTTTCTCGCTGAGGAATAGTTTCACTTTTGTCATCATCAGGAATGTGTACTTGATCAACAGACTTCTCCAGCAAATGCATAGATTTGTAATCGTCCGTCTGTTCGACATTATCAATTGATTCCATTTCGGTTCTCTCATTCGATTTCATTGAAATTCCAAGTTCAATACTTGTGTTTTCTGTCGATTGTCTCTTAGTTTCAAAGGACCCGCTACTTTTCACACTTTCCGTATCACTTCTTGACACTGACTCATTTGGACTGGTCTCTTTAGAATAATACGCACAATCTTCATCGTTATCTACATCTTCATATAGTAGATTCTTTTTGACGTATTTGTTTAGAGCGATCAGTGATTTTGATAACGAACCTCTCGACGGCGGTACATCGCTAAAAAAACCATCATCTTCGTATCCTGCTCCTTTACTATAACAAAACTCGTATTTTTCTTGCATATTTTTATCGTTCTCTTCAGTGTTATTCATTTCACTGCGCTTTTTATATTTTTTCACAATTATTATTACACTTTGTGTTTAAGCCGTTCACACTGAACTGAAGTGCCGTATACATAACTCAGATAAAATGACATTTTATCACTGGGTACAGGTAGATATGATAAACAATTTTAATTTTATCAATGACGAACACAGTCACTATACAATATTAATTCGCGATCAACAATCAACACACCGTGTATGAACACGAGGCTAGACAAACTATTGACGATCTAAAGCGATCCGACAGGTTTTGGCAACCTAATAGAGCCGAATGACGTAAACTTCGAGCTGGAGGCACCGAATCACATTGAGATTATGTTCCACTTTTTGTTAATGAAAACATCTTTGGACCAAATTGGTTGTTACGTAGTAAATTCCATCACGGTGACATAACTCACGATACTAGGTTAGATGATAAGAAAAACATAAAATTCTGATTAACTAATTTCAAGTCCACGTATGTTGGTGTCGGTCAAAGGAATAAGTTGGAGGGCCGATGTTTTGAACAAAGGCTATTGTTTCTTTTTTATTCGCACAGATAATATAATTGCAGCACGCACCGGCTCTCACGACGCGTATTAAATAGACATTTTTAGGAAGGAAAGCGTACTCAAAATGATATGTTTAGTTATCTAACAATGTATGTCAGATGATGTTTTATATCATAACATAATGTCATCAATGTTCCTGTTTATTGAAATTCGTTTATAAAATATGTAAATGTTACTATAAATTATAATGAAATGATGTAACATCTTACCTGTATCTGAAAGACTCCCATACGGGGTTCGGCGTGGTGGCTCAGGTGCAGAGTCGGTCTCTACATGAGTACAACAAAATATGATGATAAAGGAAAAAAATAAATCAAATGATTATCGAAATCTATTGATAATTCGTTATGTACTCCACTTTGTTATATGATTATTTACGTACAGTTTTACACAATAAGCCAATTTGAGACAAAAAACAAATAGTCACGCAACGTAAACACGCATAGGAAGAGCAGAAGGCATAACGAGCATCAATAAATCTTCAGTGATGGAAGCATTTATGTACAGACAGATTGCTCCAAAATTAAACATAAACCATGGTAATCGGTATGTAATTACAGGTAATAGTATTAATAGTAAAAGTTAAGAAATTAACCTTGAAACGTGACTGTGGGTCGCGATGGCGTGACATAGGGCGCGAGACGGTAGGGCCATGAAGCGGGCGGCGGCCGCGGGGGCGCACGTGGCGGCTCGTAGCGACTCGCAGGCCTATGTAGAGATGGGTCAAACTCTTGCTTCGCAAACGTATCGCTCTTCAATATAGAACTCAATTTTACAGACTCTTTTGAAACAGCTCTTTTTACTTCTTTTCTAACAGGCGACGTGCTACCGTGTATGAAAATATTCGGATCCGTTATCGACCTATTATTGTCACTCCGTTTGGGATAAGTATGAGCTATCCACCGTCCTGCTAAGTAGGGTGCAATTTCACGAAGTTCGCTTACGTCTGGTGCCGATGCGTATATCTGACCAAGCAAAGACATAGCTTCGAACCGACGTCGAATTCGATCGACTTCCCCAGATCGACATTCTGAAGGCTCTTCAGCAGATCTAGACCTTGGGATTGTACGTCTCCGAAGGCTAGCTAATTTGGATATGATGTCAATGTGAGGCATATAACGATTCGTTGACCGTAAAGGTACGCGTGCCACTGGTAGAGCGCATCTAGTTTTGTTTCGTCTGTAAATGTTGTGATCGGAAGACCATTTAATACGGGCCAATTCTGGGTCACTGCGATGGCGACGCAGCACAGCCCCGGCCGCAGAGGGCGAGTCGAAGCGACGCGCGAGGCGACGCACTTCTCCCGCCCGCGCCAGGTTGAGGTAAGCACGCCAGTACCGCTCCGGGTCGGGCGATGGGCTCCGACTGCGCCAGATCGTCTCGTCACTGGAGTATCGTGGCGTGTCAGGCGTGTACCGCTCCGTCACGTTTACTTCCGAGTGCGGCGAGGGCGACCTCGAATGAACTTCGGGTTTCGCGTGTAGCGATAAAAATTTATTTCTCTCGCTTTCACCGAATAATTCTTTAAAATTTGCGCAGGACTGTGACTGAAAAATTGAATTTTTTTGATGGTCAGTCTCTTTATTATCTGTTGAAGTCGAACCTTTCACTGGTTTCACTTTTTCGTCGGAATTTTCTCGGGCGTGATAAATCGTACTTGTTAGACTCGACATATTCTTTACAGATTCAAAATATTCAACTTTTTTTTGAACTTCTTTTTTGGGTTCTCGATATATTACAGTTTTAGCAGAGACATCAGAGCTAGCAGTCTCAGTTTCACTTGCAGAAGATTGATTTTGAGTTTCTAATTTTTCTGAACTTGTGACCACATTTTCCAAATAATGATCTTTCACAGTGTCGCTATGTTTTTCTGTACTACCTGTTTCTATACATGACTCTTTAGGCGACTGGCCAACTATGTCTTTAGTTTCAAGATGTGTACTTTCTTTAACTTGGCTGTTTTCGATCTCTTGTTTCAAGGTTAGGGGTGCAGCATTATCAAATTTATGTATTCTGTCTAAAACTTCTTTGCTAATCGTTTGGGAAATTTTTCGCTTTTCATTTTCACTTAGGCTCATTTGAATTTTATTGACATTATTTTTTAGTTCTTTGACTGAAGTGATGGGACATGAAATTGCTGCTATCGATTCAGATTTACTCAGTTCTTTTTCTGGCACGGGGCTATAGGGAGGAGTAATAAGTGAATTACATCTCACGTGTAGCGTAGGTTTAGTAGGGCTTTTGTCGTCATCCTTTACGTCCACAATATAGTTTTCATTGTCTTTGTTTGTTTTGGATTCTATTTCTTTACTATAAATAGCGTTTAGCTGGTGCTTCAATGCATTAACCTGATCCATGGATAAACTGCTCCATAGACGATTACCAAGACCTATCTTTTTACGTAATTCACCTAAAGATGTGTCTTGATGTAACATTACTAAAGGTGTTTTGGGTTCATGGAAGTCATATCTGTCAGTATAATTTTTTCTATTAATATTAAATGCTGTTTCTGCAACACTGGTACCTCTCCATAAAGGCTTATATTTATCTTTAGACTGTGGTTGATCTACTTCCATTGAATCGTAATATGGTATTTGTTGAAAGTGGTCTTTCAGATCTTCAACAGATTTTTCTTTGATTCGGAGACCTCTGTCCCTGTCATAGTTCCATCGATAATCTTTTACATCGCGGGGATAAAAAAGAAAATCTTTTTCATTCTGAGCTATTTTAAGTTTATAGTATAGATTGTTCAATTCTTCCTCAGCTCGTTCTATTGCTCTAATTTTTTTCCATCTATCGAAGTCAATGATTTCTTCATCTTTTCTCCTGTGGCGTAGGTCACAGTTTGAAGTTGTTTTCTCTAGTTCTCCCACTCTTTCTAAATATGCGTAGTATCTATTTAGTTCTCTGAACCTTTCCGATCTGGCTTTTGAATTTTTCATATCTTGAATATATTCTTCATAGTCTGGATCTTGTGCCTCTAGGTTCGATTCACTTTTTTTTTTTGTCAGATTATCTTTGGTAAGAGTTTTACTAGTATCGTCAGCACTTCTTGTTCGCAAAATACATTTTAATCCATATTCTTTTTGCTGTTTACTTTGTTTTGCACAAGATATACGCCTGTACGACGGCGATCTAATAGATACAGGTGAAGTAGATTTACTTCGACTTCGTGAAGGTGATTTTTTTATAACTTTTGGAGAAACGGGCCTTGAAGTCTGTGAAAAGAACATTGTAGTCGGAAGTTTTTCTTCCTGGGAGTATATTTCAATTACGTCTAACTTGGGAATATTACGTCGTTTTACTGATGGTGATATAGGACGTACAGTTTCTGAAAATACAATTCTTGTAGGAGATTGTGATTTATTTCTGTCTCCGGGTACAGACTTTTGCGTTTTACGAGTAATTACAGGAGAGACAGGTCGACTTGTTTGTGAGAAAAATATTCTTGAAGGAGAAATTTCTTTCTTCGGTGGAGACTCCTGTTGATTTTTGTAAAATACTACAGTTGGAGACCTAGGTCGCGAAGTTTGCGAAAAATAAATTTTATTGATTGGTGGTTCACTTTTACTTCGAACTGTGACTAGTGATGAAGTTGAACCATAGTCTTCACATTTCACTAGACTGTCAAACTTTCGAATTTCTTTGTGAGTTCTGCCTGGCCATGATACTGAACGTGGACTCTGCGATCGGGAAGGGCTGGGATATCTATCCCACATTTTAAATCGTGAGAGTGAAACCGGCTTTCGGTGTATTAAATAAGAATTTAATGATTTCGGAGTAATGGTTTCTTGAGGATACGACTGAAACATTCTGGCTTTTTGCATAACTGTAGTGTTGGGTTCTACCATGGAATATGACACCACCGGAAGTCTAGAGTTTCCAAAAAACAAATGTTGGAAAAACGAGTCTGACACAACAGCATCCCGAGTTTTCTGAATCTCTTTGGCGCTAATAGGTCTCTTATAGAAATTTTCAATAGATCCAAAATTTGAAGTTCCATTAGAACTGTCTCCAAATTGGCTGCCAGACTCTGACTCATTGGATGATTTTGAAGTAACTTTCTTCATGGTTTTGCTTTTAGGAGATTTCTTCACTGTTTTATTATTTTCCTTGGACTTTTTACTGCATGCTTCATGACAAGGTAAACTACGAGGTCTTATAGTAACACTGTCTAATGATTTCTTTTTTTTAAGATTGGTTACAGTTGCTGTTTTTATCTGACTTGGTTTTTTTGTAGGAGATGAAATGTTTAATGCTGATTTGGAAATGTTTTGCGTTGTACTGAGAGCACACGATTTAGTTTTTGTATCGCCCTTGCTTGCCAAACAGAGATTAGATTTGGCGTGATTATTAGAAACTTTTAATTTTTGTATTTTCTCTGCAGTGCGTGTCATGTCTCTACTTTTATGTGTGGAAGTCGGTGAAGAAGCTTTGCTATTAGATGTTGTAGTTTTTGTAATTTTTGACGTACTCGCCGAAGTCGTTCTAGCAAGTGATTTGGATTTTACTTTAGCCACATCAATACGTACATTGCGTTTTTCTGAACTCCATAATTTATCTAATGATGTAACTTTATCTAGTATGTTAGAAATAGGGGTTCGTCTACCAGCCCCACCTTCTATGACAACTGACGGATGCGATTCGCCATATTTAGTATGGATAGAGTTATATTCAGTTGGCAATAATGTTCTCCTCGGTGAACCAAAACTACTGGTACAGGATATTTTTGAATCAGCTGGCAGTTTCGCAACCGTTTTGTTGGCCGGTGTCAGATTTTTCCTATTGATTGCTGGTGGCGCTGATATTGACATGACTCTACTATTTGGCGACTTTTGCTTCACGATTTTGGTATCAGGCACGGACCCTCTTTTTGTTATTATATGGGTGTTTTGTCTGGTCAGTTTACTGCTAATCTTATTCCTGAGGAAATCAACATTTGACTGAGATTGTGGAGCAGATCTCTTAGGCGATGTTGAAACAGGTCTTGTGTTTGTTACGAGCCTTAGCGTTCGACTATTTTTCGAAGATATTCGCCTTGGAGGTGCTGGTGGATAGTCGGAGTCACTACGATGCACATCTACACTGATAAAAGACGGGTGTGTCTTCTTGAACCCCTGGCTAGTGTCGACACCAGTTGCTGGATAGCAGATGACTTCATGTACTTGTGGGGTTTTCTTGTGAACTCTTATCTTCGTCAATGTGGAGGAAATCGGAATGTACTCGATTTCTGACTCGTCTGTGGAAATTCAACTGCTGTTCAGTAGCACATTCTCAACGTGTTAGTTATATGTGATAAACACGTGAAGTTGTGCTCCCGCGATGTTCTGTGATGCTGAAAAGCTGTTTGCGTTCACTAACTGTGGTTCTACTACGTGCCGAAAGTAAATTCCTGTGTATTATGACCATTAACTGTTTAATTTTGGAGTCTATCTACGTATAATATGTACATGCAGATTACCTTATTATGCCGCCAACCGAAGACCCAGCACCTCGTTAAAGTATAAAGTAAATAACATGCAGATAGTGTGAAAAATATCAACTTACCTCAGGTGTATTTGATTTTAAACTAATGTAAAGAGTACGTGGTCGGAGAGCATCGTTTATGATCATTATGTGGCGACCTTGAGCGGACAGGGGACTACAATAGCCATGTGTCACTTTGAAATGCACTGCCCTTGACCGAATAACTGTGCATTTTAATATCAGTTTTTTTAACATAAACAGAGGTAAATTAGATTCATCATACTTGGTGATGAAAATTGATAGAAAGTGATAGATTTCATTAAATATTATTCGCCGACACCAAGTTACGTTCATTCGTCAAACCATGCTTGTTAAACGCCATTGCGATATTACCGCTTTTTATATGAATGTGTTAAGTTAAATTAAAAGGCCTAAAGCTTTTTATAAAGCAAGTTTTATCATTATCGCTTAACAGAAGCCGTTTAGATTAAACAGTGATTTTATTTCATTTAAAACTATATATATTTTAGTTTTTATGAAACATGAATTCCGAAACAAAACAATAAAGCATTTCGCTTTATATAAGGCAAGTCTTAAAAAAGGTCCAGTTAGTATTTTTTTTTATTGGAAATACACATTGCACCAGATACCATGTTTCTACTAAAAAAGAAAAAAGACTCAGTTCGGTTTTATAATTTATTTCGTTTAATATGAAATATCCTTATAGCCCATACAGATCTCTTATACCTGACCTGACAGATCAACTGAGCCTCTTAAGACTTAAAACCTTTTAACCTAAGATTTCTCGAATACTTAGACACCAAAAGCAACTCTACACCAAGAGCATAAAGACTAAATTACCTAGTCTAGGCGGCGCAGGAGATCTGAACCCGCGTAAAGGTGGTTCCCCACCGGCTTGCAAGTCGCGGTACGCTGCTCTTCGCTCGGCCGGCGATAGTGGCGCCTCCGTGTCGTCGCGGCGACGGAACACTAGCATCGAGTCAGACTCATAACCCGACTCTTTTAGTGCTCTGCGAATAAAATAATACAATACAATATACTTTCTTTGCACACAAAGACATACAGCACAATTAACAGAACATAAACAGTGTAAAATAAAGCGGCCTTATTGCTAGCTAGCAATTTCTTCCAGGCAACCTTATACCTAAGTAGGACATCAATAAAGTACAGAAGTAGTAGCTGGTGCATAAATATAACATTTATGTATAAATAATACAAATATGAAAAATTATAAAATAATACTGTTATTTCTGTCTATAAACTCACGGCTACACTTAACCCCTTTTGGGGTAGGCAGAATGTCATTTGGTTCTGAAACCACTTAATGTTATTATTTATTTGTTTATAAACTAGGTACTTAGTTTTAGCTTAGGCAAAATAATATATTTACTATTACATACCTCCTCAGAAACTTTGTTTCTCAACCCAAGTGTAAATAGATATATTGTTTGGTATTACGTGTAGCATTGGGCACTAAGATTTTATAAAAGATACATAAAAAAGTAATACCTCTCCAGTAACTAAGGTTTATCAAGTTCGTAACTCGCTTTACGGTCTTTATCGCTACGAAATTTTATTATTTACTAGCATTCTGCCCAGGACTCCGTAGCCTATGGTAGCATTCTAATGGTTAAACATTTTTTTAAAACAGTCCAGGGGCTCTATTTTTGAATCACTCGCCTCGTTTCGAGCGATATCTTTTATGGATTTGCGCGGATTCTTTTGATTTCCGAACTTTTTGATCACTGCACTTTAGCGAAAGGGTCTTAGCACTCATGGAATTTAGTAGTTAAAAAATTCAAAAATCAATAGCATCGACACAAATCAACGAAAGATATCGCTCGAAATGAGACGAGTGATTCAAAAATAGTGCCCC
This sequence comes from Aproaerema taeniolella, assembly GCA_949987775.1. NCBI lineage: Eukaryota > Metazoa > Arthropoda > Insecta > Lepidoptera > Gelechiidae > Aproaerema > Aproaerema taeniolella. The sequence goes on from OX465253.1 coordinate 12,086,640, forward strand.
AGTAGTCATACCTACCTATTGTCAAAAATTATTGGACTGCAACTTTTTGCATGCTGGTGACAGCTCAAATGTGCGAACAAACGCATTTGTATCATTTCCTTATAGTTCACGGTAAGCCTCCTTTATTAAACCATATTTCAGCGAATAAAGATATTTGATTTGATTCGTTTCAGAGCCTATTCAATGCAAAAAACAAACAATCAAATCTTTCCTCTTTATAATATTAGTATTGATAAAAATAGACTCACCTCGCCATGTTTGACTTCGATAAGATGGCCGCCGTGATGTCTTTCCTTTCTTTGGGAGATGCTTGCGGGAGCGACGTTGTACTTGATACGTTTTGCTGTTGAATGACAATTGTTGATCAAATATTTATCTCAAAACAATTTCAGTAATAAAAAACTTGTTATCACTGTACATCACATGCTTGAAATTCTAGGCTTTGAGATATTGCTAGGTCATGAAAAACAAGCCTATGTACATAGAAATGCATCATGCACGATAAAAGTATAGGCTAATTTTAACAACACATAGAAGTATTGAATATCCTTTTTATCATTGCCCCTCGAAAAAGGGTCCGTTATTCTTCAAAAACAGTGAATAAAACGCTTTTTATTTCACTGAGTGAATAAAACATATATTCACCAATATACCAATTTTAGTAAGAAAACAAAAGAAAATGTGCAAGGAGGTTGCATACTCTCGCTATAAAAACGTACTAAAACTTGGCTGTATGTAATAACTGGCTGTATGGAATATGGCTCGGTTAAAATTTTTAAATTTAGAATAAGGAATTCAGCCAAATTTCTATGCAATTTTCATGCAATTAAGAGTTTCTGTTGAAAGTTTTTGTCTCAAAATCATAAAATGAGTTCGACATCCAGTGATTTAAGTGAACCTCTCGTTCCAGAGTCATTTCGCGTTAAAGCAGCAGCTATTGTTGATAATTTACTGTCACAGAGTAATTATTTTCTTTTTCTCGTAGTCAATGGTAAAAAGTAGAGTACCTAACACGTGAAAAAAAAATTCATCTCGGCTCTTGTATCCCTCGAAAAGAATTCACCTTTTTTTCACTTGTTGGGTAATCTACTATTAACTCACAAATTCTATGTATTTCAAGAATAATTTTCAAGGGAGGACAGGCACAAGTCACTCAAGTCATAAACTGAATGACGGAATTCAATAAACTATATTCCATTCTTAAACAACTAGGTATTCTATAAGAATCAATGATTTTATGCAACAGCAGTGAGCAATTCTCTTAACAAAATATTTCGTTTTAGTACCTTACATTATTCATTCCCATAATAAAATTTAAAAACCATGTTTCTGCGGTCTTTTAGCTATATTTCTTAACTGAAAATTGCTCTGTATTCAAACACTAACCCCCTTTCATTATTCGTAAACGTGATTTAAAGCTAAGTGACAATTATTAAGAGCCTCAAAGGGACCGTTTAAAAATATTTCTTATTTCTTTATTGCTACGTCATGTTTTTACACGGTCCCGCGAGGCTCTTTACTGTTTTATTCTTAATTTTAGGAGCCGCACTCTTGATGTTGTTGCAATTTCTAATCCATACGTTTTTGAGGCATATCTTTCAGTTCTCTATAAGTTCTCATTCCCATTTTTTCTTTTAACTGATCGCTGAATTGTCTTCTGAGTCGCCCTTTTCCTCTCCTTCCTTTTACCTCGACTCTTAAATTTCGCTTAATTTTAAATCACCTTCCTGAATAAGAGGGTAAGTTAGGAATGGAATTTAAGAATATTGGTAAAAAAAAAACTTCAAAAAACTGTTACATCTGAAATAGGAATAAAAGGAGTTCATGCACCGTGCACAGACAAACACCGAAGAAGTTTTAAGGATTACCAGACAACAAACCATTAGAGGATAATAAAATACATTGCTCGCACTCTTTTCAAAAACATGATTCATATATTATAAACATACTAATCAAATGAGTGTGCACATCGCTGGCATAGTTTTGTTTGTCACTATCCGCCACCGAAGACATTTACGCAATACTCTTTTACCATTTATTTGTTATTCTTATGCTTACACTACGAGTATCGTAAGTACTATCGCTGGCGGAAAGAAAATAAAAACTATGCCAAACAGAATGAATCCATTTTTCTACGATTTTTTTATGGCAACCCTTATACTCCAATGCAGCAGGCAATTATGTTAAATCCTTACACTTTTTTGGATGGCGCGAGCTAGCAGGGTGGTATAAGGGGGCAGGGGGGAGTTCTCGTCTAGCCACTGTTAGTTTACCGCCACCAGCACCAACATAATACACCGTTAGTCATCACTCCATATTGGTATTAAAAATCCACGTTATTTTAAACCAAACACTAAATTTTTTCATTAATATTATTAAACATTGTTTTGCGTCCTGATTCGTGATTATTGAGTCAAAAATTAAACTGACTCACTTACTTAAAGGTGCAAAAACTTTTTGGTATAAAATAATATGGATTTAAAACTTTTTTTTTGTATTACAAGCATTTCATCATTCTCGTATATACAAAAATTATAATTAATAATAAGTTATCCTCAAAATTATAAACTTTGAAACCAATTTCATGAATCGAAAGAATTCTGAATGGAATAAATTTTTGTAAGTAATTTATTTTCATTAAAAATAATGCCACCCATTTACAAAATTAATGATTCATATTAAGACCAAATTAAAAGAATGTTAAATACATTTACACACAGACAGATATAATAGCGAAAAAGATTCGTACCCCATCAAAAATGTCCATGACCTCGTCCCACCACTAGAAAAGAAAAAAATAATTTTTGTTGCTTCCAATATTGTGGGTATGAAAATGATGTGAAATCAGGCAGTTAGTTGAAATGAACGAACAGATTTTATCTTGGATAACAAAGCAGGAAGACACAGTTCACCTAAGTTATTTTCCAACATTAAAATGGTTTCACTAACATTACTGAAACCTGGCACTTTGACAGTTTACGTTTGAATTTGTGTGAATGAAATAGAATTATTGCAAGACTATTTCTTCTTCTACTAAGTATTTTATCCAAGATCAATCTATGATTTTGCTTTGAATGATTGAAGACACTCACTATTAACTGGGCATCTCTAAATCTTTTTTCTAATGTGATTGAAATGGGGATGAATTCTTTGCCAATAAAGTGGTGACTATTTAATGTAAGTTTGTTTTAAGCAGGTACCTGTTTGGCTTCCTTATCCACTACGGATGACTTGCCAGGTACATAGTTTTCTATCCGTCCCGGTTGATTTTTGTACACCTCTTGACTAGCTCTTGCCGAGGCCAAGGTACTATATCTGAAAATTTGAAAAATAATTCTTAAGTACAATAAAATAGCTTTCACACTCAAATTTATCCCTAATAAGGATAATAAATAGGGTACCTAGGGAATAATCAATATTTAATGTGTCTTTTGTTACAATTCCTACAAGTATCTAGACAAGCCTATCAATAATTCAGAACTATTATACATTGCTTTTTCAAAACTAATGGATTTCTTCTTCTATATCTATCTATACATATTATAAAGAGGAAAGATTTGATTGTTTGTTTTTTTGTTTGTTTGCATTGAATAGGCTCCGAAACTACTGGACCGATTTGAAAAATTATTTCACCAATAGAATCCAACATTATCCGGGATGGAACGAAGTCCCGAGCGGAATGCTAGTTATTAATAAATCCATCAATAAGCAAAACACCTTAAAGCAAAACTGGCCAACAGAATAGACCAAAGAAAAGTGGTTATAAAACTGACAGTAGTCAGACACCTGCTCTGCTAACATTTATTTGCAGCCTTCCACACATTGTTTTATGCTGGTCTTTATGTTTACTTGTTCCTACCAGCAACACAGTGGACAGCATAAAGGCGCAGCGGGCTGGCCCAGTCAGTGAGGCTCTTTAGGTGTAACTGCTGGCCAGTACTTTTTTTTAGGAGCTTACAGTTACATACAATAATTTTAGGTACATCAAAAATACATCTAACAGCCAATTAAAAAATAGGGTAACATTGTGGAGTCTCCTGCCCATATATGTATAGGTTGAAGTTTAGGTTGCAAGCATAGAGGTTAGAAAGTCGTTTAAGTACAAATTTTGCAAAATACATAAACCATGGAGGTCCATCAATAAACAAAATGTTACACTCTCTACTAACTAGGCATCTCTAACTAAGGACGATTCAACAGGATTCACTATTACAGGTTTTGGTCTAAATTATCTTCAAGGTTTTATAAATGCTTTTAACTGAATATAACTGACATGAGCAGGATGACAGAAAACACCTGGAGATTAGCTCAGGGCTGTCAGGCGTGTAAGGGATGACACAATGTAGAGGAAACTTATTCTCACTAAGCTTAAATATTAATGACAGTGAACAGTAAATTAACTTACTTATTACTAGGTAAATACGGTGAGGTAATTTCAGCTTTCCTGTCCTCCTGCACTGACGCGGTTCTTCTTCTCGGTCCAGTATTGACATCACTATCATAGGCATCACTCCAGGTGCTGGAACCAAGTCTGCTTAGTCCACCCTCTGGCTCACTGAGGTACCCTGACCGAGGGTCAAAGTACGCGTATTGTGACTTGTTTGATACACGTTTTGGAGGTTCACCTTCAAACAAACATTTGAAATTTTGAAATATAGATATGATAAGAATCAATTTGATGAGATGAGATTTCAATAAAGAGTTTTAAATTTTTTATATTGCCTTAGCATAAGTTATTTTTTAACTCCTGTCTTGTTATAACTTTATTGTTAAAAAAAGCAATTACTGTAAGTAACTTGAATTCTTTTTCAGATTTAAATCTATTTGTTTAATCAAATCACAAAAGGCAATGAAACTTAGTAGGTATTACTTACGTTATTAAATTAAATTATTTAAAAAGCTTTTATTTTATTATGATTATGGCGTACCTACTGCAGTGATTATTTAACATACATAAATAAAATTAATGTTTAAGTGATTTTTACTTTGTGATGTAGTGTGGTAACTATTTGTGTATTTGCATTAAAAGTTTCAAATTTATGGTACATATTTTGTGTAGAATCTACCCATAACCCATCCACCCATTGAAAAGCCGAAATATAATTTTGAAATGGCTGTTTGACACTCTCACACTGAAACACGCTAAACAAAATCATAAAGCAGTGTATGTACAAAAAATGATGTCCAAAATTAAATGAAAGCGTTTGATGTTAGAATTTTTAATGTTATTTTGCTTCTCTGTGGAGTTATACAGCCACCGATGCAGAAAGAAATTTGGAAAATATCTAAATAATCACCTCGTCGATTTTTGTATCGAATAGTCACATAATCGTCTGAAAAAGAAATATTTATAAAGAATTGGGGAGATGCTAAAACTACAAAACTATAAATCACCTAAGCATTTTTGACAAAGTTAGCTGCTAGTAATGAAACAATCTTTTAAGAACTAAGTCAATAGAGCTATAAAATAGTTAGGATCTCCATCTCAGAAAATTATTGGATTTGTCATTCAACAAATAAAATAGTTAAGATTGATACTGTCAATACCTAAGTAATAACTTTCTTCTTCTCTATGAAATCAAGGAAGTATTATCTGTAGCCTAGGTAATATTGTAAGTGAATTGTTTCCAAGGTATTCTTCAAGTCTAATCATTATAAATATTATAATTAACAGTGAAACCAAAGTTACTCACCATCGTATTTGTTTTTGTGAATCGTATCGTACATTTTTTTGTACCATTTTGAAGGGTCTTTGACTTCCTGAAAGAAAAGAAAATTGATAATTTATATTAATTGTGAATTTATCAATAATTTGAAGAACTAGGAAATTATAATCCTCCGCAAAAAAAATCAGGGTGCGTTCGATAACACGAGCATTTTTCTCGTGTCGTAGTTTTACTCGTCTTCGATAGATGCCACTACAAGTCTTTTATTTTTTTATCTTTTATACAAAATTGTTGGAAAATTGGACCAAAAAAACAGATACTGTGCTCAATTTTTATGAGATAAAATTTACATTTTGGTTTGGACTGATTTTTGAATAGTCTGCACAATTTTAACAGCAGCTATAAGTAAAAATGTGAACTATTTTTTTTAATGCAAGCTGTTTTCCCTTGAAATTCAGCAAATTCTTTTCCCACGTTACATAATCAATACCTATTTTGGACATTACATTGTGCAAGACTTCGTGCACATCTGTTTTGTATTCTGTTTGGAAACGTATCCCAATTTTCGACATTTTGACATAGGGAACTGGTGTTGCTATGAAATACTATACTCTGACCTCTATTATTTACATAATTATTTACACGATAATAGAGGCCAGTGATACTATCTCAGTGGAAGGGTACCAGACACGATCAATCCTTGAAAAATGTGATAAACTAAAATAAATCTTACAGATCTAAGTGCTACTGGCATGCCTTCTTTGGTTGTGGGTCCTATTCCTTCTACTTTTCTGTGGGCATCCGCCATCTTACGAGGGCCGCCCCCACGTTCGTAATCGCTTCTGTCGGCCTCACCTTCACTCGCGTATTCCTTGCGTAATGCATGCACTGGAATTATAAAAAGATGCAGGTTTAATAAAATAACGACTAAGTATGAGTAAATCGAGAGCAGAATGCGATGAACTATTAGTAAGTGTACGGTGTACCTATAAGTAGGTAGGTATATGTCTCAAGGGATCCAATAGACCTTAGATAGAGTGTGTTACTATTTCTTCAGGCGCATGCCGTTAAAATTGACAAAAGGAGCGCCGGAAAACTTCGGAAGACCAGTAGCTGTAGCAAGCATTTTTCCGTCGAAGTTCGATAGTCGATTCGCTTGCAATGTGCGGTGTGGTCCCCTCCATAAGTCATTGGAATCTTTCGAATTGTTCGTTACAATGTGATGACTACTTAATACGAAACGAAGGTGAGGTAAAAGTAACCCACCTGGATCACCTCTAGGAGGTGATGGCCTGTCTCGTGGTAGTCGAGCGTCTTGGTGGTTAAGGTAGTTCGAACCTCGTGGTATCTGCCCTTCTGGAAACGAGATAAAATATGACATTAATAAACTACACCTGGGGGCTACCACCTAAGCGAAGCTCCTGTTAACAAAACCCTCTATAAAATAAGTACCTAAAGAACAAAAATAAACTTTACCTGTTAAAGGCTAGGCCACTCCTTAATATACCTACAGGGTGTAACAGGCTTAGCAAATACTTAAGAGGATCGTCTCAGATTTTTTTTCCATACAAACGGCGTCAATGGATTCCGTTCCCTACATGTTAACGGATCTCTGTGAAATTTTAATATACTTAGGGTCAGGAACATTAAAAACGAAGTACTTACGTTTTGATTTTTTTGATAATTTTAAGTAGACAAAAATATATTTGAGATAAAAAGTCTGCATTTTTCGCTAAAAAAATCTCAACATTTAAGAGGTGACTATCGAAAAACTAAGAACAATTCTGGAAAATTAAAACGAAACGTACGGACTTCGTTTATAAATACGCTTACGAATCGATAGAGACCAAAAACGTACGATTTCATTAGGTTTTCGGGGTAGGAATTCATTGACGCCTAAACTCACAATTTTGGAAATAAAACTAGGCATTTCGCCGGAAAGCTGCGATTGTCCCTTCACCCGTCGACATTGAGACAGCATGAAAATTCTCAAAAACCCAAACCGCGCGCGCTCCAAACTGAGACGCTATTCTTATCTAAATGGTGAAATCTACCCAACTATGAATAAATCGTTTTATTCTAAAGCAGAAAATACAAAAATAGAAAATTATACTGAAAGATCACTAAGATAAAGAATGCTGGTCCAAAATCACCGTTTCAGTTTTTGCTAAGCTGCCCCTTACACTCTGTTTGCATGCGGCCCTCCGCAACTCAGGTTACCACACGCGTGCACGCTGTGTTGTTGTGATAAGAGCGGTTTTGCAATGAAAATGTAGTAACCTGATGCGCTGGCCTCTGTACACCCAATGCTACGACGAGGATTACTCAAGTCCTGCAGCTCGAGTACGATGATGATAGCGTGCGTAATGAGCCCCGATCCTATGTCAAAATGTCAACATTGACAACGCTAGAGGGCGAGCTAGCCTTTGCGCGGGGCCCTCGCGCAATCAAAGTGAAGTTTCAGGCCGCGCGAGTTTGTTGCTATCGTGCTCGAGCTTTGTCCATTTAAACTTTAAATAAAATTAATTAGGGAATTGTGAATTAAAAATAATAAAACTTAACGCGCGCGAATTCCCGAGGAAAATCTCAAAATTTTTCTCCTAATATCAAAACTCCATGCTATGTAATATCAAAATAATGAAGTAAGTAATTATCAAAACTCCCTCCTAATCTTAATGTTCGAAATATAATAAAAATCTATTTAGAGTCATTGAATCAAAAAAATCTGAAAACTTTAAATGAGTTTGTCGCAAAATATTTCATAAATTTAACGTCACGGAGTTAAAGGAAAGGGGGAAGGAAAGTTATCGGTTTTTCAACAGTTCGTAATGAGAAGGGTGCAAGTCGTCAGTGCGTAGATACCTAAACCAATTAATGGAAGTTTCCGGCAATTAGCCGTCATTCCGAGAGAGTGCCCACCGAATAAATTACAAAGTTGTCCGTCTTAAAGTCTTTCTTCTGGTTTTTCTCTAATGGATTGAGTAGCTACCGTAGTAGCTGTGGTAGCTATCGGGAAACTTAGATATCCATCAAGAAAATGTATTCGGAAACCAATTTTAATTTTTTTGACTCAGATTTTTAGATTTAATCGTGATTTAATAATATTGTTTAGGCCACTAGAAAATCTGGTGAGACGGAAATGATCACGGCTGTACAAATACTTACCTAATACAATATACAAATACATTGACTTCAAATATTTGCTTAGTTACTGTTACCGAGTGCAAGATTTGGCATCGAACTGGGTAGCGTTCGACATTACCGTTATTACACCATCGCGACTAGGTACTGTGAGCTCTATAAGGTGATAATTAATTATAAACAAGTCCTATATAGGGTATAGAAACATCGAGTGATCTTTACCGCCGGTACTGCAAGAGATTAAGATAGCTCTTGTAGAGCTTCATTATGAATGCTAAATAAATAAAATGTAGGCGCGAATTAACATTCCGCAAAGGTACCTATAGGTTAGAGAAAAGTTGTTTATAGGGTTTCTCTAAGCTTTTTTAGACTGAGCGATGGCATATGTCTCTTAAATAAATGAATGCTTTAGACTAGATGAGGAACACTATTATCATTATATTCATCTCATTAATTGGGATTTTATCTATTGCCTATATCAGGGTAAGCCAACTTGATTATACCCAAGATCTCCTGTTTACTAACGAAACCTTGTGCGATCTACCAATTACATACTTCTTGAAATCTTAAATGAAATGCATAATTCAGTACACAATTATGTAGTATTTTTTATTATATTAAGAGAAAAAACATGAATCAGATTTTTTTTTTTGCCTTGCCACTATATACTGGACTAACAGTCGCGATCGACCTGTTCGCCACCCCTGGCCTATATGATTATAGACTCAACCGAATTCGTACTAAACTTAACCGTAACCATAAGAAAAAACGTGTGCAAAGTGGTATAACTGGGTTACGAGAGCCAAATTGGAGTGCTCTTTACCAAATTCTTGACTTTGTAAACGATTAAAATCGTGAATTCTGCCCGATACTTACAGCTGTTAAGTCCATATTTCCTTACATTTTTACTTTTTTAGTATTAACACGAAAAACCCAAGCAATTTTTAATTTGCACATTTTGCACTAAAAAAGATGAATGGCGCTGTAGTTTTTAACTTATGACCTCTTCCGATCTTTCCAACCACGCGCGAGCTATATCATATCTCTTTCGACCATTATATCTTTGTCTATACTTAAACCATCGCAAAATACATTCGTTTTTGTGTTATAAACCATAAATGTATCAGAAACTTACCTCTAGCTTTTTGCAGCAAAGTGACGGTGGGATTTTGAGCTCTTGGGAGACGAGACGTGCTGTTTGAGGCACTGAGTGAATTAAGACCTGATGCCGGGGCGCTCAACGATGTTCTTAAGCGACCCTCGCTCTCTGATCCAGATGTGCAGCCGTTCTGATCTGAACTCTGAAACATTGGATAAGTTCCTATTATATAAGACTATATTATATTATGAATTGGTACCGAAAATAAAGGACTTCGTATATATAATCGTCTGAAAATGAAATAAATTCAGTAGGGAATTTCATCAATTACTTTTCAACTGAAGAATCTACTTACAAAGTCGACAACAATCAATTCGATTCGATGTACTATTTTCTAAATATTAAGCATTATCACAGTGCGCTAGTCGTTTATTACAGTTCGGTTGAGTGTAATAGCTTATTTTACGATTATGAATAAGAAAGCTTCTCGTAAAAAATTCAACTGCTCAGGCTCTTGATATTTCCGATATAACCTTCAAATATGTGTTATAATCATACCAACAGCAACTTATATTATATTGTCTCCAAGAGCGGAAGAACTCACATACCTCAAAACTACTCAAACAAAGCGAGAGTAAACTTTTCTCCGATACGAACCCAAACCTTGTTTCGACGTCAAGAGTTCTGATAAGGTCCCAGGTTAGGGGGCATGCTTCGACATAACTTTATTTATTGTGGCGTGAGTGTTTTCCCTTTGAGATTTTGTTTTACCAAATTCTCACTCCTAACTTTCAGACATCTCTACATTGCTGAAATATTAATAAAAGAGAAAAGTTTTCGGTCGTTTTCAATATTCCCTTAAAGATGCTAACAAATTTTTGAGTTTTTCTTTTAATATTACTTTGTTGCTTAAAAGCAGTCGTTACTTTATAAATAATAAATATGTTAATCAAAGCTTTGTCGTAACATCCACAAATATATTTCAGGTAAGTAGGTCAACTCTATATGTATAAGTAATTATCTTCCTGTGAATTGGATTCTAAAGGTAAGTAGGTACTTAAAATTACGTAAAGCTGATCTACTACTCATTTAAACTTGGTACTAAATACACTGCTTAAATCGAATATTCTAAGGATCTTATACGAGTTTCATAGTACTTGAGACACGTTTAGGGTTTCAACATTCAGTGTCAACAAATGCTACATTTGTAGTTTTAGTTCTTTTAAATGTGCGGACTATCAGCGGTTAAGCTGTACATGAATTACTCCCGCTGATGATGATGACGACAGACGATCAATAGACTCTCGGTATGTTATTGGATTTCCTCTCAAGTTTAAAAAAAAAGGGTGGCGGCTTACCCCAAATTTACGGCGGGCGGGTGGTGTTTCCTCGAAGTGGACAGGGCGGAAGGTCTTGCGCTGGGGCTGGGGTGAAGGACCGGCGCTGGATGGCGTCCAGATGGGAGGCGGCGGTGGCGGCGGCGGAGCCCCAGGGCTGCGCTCGGTGGCCGGGGCAGCAGGCGCGGGCGGCGGCGTCGGCGCTCCCGGCCTCCAGATCGCTGCAAGAAAATACAAGTAACAAATCTGACTTAAATGTTTTACCTCAGCTCAAGGACTGCTTGGAACTAACGACTGTTAGGAAATAAAAGACTTCGAGTGGCGAATAAGGTACGGAATAAAAAAGACGTAAATGAAGATGCAAAAGTTATATTGTTAGACTGGCCCCTGGATCTGGCGTGCACTTGCAGTTGCCCGCGAAATATTTTTTATTTTTCATTATTCTTTGGCATAAAGTTTTTTACAAACGTCATCTACAGGGCTTTAGGTATCTCTCTTTCAACCTCTCGGGTGGTTAATTAATCAGTCCATGAAACTGAACAACTTTCCCAAGGAACATAAGTCAAAATAGAAAAAAAAATTTGAGTTCCCATACAAACTTCATCAGCATATAGCGCATTTTGTATGGGAGTTCAAATTTTTTTTTCGTATTTTGACCTATGTTCCTTGGGAAAGTTGTACAGTTTCATCACTGATTAACCACCCGAGAGGTTGAAAGAGAGATAATTAAAGCCCTGTATAGTTCAAAAAAAGGGTCTCAAAACCAACATTAATACGCAGTTTTGTCAATGTAGACAGTTATTTACAAATGGAATGGAGCAACGAAAACCAATCATCCGAGTACATAAATCAGACAGGTAGTATCAACAACGTTCATCCAAATTTAACGAGAGTGCTGGTGCTGTGGTGTAAGTAAAGGTAAATATGAGGAGATACACATAGAGGCGTGATCACATCACGGCTTAATAGGCTAAGCGATTACGTAGCCGGCGCGCCCTAGCAGCCACTAACCGCTAACCCAATTTAGTCAAAACGACATGGTAAACATAGCCGAATCCACGCGAACGCCGATTTACTACGGAGCGTAAAGTGCACTCCAGACAGGCAAATGAAATCCGGTGTCCGATTTCTAGTGATGTATCTGGTTTTTCTTTTTTACATTAATTTATTAATTAAGTTATGATGATGATGGCAAAGGGCTTACTTGTTATACTTGCAATTTAACCTTTGAAAACTCATATTATACTAGGTGTTACATCTGTTTATAGGTAACACTAGTGATGCTGTGGTATTTTAACCCAAGAAAACCTTTGTTGGTAAGTTAAGTATTATGTTGTCATGGTTCCCTTGTCTATAAAAATCCTGTGTCATCTGTTAAAGCATCCTTTACATCCATAAGAGTCCCTTAGATGTTTAAGCTATATTCATAAAACTTTCCTTTATCTTATACTACTTTAAGATATCTCTAATTAATTATCATCTCAAATGTTGCTCATTTTTAAATTAAAATTAAGACAAATAAACACCTTCACATTAATTAATGTGTGGATAACAATTTTACATAAATCAAATATTATAAAATCTCGACGCGACACGAATTTTATCCGGGTAATTCACGTAAATATAACAGGTCATTAAGAGTTCGCTGGGCATGGTTGAAATCACATTTCGTATATTGCCGCGCCGTAGGGGATTAAAATCGGATTGAGATAATTGATTATTTATCTAAAAAGCTCTCGGGCGCGTACTGACACCGGCACCGGGGCGAGTGAGCGAATGCAAATAAATTAAAAGTGAGCTAAAAGCGAATTCAATTAAGGCACGACTGAGAAATACCCTAAATTTCCCCAGTGGTGTGTCGACAGCAATTGTCAGGTGCTGTATCATGGCCAGAGCGTGTGTGTGTGTGTATGCAGAATAGGATTTGCGAATTGACGTGCGACACCAGAAAAATCCAGATAAAAAATTCCCAAAGTTTAGAGAGCCGACGTAACTGGATTTGCCCGCGGGGGACGGCTAGCGAGTATCTTTCTTTCAGATCTTTTTTCACTGTAAACATCGATATTTCAATCCACTTTGCACTCTAAAAATTGAGAGTTTGAATCGAAAGATATACTTGCATTGATGTTTATTTGAAAGAGTTGGAGGTATTGACATGTCTTTATTATTTTAAACCTCGATGCAAAAACAGGGAGGTTACATTAAGTTTATTTGAGTTATTATATCTACCCTCGGCAACATTGGTAACTTTATGTACAAAAACAGTTAATTTAAGTAAAATAATACCCTCTTTCAAGGATTTTTAATTGTCTCTATTGTAATCAATCCATTGTTTTTCTATTTGTATCGACATCAGCTTTCTCCTTTACTGATCCACTAACAATACTCATCATTAATTAGATCACGTCTTGGCCCTGGCTATCCTAACAGGATGTTTTTTCGAAGCATTAAGGATTCTAATCACAAGTTTGTCCGTCTCGGGTCTGTCAACTAATGGCACTCATTTAATTATGAAACTCCTACGGACTTATTCAGACGGTTTCGATGAAGCCTCGTGCTCTGAAAAAATCTTTAGTTTCATCTGAATTTATTTATGATTACATCGTGAAATGTGCAATTTCGGCTTTGTAGCTAGAATTAAAAATAATTACAAAATTACTTTTCTTGCACTAGCTTTCCACTCCCAATTTCGTCCATTAACTACTTCAATCTGTTTTTGTGTTTTGAGCTGAAGGAAAGATAGAGGATGTCGTAAGTCCACGCGGAATTATTTGTCACGGTTCTTTCTTTCACAAGATATGAAATGGCCCTTGGTAATTCAAATCACACGTCAACATACCAACACTATAGCTCTAAGGTACATAGTAGTATTCGAGAAACCTACATTTCGTTACATTAGGATAAAGCAGTGAAAAAAGTAATAACTGCTAAGGTGCTAAGATGTTCAGTTAGCAACGGAGTGCAGAGTTCTTATAACTTTTCTCGTTACCCAGTCCATGTCTAGAAATCTTCGAAGTACTTACCTTACTAGTTTCAAGCAGGCAGAATGTGAGCAGATTTAAGCTTATGGATTTCGTAATGGATTAACTTACAGCCTAGATAAAGGTGTAAGTTTTATAAGACATGTTATTGTCAATAAAATCACTGCTTAAACTACCTGCCTAAATAGGCTATAAATTTAGATTTAACTTAACTTAAGGTTAGCACAAAAGTAAGTAAATACCACCGAATAAAATAAATTAATCCATGCAGAATCAGACCTTTCTTATAAATTGATTTTTTTGCCTTCGCAAGCCCTTATATTTTTGAAATTGTCATTATTGTCAACAAGAAGTCAATTAATTACCAATAGACTTTGCTCAATAATACATGATTGTATTTTATGAGTACACTTCATTTTTATTTGTTTTCATTGTTTTTCCTAAGTTATTTTTATCGGTGCAAAACATACATGTGCAAACATGTTTTCCACCGTGATAATTGTGGCAAGTCATGCGGCGAGCCTGAAATTTCATACGTCCAATCAATTTAAGTTATCGAACGGACGCCATATTAAAATGCCAATATTTCAACTGCCTGCGGTTTTCCCATAGCAGGAAATTGACTTTTATTTTTCAAACTCAGCTTTTTAGCAATCGAAAATTAAAGTTTCCGGAACGAAGTCGGCACAATATGAAGTAATATGCAAAGAGGCTTTTTTTACGTAGCGTAAGACGAAACTCTTATGGAATCTTTTTGGTGTTTTTTTTTTCTCTGAGCAGTGGCTTGATGTATTGAGTTGCTATTTTACTACATTTTACATCGCACTTTGCTGGTTTAAAAAAAATTGGAATGAAACTTTCAGAGCGCGAGTGACCTCTTCTTAGCGATTGGTCTAGCTCCTCCTGTGCCATGATGTAAAATTAATCCGTAGTTTTGTTATTGTTTTAGGCTACTGGTTGAAGTATTGGACTTCCAACTATCAAACATTTAAAAAATATAAAATTAATAACAATTTAGATAAATGTGCAGCTTTATTTAAATTAGTTAGCGAATATTTTGAATTTGAATCAGCCCACGAAACTGAACAACTTTCTCCAATTAGTACCTATCGGTCGAAAAAAAAAAGAATTTTGCCTCTCCATACAATCTTTTACGATCAGCTGATTGATTAGCCTTTGTATAGAAAGTTGGGAAGTCAAAAACTCTTTTTCAGAATTTCCTCGAAGGCTTTGTTCAGTTTCACGGGAAAAATCACCCCCTCGAGTTTTGCTAAATAATTTAAATCTCCCCATATGAAACTTTCGTTTTAAAAGATAATATGTTAAATGGTGCGACTGATTACAGTTGCGACCATTTCATTTTCCAATTTATTTATTTTTTGGGTTTTCCTTCTTTATTTGCAAACAAGGGTATAAATGATCTTTCATTGTTACATATTAGGTTCTTGTTGAACATTATTGCGTGCCTTGATTTTTTTAAACACCATGTACTTAAAATGTTTTACTCTACTTAGACAACTACACTCTTTAGGATATTTCACGCATTCACTATGTTTTTTATGTAATAAGTATTTTTATTTTGCGTATGCTTTCTTACCTAGCTCGCTCTAAATCACCGCCTTTCTTAACTTGTCCCAAAATTCGCGTAATAAAACATTACTTGCTCTGTTCCGGAGTTTTTGCCCTTCTTTTAACTAATGGGCCTATTAGCATCTCTCAGACAATAATTTAATATCCTCCAGAACTCAACGTTTTGCGAACACGAGCTTTTTTCTCTTCTTATTTAATTTCGTTATTTTTCACTTTATTATTCGTCAACTTTTTTCTTTCTTGCATAAATCATCGTTGGTATACATAATTTTTTTTAAGAATTTTACTTTGGAAAGAGGAAATTTGTCGCTAACCAAATTGGGTTACCAGTGAATAAAAAGAATAAGTAGATCTTTGTTCAACCATAGAGAAAGGTACAGTGGCCATGATTGCCGAAAACGCAGAAGGGAGTAGAAAAAAATTACTTAACTTTTTGAATGTTTTAAATACATTATGATTTAGGACTGCACAAATTAATTAATTACCTTCTCGATTGGCAAAGATACCATTGACAAACTATGTCAATGTCAGAGGTTTTTTCGAAATTCTGACACCGATTAGTTTTTATGACGAAAAGGAATGATGCTGATTCTTAATTAAAAAAATTCAAGCAGTTAGACCATCTATCACAAAAGTTAAAAAATTTGGATTACCCCCAACATTCACGGCTTATTATAACTACTGGCTCTGTGAGCTGAGACCTCGCGAGTCATCATGTTGCTAAATGGCTGAAAATGAAGTTTTATTACGTTTTCGACCCTCATATTATTATGGCTCCGCCATTTTGAAGAATTGGCAAAAACTGAATCGACAAAAAATTATACACCTATAATAATGAAACAGCTTACAAAAGACAAAAGTCTGTCGAGACATGCGAACTATAAAGGTAAACAGCCGGACATCAATCTGAAACGAAGATGCTTCGTTCGTGCCACGAGCTCGCTAAGTCAATAAAACATAGATCATGTCGGCTTTCAAACAAACAAAAAACACAAAATCGGTTTATTCGCTTAGGAGCTACGACGCCACAGACAGACACACATGTACACAGACACACATTAAACCTATAACAGCCGTATTTTTGTATCGGGGTTTGAAAACAGGACATTAGGGAACTGGAAACGTATCCATGATGGATTATGGAAGGAACCTTTGATCTAACTCAAGTATTCACATACCATTATAATTATCATCACTTCTAATTAAGCACTTATATAATACTTAGATATCATACACACAGTTCCTTCTTGAATAAGGTTTCTTATCAGAAAAAAAAAAATTATTGTTTCTCTGCGTTAATGCAATCTACTACTTATTTGAAAAAAAAACTAGGAAACAGTCCCGATTATTCAATGAATACCTACTTAACAATATTAAGTAGCTGCCGTCTCAAGTGAAAGGGGTATTACCTAGTTAAATTTCAGAATTCGACTTACCCAATTATCCCAAATTCACCCTTCAGAGCATTTTGAACTCAAGTGCCTACCTACTATTACTGAATAAAGTTTATTCCACGGCAGACTACCGGCTGCGGCTGTTGAGAACCTTTTTACAATGGCAGTATTGTTTAAGATCTTATTCTTAGGGCGACTTTCACCAAAGTGCTATACGTATTTAGCAAGACAAATTTTAAATAATTTGACAGAATTTGTTGCTTTGACAGCCGAGTTAAAGTCGCCCTTAACGCGACTACAGCACCCGATAAAGGCAGCACACATAGGAATAGTGCCATCTCCGTCTCTCAACAGGCCTGGGCCGGCAGTGCTAACAGTGTCGATACACGAGGTTTACGGACTACAAAAGCGCGCGTGCGTAAAAACATGTTCGAAAGTTAGAAAAATGAGATTTATGGAAAGGTAACAGCTTAAATCGAAAAATGCGTTAACTATTTATCGAGAGTGTTCAATCACGAACACTTTGATAGAAAATTCAAGTTTCTGTGTGCATTTTACTATCGTTTTTTACAGCTTATAAGATACACAATATTGGGTATTTAGAGGTGACTTTGTGTGCTTTTTCTATCGAACCAAAAGTGCTGAATCATATTTTCAGCAAACTACTTATCTAGTTTATGTCCTGAATATTACCGTAGTATTTTTTTTTCTTCGATTTAATGCAGTGCGTCATGCTTATCTATGCATCATAAAATCGTAATTTAGGTGCTGTAGTCGCCTTAATGTCTTACATTTTTATAAAAAATAAAAACTCTTGAATAAAAACTTTGTATCACCCCCGACATAAGATTGCTCATAACTTTTAAACGGCTAAATCAATTTTGGTCTAATAAAGCTAAGAATCATCTCAATTACGCCAGCTTTCAAATCCTTACTTAATATAATAAATGCAAAAGTAACTCTGTCTGTCTGTCTGTCCGTCTTTCACGCCTTAACTACTGAACCGATTTTGATGAAACTTGGTACAGAGATAGATTAGAGCCTAAGAAAGGACATAGGCTACATTTTATCCCACAGTTGGGCACGATATAACCTGTAGTCCACGCGGGTGGAGCCGCGGGCGGAAAGCTACTAATAAATAAAAACCGCATCGAAATCGGTCCAATCGTTTAGGAGCTAGGATGCCACAGACAGATATACAGACATACAGATACACATCAGCCATACAGATACACACGTCAAACTTATAACACCCTTCTTTTTTGTCTGGGTTTAAAAATATAAGATAAATAACTAGTTAGCGATAATTAAGAGTGTGTATTTGCCCACCACACAGAGCAAATTTCCCCTAGAACCTTTGGTAGTAATATAAAAATTTGCATTTTTAAACAACTTGGGCAATCAGCTGATTATGCGTTGGGTTTTTGGATTCACTACCTTAAATTTCGCAAAATAATTTAAAGACAGCCATTAAACTCATTTTATACGCCGCCGAGACAACTATTTCTTAAATCTACTCTACTCACACATTCCTTTAGTTTACCAACTACGAATACTGCATGGGATTTTGCTTACCTGAAAAGAAAAACAGGATTTTTATAGCGAATTAAAAAAGCAAAAATTTCAAAATCGTATACAGATTGGACTATAAGTTTGGTTTTAGGGTTCCGGTCCCAAAGGGAAAAAACGGGACCCCATTTCTAAGGCTCCGCTATACGTCCGTCCGTCCGTCCGTCTGTCACCAGGCTGCATCTCATGAACCGTGATAGTTAGACAGTTACAGTTGAAATTTTCGCAGATGATGTATTTTTTTATGCCCTATGACAACAAATACTAAAAACCAGAATAAAATAAATATTTAAGGTGGCTCCCATACAAAAAACGTGATTTTTTTGCTCCTTTTTATAGAAAGTCTGTCTGAGGCTGTATCTTATGAACCGTGATAGTTAGACAGTTGAAATTTTCACAGATGCTTTATTTCTATTGGTCCTATAACAACAAATACTAAAAATTAGTTTAAAATTAGTTTAAAATAAATATTTAAGGGAGCTCCCATACAAGAAAGGTGATTTTTTGGTCGTTTTTACAGTTAAGTCTGTCCGAGGCTGTATCTCATGAGCCGTGATAGTAACACAGTTGAAATTTTCACAGATGATGTATTTTGGTTGCTGCTATAACAAAAAATACTAAAACGTAGAATAAATTAAATATTTGTTCGGAAATGTCCTCGTAACATGGCCAATTGGCCACGGAGTGTACGTTCACGTACCCCATAAAACATGTACGTATGTATGTAAAACTCTTTATTGCAAACTCTTACAGTCTAATACAAAAGATATTACATATATGCAAAGGCGGACTTGTCCCTGAAGGGATCTCTTCCAGTCTACCTTAGAGATGGCAAGAGAGAACCAGTGTGGTAACATATGACATGTTATGTAATTTTGAAATGAAAAAAGATATTGAAAAAATAAAAATATTTGAACTAATGAGCAAATAACCCATTGTTCATAAAATTCAACTTTAGTGACTATTCTATGATCCAGTAAAGTTATTTTTCTTATCAAATGATGCAAAAAAAGTACGCAAAAAGTGAATAAAATACTGACAAAAATGTATGACGCAATAAAGAGTATGACGCAAAAAAAATTTGATAATTCAGTGACCCTTTTGACAAGCGAGAGTAAAATTATTACCTTTTTCATAAAGCTTAATACTGGCTGTATAGAATGACAGCAAAGAGTTTTTTATGCCTCACAAAATAATTATTTCTGACTAAAATCTTGATTTTCAGTGAAATAAAATATAAAAGTCAATTATTTATTTTACTTTTTCAATAAAACAAATCTGATTTTTAACAAATAATCGAACTATTTAATAATTTCTGTAGGCGCAATTGGCATTTTATTTACTTAGCCTTTGCCTCATAATTGTGGAAAAATATTTGCTCACCATTGTTTTGCCCGCCATTTGAAATTATTTGTTCAACAAAATCATTTTTGTGTTATAAAAATGTTAATTCCTTAATTTTTGTGTTTAATTGTAAAATATTAGTGCACATTGTTCAATTGTAACACGTTTTCAGTAATTGTTAATTGGAAATACCATATTTTAAGAACTTTGGATGTACCTATACGATGTGTGTTTTTGACAACACTTTTTTAGTTTCGTTTCATCGGCTACTGCATTGTAAAACGTTCGCTCGCTTCGCTCGTGTTTTAAATGGGCTCACGTTACACATTACCTACGACACTAGTATCGTTAATAACTATAAGGGGGCTCTCATACAACAAACGTGTTTTTTTTGTTTTTTATAGAGATAATGGTTTTTATAGAGTTGGCCGGTATTATAGGTAATGGTATGGAACCCTTCGTACGCGAGTCCGACTCGCACTTGCCCGTTTTATTTTAAAACATGTGGATGATATTTCGAGATTATTTTTCAATATATGCTTTTGCAAAAAAATACTTTCACTGTTATAAATACATACAAAATTTTAAGGTTTCTTTATTACCCCTTGAATTAGGAGCCCTAAAATGTAGAGATCAGTTAGTTGTGTTCTTAATAAATGCTTGATGTTTATATCTGTCTATCATTTCCCCCATCCCATCCCTAGGAGATAAGGGACATCACACATATGACGTGTTAGTACCTAATGGTCACCCAAATAGACGGGTTTCCTGTTGTCACGGCATTGCGTAACTTGTCACAGCGCCAACTGTTCAGGTGCGATCTGACCTCACTCTTGTTGACACTCTGACTCACCGATTCTACCACCATTTATTCTGTCTACATTATTGGTATTTGGAGTATTTGTATTGCAACGTCTGCCCTAGCTTTTGTCAACTGTGAACTCTTCTCAGGCATTCAATGGAAGTCGATGACTTTGCCCTTTTTTAAGGCGGAAATCTAATAACTATCAATTCATAAAATCATGGTTAATCTAATAACCCGAAGAAAATGTGTGGAGTGGTATTAGTCCATTATGGACTATTATACTCCGATTGGGGATGTTTGCTTAAGTGTATAGAATATGATACGTGGTACGTGGGAAATATTGATGCAGTAAAATAAATTAGACTTAGTAGATAAAGACATTAGTTTCTCAAGCACATATTAAAGAAATAAGATTTAATATTTCGAATAAATTTTTGACGTAAAAAAATATAAATAAAAAAAGTTTCAGAGAAAGGCTTAGTTTTCCGTGCTTCGAGACTTTAATGGAAATGCGACAAAGGGAATAGTGCTTAAGTGTAGGTGAATTATAGTGTCTTGGTTCCTATTTTTTACCTTTACGCTAACAAACAAATGTTTAAGAATCTCTTTCATCTTTGCGGCATGCGATGCCAAACATAACTTCAAGAACAGTTTCGCCAGCCCTTTATTTTTATGAAATGAAAATATATGTATAGTTAAAATAACTTGGCTGTTGACACACATCGTAGCTCTCAAATAGAAACCGCTATTTCTGTCCGTTCGGTCTCCTAATGACTTTCCACAATATTCACACTTCAAATTTGGTTTACTATTGCGTAATGTTGACATTTTTATGTAATTTTATGTGTACCTATATATGTTTGACTTATTGAGACTGATTAGCCGTGTTTCAAAAAAAAAATACCGGCACTCACGCACGATGTGTGTCGAAATAAGCTACGCTTGTTCTCGAAAGGACTTCCTATAATGAGCAAACCTAAATCCATTAAATTGCAACTCTGCCGCACTGAATGTAAATAATGTCAAAGTTTGTTAATGTTGACACGTCGCATAAAATGCACGTGCATCTTTAGTGGAATCGAGCCATTATGTAAACTAATTGTATTTTAGTGAGACTAATTTAACATTTAAACTTCACTTTTTGGTACATGACACATGTTTTGTATTAATTCAACGACTTATTCATATTACGGTTTGTTTGAACATACTAGAAACTTTGGTTTCATTTTTTATTTATTTTTTAGATACTGTAAATGTGCAATGGGTAAGCTCTTGTTGAAAAATAGTTTTTTTATAGTACCTAACATATCATCATCATCGTCATCATATAAAAATTCGGAGGTCCTGACTCACGACTCACCAACGACCAGCCCAAATCTTTGGACATAAAAAGCTGAAAAGCACAAAGATTCCTTTTATCGCGAAGACAAGGAATAAGGAAGGAATTTACGATATTTCCACAGGAACGAAGTCCTGGGCATCCGCTAGTATTACTCAAAATAGATTATTTCATTTTGAACACCTAAAAATAAGATGATCTAGCAATAAGATTACAAAGAATTTTTTACGAGGCTAGACATCACTCTAAACTTCGTGAAAACAATTTATTACAAAATTAACTTGATTCAAAGAAATTGACTTTATTAATGCTAGACTAAACCTTTAATCCCTAGACAGTCTCGGTGTTAAGTAAACAAAAATAATTCAGGAAATCTGATCTAATATATCAGACGAGACGAAACATCCAAGAAACAAATTATCTCGAAAATTGGGTGTGATAACGTCTTATCAAGGGCTGCGTTTAAATAAAATAAAGCTTTATGAAGTAAGTAAGAAAGGAGAAAGTCGTTTGCTTGCATCGTGACGTAAACAGACGGGATAGGAAAGAAAAACGTGATGAATGAAATTATAAATAATCGTGCGACTGGACGCCGGGACTTTAATCTTTCATTTTGTATAGAAAGTGTTGCTCAGAGGTTCATTGTCGAGTTAATCGAGTTACATTTTTAAAACAAGGGCTGATTGCAAAATATAATTAAAAACGATTATGTCTACGACAGCTAACTTTATTTTTCAATCTAAAAATTTATTTTTCAATCTTGAGAGATTTTGGTAAGTAAGGTATCTAATAAGTACACAAAGACAGACACGAACACCCATGCCCAGAGAACAAACATCTGCTTTGTACACAAATATTTGCCCCGACCGGGAATCGAACTCAGAACCTGTTGATCGAGAGGCAGCGCCGCTACCACTCGACCAAACCGGCTGTTAATGGAATGGTTACTAATTTAGTGGTTATGCATTTTTTTATAATTAACGTTTAGACTGCCTGTATCTCGTAGGCTAGAAATTTTGATTACGTCACGTCATGTCATCGTCATGTCTACGAAGTCGCAAGTGATACGACGACGCTCGAAATTGACATATTTCGGTTCCCACTGCGCAACTGACAACCTTCTGTCAAATGCCCGACTATCCGTCAAATCGATTTTCATAATGAGATGCTATAGACAAGACCGACGACAGACCGAGTAAGATTCCCTTCCAATAGTGTTACCCATTTTAACTTGCACTGTTGTGACTGCTAAGCATAACAAAGCTCAAAGCTTCCTCACCTTGTCAATCATTTTGAGCACATTAGTTTTCAAGGTCTGGACGTGGCAGTGGAGTAACGAGTAAATCGCCGATGTTTACAGTTCCGCTGGAGTTTATACTGGTATTTTATCCTACACATGTTATAAAACCGCGGCGTAAGGTCGCAGGGCATCTGGCGGCGCTCGCGCATGTGTGCTCGCTATTTTTATCGCTGCCATTCACAGAACTGATATCAAACTATTACTACCTTTCTGTATCAAAATCTCTTCTCTTCGATTTTTTAAGGGTGATTTTACTGATTTTTGCACGTCACTGGAAGCTACCCAGCTTAACGCGTGAGCCGTGAGCATTGGTTTACTTGAATAAATAATTGTTGAACTGTGCAGAAAAATGCTAAAGATCACAAATATCCATATTCTATCAACATAAATATGAAACTATACATTGCTCTTATATTTTGCGAATTCCTTAGAACAAGTAAGTATGTGTGAACGCCAATTGGGCACCAATACAATAAAATAAAAGCTTCCACTTCATAAAAAGCCTCTAGTGAAAACATTTTCATTAAATCCTTTTTGTCCTAAAGGGATTTCCTTACTTTGACTCAAAAAGCATACGTTGTTTTACAGCATGTTTTTTCCTTTATTTTGAATTGCTTTTATTAAAAGTTCTTACAAATTTGTAAACAGCTTTGCTTAAATGGACTCTGAATTTATAAGTGGATCTTCAGTTCTGAATATTCATGATAAAAGTAAGAGTGTAAATAGTGGGAAGGTGGAGTACGGCATGTCTCGATTGGTTGCTTTTTACTGAGCTCACGCAAACAATGCCTTACAATAGGAGCTTTTAGGTAGGCTGATTCTTTTGTCCTCTACCTCGAACCAGCTGCCCCCTCTGACCCCCTTAAGTGCATTACCCTACCTTTCTATTTACCTCTTATATGGCGTTTCGATTAATATCTCAATATAAAAAATTACGTTGTCTCTGTTTGAACTTGTAACTAATAACTATGAAATGGTAGATACATCAAAATTTTAGTTTCCAATGAAACGTCTGATGTGTCCGTTTCACCAAATATTTTATTTTAGTAGCCAACGACCCAAACCGGCTTTGAAGAAAATTTTACTTATGTTTATAAATTAATTTTTAGGGTCGGCTACTCAATACCTCGGTTTACATACATGCTTTATTGCCTTAGATTACATAAGATATAGTGAAATGAGAACATTTTTGCAAAGGCCAGCGAGCCTGGTCCAGCAAAAGATATTGATTTTAAAAACACGGCACAAAAGTGCATATTAATATAATAAATGATAGTTTACGAGTACGTATAAAATAATAAATCCTATGATCAAACCAGAACAAACCCCCATAACAACACATGGTTAACTTAAACTGAAAATAACTTAAGTACTTTGACGTACAAAGAAAAAAACAGTTTTGAACTGGTCCATAAATTAAATGTGCAAATAAGCAGCTTGCCATTTACACGCGAATTATGTGGGGGTTAATATTCGTAACGCACGATAAACTTCACTCGAGTTTTCTCGCCGTCTTTTTGTGACGGCAATTTTTCCCGTGAAAATCTGAGCTCGGTAATGGGAAAAGTTGTGACAAGTATTCACAGAACATAGCATATTATATGTCATTAATATTCCGTCGAGTTGCCAGCGCCTCTAATTCCATAAAGGTTCAATGAATAGACTCTGCTCCTTTCTAACGAGATAAGTATTCTAATATTCTTGTTAGTCGTCGTATCATAAAGTCTTTAACAAAAGAATTTTTCATGCTTCCTGAGAACTTTTATAAAGCTCAGTTATTTCGTTTGGAATATTTTCTGCTTCAGAAACACGTAGATTTAAGTCAAGCATTTTCACTTCATACTTATTTGATCTGCAAGAAGTTTTTATAGTTTGTATACACCTTCAGCACAATTATATTTCTATTTGTCGACAAAAAATACATTTCTCTCTATAAAAGCTTTGCCAAATGTAAACGTTTATCTAAAGAAAAGGTTATTGTTTATAGAAGGGAGACTCGAATCATATTGGTGAGAGAAAACCCTTTCCATATTATAAAAGTAGATGCCTTAGATGCCATTTTCCTATTATGTAGCTCTACACATTATTATAGAATAGCACATAAAAGGTTTCAGGACTTTTAGTATGTTTTATTTATTGTTAAATGATAAAGAGATTTGAAAATATTAATGGATCTATGGGATCAAGAGGTCTTGTCAAAGATACTTTGATATGAAATCAAAACTTCAACAGTTAAAAGGTTAAACGCATTGGCCCGCTTCAGATGCATTTTCGTTTTAACGCAGGTTTTTTATTATTCTTATTATTTTATTGATACGGTAGCACTTACTTATTAGACACAACTTTCCTATTTTATCACATTTTGTCTTGTATTTTAAAGCGCGAAGTATTGTATACCGGATAGTGAAATATAATACTGTCTAGCTTGAAGAAAACTCCTTCCATAGAAAAAGTTCCTTATTTAAGTCATCCTAATAATATTTCGTTAAAATTGTATCATTTTGTACAATCTCTGAACATTAAATTTCAACTGAAATTCGCACTACAATATTCATCTGCAATTATAAAAATCCTTAATTATGTGCGGTTCGCAGCCCAACCATAGTGCAAATGAAATCATTGTTTGTCTTATTTTTACTGCAACGTAAAAAAAAAAACGAAACGACTTTAAGGATAGCAATAAATGCTTCAATTAGCAATAGAAAAGTGTTATATGCTTCAATTCTGAGGAAGATTTCAAAAGGAAAATAACCTTTAGCGCAGCAAATGGAATGTTCCCAATTTTTGCTATGGGTGCCCGGGGCAAAGGTCTTGCCTCGTTTGATCGGGTACTTTATGTTTTTAATCATTTTTTTTTTTAACAAAAGAGCCCAGTCTTTGAATTGATGAAGAGTTGAGGAATGCAATGACGTAACAAAATTATCGGCCAGTGTCACACTTACGTAACATGAACAAACAACCAGCTAATCATACTCATATCCGTATAGGTATAAAATTTGGAGAACCTTTATTAAAATTAAACCAATTTAAGGTAAATTGAAATTGTTAAATACCGTACAGAAGAGTATGGAGCAAGCACTTTATATTGGAAAATGTAGAAGCTAAAAACCTTATTTTGGCCTAAATAAGTAGTTTTATTTGGGGAGATTTTTTACAATTAATGACAAACTATTGCAGGCCACAGTAAATTAAGAAGTGTACATTTTAATATCGAAAAAACCTTGAATTGTGTTGTATCGATTTTATGAACTAACTAAAATTTTATGGATCAAACAGTGTTGCAATTTGGTATGAGTTGTAATACTTAAGGAATCCCGATCCATTCCGATGTTTTGGTAAGTAAATATGTATTTAGATAAAATTATGAGGAACTCAAACTTAAAATATCTTTATTTTATAGAACATTCAGGATGTAACCTACTTAAAATAAGTCAAAATTACATTAAATACATACAAACATACATTAAAGGATTTAATTACATACATACACATTCGTTCTTTTGATCCTACTGACTCTATGACATAAATTTGTCCTCTTAATATGACGTCTAGATATTTTAACACCTATTCGTACCTCTGTCTAAACATGAAACACCACGTCACATATCTTTCGTTTCGTCTGACTATCCAATTTTGTTTATACACAGATCATCAATAATACACATAAAACAACCCCAGTTGAACAATGTACTTTGGTAAAATTACTTGAATAATATTTTTGGAGCTCTACATGAGGTGCTGGCAGTGCAGTACTAAACTATGTAAGTTTTCGACCATGATCATAAATCAAAAGTCTGAAGCGCTCGTAGCCCAGGTCGCTCGCTGATCTGAACCATGAGGTTAATCAATGTACACAAAGGCAGGGAACCTAAGGGGGCCCATTAATTACGTGAGGTATTTTTGGCGAATTTTCGATCCCCCCACCCCCTCTGGTGAGATGTCGTGAGATTTGGCTCGACACCCCCCCTCCCCCCTTTATCTCACGTGAGTTTTATGAAAATGCTTAGTTTTAGGGTAAATACGTTAATTGTTTATTTATTTAGAAAAATTACATAATTTGCCTAATTCTTTTTAAACTTTTAATAATCGAACAATAAAAAACAGCTATGATTTACTAACTTAAATTTGAAAAAAAAGATTGTTCTAATTCAGCCCACGGGAACTCATGAGTAGTCTTAAGAGTGGCTACCAGAAAAAAAGTGGTTTAGTTGGTTTAACTTAGTTTTCCCGCAATTTAACACTATTTCTTTTGGGGGAAAATATTACGTGATATTTGTAGAGACCCCCCCTCTCCTCCACGTGAGATTGTGTGAGATCCGGCCCGACCCCCTCCCCCCCCAAAACTTCTCACGTAATAAATGGACGCCCCCTAATAAGTTACCAAAGGGGCAATGTGTAACGAGCGTTTCCGTGCTTCGGAGGGCCCGTTAAGCCTTCGATCCCGGCTGTTATCGATCCACTACAGCCTTTAAACCAAGTCAGAGGCCATCGGTTTAGATGGCCGTGACGAAGATGGCTTCGTCAAGGTGCAGAAGAAGCGCGAACGGTAGGCTAACAAGAATCGCTGCAGGACGGCAGCGACAGACCCAAAAGTGAGTCTGCGGGCTGAAGCTCCGAGCACGCCGGTCGCGACTGTACTACAGTACTGAGGTGCAAGACGTCGTCAAGTACATACGGAGAAGACAAAAGTTCCCTTAGGTCTCCAGAGAGTGAAACCGTTGGAATCGCATCACCATGATAGTTTCAAAGTATCTGTGGTGCGGTTCCCAACGTTTCTGCTGGAAACAGTCATGAAGGAGAGCTTTTCGCCGGAAGGCGTGGTGTTCCGCCGTTTTCGAGGGAGATTCCCGCCGGTTGCCGACACCCCCGGAAAAACACCCGGGAAATAGTGTTAATTAATTTGATAAGTTTTTTTTGTTTAATTATATTTCATATTCATGTTAGTCTGTAAGGTATTTATCTTTGGGCCTTGTTGAAAATAAATGATTTTATTAAGTATTATTATTATTTGGGGGCTTAAAAATTTTGACTCCAGGGTCAATCAAGTTCACCACATCGGTATGTACCTAACACGCTAAGAAGAAGTTTAAAAATCTAAGGTTAAGTTGGAATCTTGCGAACAAAGGTTCCAGATAGTTTGGTTACAAATTATGTAAGACTGCTTTTTATGACACCGTAAAATGACCACTATGCAACTTTTTAGTGCGCAACCTTCTGCCACCACACAATACGGAAATTTGGATCCATTTACTACGCCTATTATTACTTGTACTAAAAGCTTTATCTTTACAACGAATACAACAGAATGTATTAAGGATATTAGTTTTCAAGGTACTGCCCACTTTTTTATTTGTTTAGCTTACATTGTTATACAAATTACTGATGGTTTTAAATTACGAGTACATCAACGAACATTAGGAGTTTTTTTATGTAGAGGATGTCCAGGATATCGATCTCGTCGGGATTTCGAAAAAAACAGGTTAAAATGTCTATGTAGTTTAGCGTAATAGCTTTCTAGTCATTCGATGAACCAGTGAGTCAGGACTTCTCCTACATCTAGCGTTTATCACCACGACTTCGTTTGCATAGAAAAGCACTAAACAATCACCCTTTAAATATTATTTATTAAAGTAGTTGTGCTGCTGTGATCTTAATCAAGGACGAACAAACATACTTTACTCCCTACTCCCTACAGAACTCTCTCTATATTCTAAACTATATACAAAGCAAATCCCAGCCCAGCAATTTAACGTGCTACCTTTTCAAAAACTCTGATATTTTCTAACGATAAAAGTTAAGGTGCACATGGTGGTTCGGGTTATCCTGACGTAATGTTTACACGACCGATTACGTGGAGATTATACACACAAGGCTACACGTAGTCTTGTACAGTGTAGACAGCGGCGGGACTTCGGAATTTAAAGGTTTATCTATCACTACATTTATCCGTCACTATACACTATAAGGCGCAGCAAAATATTATTTATGTACGTTGTTGATATGAATCTGGCTGGCCCATCAACTAACCTAACCTCTGCAATCTTTTTTGAGATCCACAGTTTTTGAATTATCCACTCCAAGAAGAAATTTTAATAAGCACAAGTAACTAAATCTAAAAATGTCAAGTCTTTTTGTATTAGTTTTTGTCGCGATTCTATTAAAATTTTCAGGATTCAATATAAGTACATATTTTATTTATTCCTTTAATTTTATTTTTAAGCCTAGGAGTAAAATGCTTTCATTTTTCATCAACTTACTCATGCTCAAGAAATGAAAAGAGCAATATTTTATATCATAACATCAACATAAAAAGTGATCACCTCATGATATTAGTTAACATGCCTGTTTCCATATGTTCAGGCTTACTCTCAACTTCACCAAAGTTTTGTCTCCCACACGTTCGCCTTTTTTAAAGGAAGCCGCGGTTTGCAAGATAACCATCTGTCGAGAGTTTTAGATTACGAAAGTCGTACTCTTATTATGGCTGTTATATGATTTAAAAACATAAAAGCTTGCTGCACCGAGCAACAAAAATTAAAACCTTTCGTATAAGGAATGGGAAAGCATTTCTACCTTACCATTTTAATAAAAAACTGCCTTTTTATTTTTGTCTCATATTTATTCCCCATTTAAAACATTAATTCAAAAGTTATTATTTAAAAGCTGTGAGTATTTAAATTAGTTTTTGCATACTGAAATGAGAAATGGCTGACCAACCTTAGGTTTGGTAGCTCTTGTGGTTTCAATCCCTACTAATATTATAAATGCGAAAGTAACTCTGTCTGTCTGTCTGTCTGTCTGTTACCTTTTCACGCCTAAACCGCTGAACCGATTTTGATGAATTTTAGTACAGAGATAGATTAGAGCCTGGGAAAGGACATAGGCTACATTTTATCCCACAGTTGGGCACGATATAACCTGTAGTCCACGCGGGCGGAGCCGCGGGCGGAAAGCTAGTGTTAAATAAATGTAATGAATCTGATCAATCAATATTTTACTTTTTGGATGATTTCAATAAATTAAAGAAAATAACAGCATACGTATACATATTAAAAACTTTTTAAGTGAGCTTGGCTCATATTGTGGTCAGGAATGAACCCATTCTCTATAAAAAAGAAAAAAGACGTCATATAGAGTTCGTCGCAACAGGAGTAGACCGGACGGGCATGACGGTTACGGTAATGTCGACAAATGCGCCACGTCAGCATAACGCGGGTCTAATGCCCGCTTTATGACCCGCCCTTTTTATGGCCACATCGGATATGATTGTCGACACCGTAAAACAACTCGCTGGCTAAACGATCAACGCTTTCTCTGCGCGGCGATTCTCTACAAAATCCGGACACATTTTGCAGATATTCCACAGATAGTTTTTTATTTATTTTTTTATATTACGAGAAGGGTTAAATTTTAACCTTAATCTTGACCAAGGTCATAGATGAGGTCACCGATGGAGCGAGTTAACCCCGATGGAGTGAGTATGGAGCTATTTGAATACAGTTGTCTTTGTGTTTAGCAGCGTTGGAATTTTAAACAAGGTACCGAATACCGTCACTGAAAATGTTAAACATGGACCTTTAAATGTATACACTCACGCCTATAATCCCTTTCAGGGTAGGCACAACTTTATTTACTTCTAACACCACTTGACGCCGTAATAAGCCTGGGAAATGTTGGCAGATGGCAGATTATAATTTTTTCTTTCAGTGCGTTTTTATTTTAATCTTATATCCAGAGTAAAATAGGAACAATAGCTTCTGTACAATGACACAACTGTATACATCTCGATAGAAAAAAAAGTAATTTCATGCTTTCTTTTCCTTTTGAACTGAAAGCATTAATTTTTCAGTTTTATTTTTCGGTACATCCGCCAAAAAAATAACGAAAAAAAATTATTTATTTACTTACAAAGACTTGTATTTATTACTGAGAAGTACCAAGGTTGTTACGTTTACAAATACTTTCAGCAAAAAGAAATTTAATTTTCTTCAACGTAGCAATTGTTAACGAGTTTCTTTCAGGATAAAAAATACTCCTGAAACATACTTACACGTGATACATTGTTTTCCAGAAAAAACATTACAAAAAATACTGGAAGATTAATTACAAAAAACACAAAAACTCACAAAACTAGCAAGCAAAGAACAATAACTCAAAATCGATTAGTGATTAGTAAATCAAACAAATCAAATCAACAACTCAAGTCAAACACTGAAAACACTGTTATTTTTAATTGCGTTATTCTAGCTAGCTCAAACATCTAAATAAACCTAAAAAATATTTTAGTTTTTTGGTATCTTTTGTGATTTATGGAATAAAGACAGATCTAGATCTCTAGGTCGACCTACACTAACTTCACTATTCAGCACTGTTACTAACATTGGCTGACTTCAAATAAGTTAGCGAAAATTAAGGATGTGAATCAGTCTTCGAAACTGAACAACTTTTCCTAAGCAACTTACTTAGGTCAAAATATGAAAAAAAAACATTCGCCTTAATACAACTTTCGTATGGGCAGTCGAATGTTGTTTTTTGAGAATTTCGTGAGGGTTCCTTGGGGAAAACTTTACAGTTTCCTGGGTAGAATCACCCCAGGAAACTGTTAAGTTTCGCTATCTAATTTAAAGTACATAATTGTCTGAATTTAAGAACTGTA
The DNA here is from genome assembly GCA_949987775.1 of Aproaerema taeniolella. NCBI lineage: Eukaryota > Metazoa > Arthropoda > Insecta > Lepidoptera > Gelechiidae > Aproaerema > Aproaerema taeniolella. Next base: position 12,118,861 of record OX465253.1, read on the forward strand.
CATCATTCTAAAAACTGTACACCTGCTGCCTATTCAAAAATATAATATTATCTTTCATTTCAGCAGGGTGATTCTTCTATTAAAAACTGCTCCTGCACTACAGCGCGACGTGTGACAAATTGAGCAACAAATTTTAATTTTTTTTTAAATATTAAAACAGCTTTATATCATAGCATTTAAGATATTACTTATAATAAGTCAAAGTTTATCAGAGAAGATGGCTCGACCATCCTTTAAAAAAAGATCAGGACCATGGCAAAAATACTAGCCGCGAGCGCGCAGTGTCAGTTTTGTAATAGAATTGGCCTGCTGATCAATTGAGAAAATTGTTGATATGTAGAAAGTCTCTACACCACTAAGAGACATTTCAATCAAATGAACAATTAATTTTCTAATGGTCTGTATGTGGTTAATAACACCGATATTTACATCAAGTCATTACGGTTATTAAACAAATGAAGAGTTTCTTGCAAAGATTAACTTTCACGATTATTTTAAATAAATAATGCTACTCATTAGAAGGACGTTGTATCGTGACTCCCTTCTAAAACATACGAACATAGACACAAATATTATCCAGATTCGAAAAGTTTTAAACAAGCGTTTACTGAGAATCAAAGAAGTACGACTATCGGAAAAGAAGGAAGGGTATTTTACTGTACTGCCAAACTAAAACGGTTCGATTTAGGCCCAATATACGATCATTAACATTATTGTTTGGTGTTACTTTTCTAATTCATCCACAATTCATATGAAGGGCTTTGAAAAGAAAGGAAAATCTGAGATAGAGCGTTGAATGTGTGATATCCATGCAATATTTACCGATATATCAGTAGCATTAACGATTCTTTTATTCTTTGATAGAAACTCTATTTGTTTAATAATTATAATATTATCCATATCACAATATATTACATCAAATACGTCAAAATTCACAGCACAGTTAGTCTTACGATGCTACCTGGAGAGGCAGACCGCGCCTTGAACGTAGGAGCGATCATGACGGTCTCTGCAAACCAATCACAAGTGTCAGAACTTGAACAACGAAATGAGAATTCAGGGCGGGCTGATTACAGCAGCTCGAGCACGATGTGCTCGCGCATGGAATGCGCCGCGGTCCTATGTCAAAATGTCAACATTGACAACGCCAGAGGGCGAGTAAGCCCTTGTTTCACCATTAGCCGAGTAGCGTGCTGCGTGAGTTTGTCGCGCATCATGCTCGAGCTGCAGATAGATGATGTGGAGAAATGATGTAGAGACATTTGGCAGTGAACTCTCGTCTAAGACAGGCGCCGCATAACTTGGCCCAATTTTATAGTACCTAGTCTAGTCTACAGAAACGTTTAGCTGAAACGCTTCTAATTAAATATAACTTAATATTAGACGCAGTTGGGACTCGAACCCAGGACCTCGAGCTATACCCGATGCATTTATTACCAAATGTGCTACCGTAACGATAAGCCATATGTCGCAATTTTCACCTTTGTGAATGGCTTCACTGCAATAACATCGGCTTTGATATAATTTCTTGAGAAACTCCATTCAGAGCTAAAGTAAAAATACTTTCAAGCTAAAAACTTTAAAGAAATTAAGTTTTGGGTTAACTGGATTAACCCAGTTTGCTATTTACTACTTGTCCACTAGCACTTTTTTTCTCCAATTAATTAAAATACAACCGGCCTGTGTAATTACATGAACATAAGTATTTCCCTAAGTTTAAAATTTTACAGCAGAAGTAATAAATTCACAAGGCAATAGAGATAGTACTTGCCAAGCTTTCGAATAAATTGAGCTTGATAAGAATTTCATTTGGTCTAAGTTTGCTCGGAATGTTTCAGGTCAAATAAACGTAACAAAAGTATTAAAATTGAGAATAATAATATTGGAAATAAAATCCGATGGACATCGATAAATCGGAAAGTTTGTTTGTATCGTTCTGTGTCCTCGTGTGTGACACAAAATGATAGTGACAGAAACAATTCCGAATAGTAATTAAATCGAATGCACTTGTCTTTTAAGTTTAAGTGTGCTGCAGCTATTAAAAGATAAATTGATCAACATAAAGCGGAATTCAGTAAGATTGAAATGATCACTGTTTATCATGGGTAAAACGCAATCACGCCGATATTGAAGTTGATTCACCTTTACTAATTATCACGTAATTTTAAGGCTAAATACAAAAGTGAATGATGTTATTATTTGGTTAATATGTTTTTATTTGCATGATTTGATATCATTACATTTGTTTAAGCTGATTATTTAAATCATATTTCACGCTCTGAAAAGCGCAAGGCATTGTTTTTTCTCGTGTGTGAAAATTTGGTCGATATCAACCAGTAATTAAGATACAATGACAGTGCTATAATGTCACTACAATCGAGAATTTTCAGTTATACTCTGTATCAATTAAATGAGAACAACAAGAGTGAAAACATGTGGTACAAACATAATTTTAATGCTCATATGTTTCCTCCTAACAGATTGACTGTCTTTGTCATACAGCGCAGCTTATAAAAGATGAATTATTAAAACCAAAATCTAACATCTAAAATAAATAATGACGCAATCAAAATACTATTTCGGGACTAAATATAACAGGATATTGAAGGGAAGCGACCAAAACTCAAATAACATGCCTAGTCTATTAAAGGCACAAAACGTGATTGATGAAGTTTAGTTCGGAACTTAGCACATAGATTTGTGGATCATGGTTCTAGCTTACTACTTAAAAAAATAGTGGAACAGAACTATATTAGGAAAATTCTACTATCTTTCATGCTGTTCATATTCTAATCATGCTATAATGTATTGAAAAACTAAACTAACTAATCTTTGCAAAAAATATTTCTCTGGCATGTCTGGTTTCCATCTGACTGTTATACAAAACATAACTATATTTCACAATGTGTATGTGTGTGTAATTGATACGTATGTTTTGTAATAATTCTTGTTGATTTGACGTGAAGTAAGTATGTACTAAAGATTCATTCAAATACTTACTAAAAATTCTAACTCATATTTATTTATTTATTCAAAAGGTTTAGCAAATATTCGTAGCCTTGAATGTACGGATAGTTATATTTCCACTCAACTTTCACTGTAATATTAAAAATAACAATAAAGAAAATACTGAACCCTTTTCCGAATACCGCCTCAAACGAGAGCCTAACATAACCTAATAAACTTAACAGACGACTATCAATCTTCAAACAAAAGGCTTTTCAATAAGTAGCTACACAATAACTTCATCATATACATTTCACTTTAACACGAAACGGGTTTCTCGTAGAACAGCAGACAATAAATGACATTGCTCGTACCGTGACGGCGAAGGATGTTGGCCAGTAGAACTAGGCGCGCCCTATACTCGCGAGAACGTCGAACGGTGCTAAACCAATATTGAATTAACGTGCACCGAATAATTGGGGAGAAAGCCTTCTCTACAACACCCATCACACATTGTGTCAATAACGCCTTCAATTTGGATCACCACACTATTAGAATTGTTAATTAATTCTTCCGGACGGTAGATTTCAAGAAATTGGATAGGAAAAACAAAAAGTTTAAAATCATTATTATTTATTTGATAAACATCATAAGCTAGATAAACCTTCACATGAGTCCTCTATTCTCTGTATAAAGAGTTAAATTGTAAATTAGAAATATTGCGCTGAACGACAAAAACACACGACTTCTATTTGAAATCAAAGGATGCGTAACGAGAAATTGTATAAAACCACTTTTCCTGGGAAATATATTGCAAGCATAAGCCGGATAATCTAAAAACACGGAATAAATACTGAAAATAGAAGCTTTTCCTGCTATTTGTCCTGTCATATCTCTAACGGCACTAATATCAAGGGTATTTGGGTGCCTAAGCCGTGAACGTTAAAAGGGTCTTAGAGACCGCACACTTACAAACAAACCTAATCTCCCGTTATTAAATACAGATAGTGTACAGTGTTTCCGGACAGAGTTTTACCGTAGTTAAAAAACAGTGTCGTGTTTAAGACGATATTTCATCCCAAAGGATTGTGGGTGCGTCGATCATATTAGTTTAAGGTATATTCATTTCAATACAAACCAAAGTAAAGTACCAAGAAAAAACAGCAGATTGGTAAAACTAAAATAGGATGTCTGTAAACGAGATTTCCCGAAAAGGAAACGAATATCATTTGGAGCTTTCAATTTACCAAATAGTAGGTTAGAATGAACAGTACTCACATTATTAGTATATCATATAGTATCTCATTAATCATTATTTCTGGATTCATCCCTGCCTAGGTTTACCTGAACCTGCAATTGCCAGCTGGCAGTGGCAACTGGATCGCTCCGTGAAATCGAATTGGCCCGCATTCAGACCCAAATAAATATAAACATATATCTATAAATTCCTATTTGCTTAAACAGCACTGAGAGCCGCCTAGCCATGCAGCTGACACCAGATCGAGTTTCAGCTCTATTTGTGAATTTCGTCCGACCATGCTTGTTATATTTAGTGGTCATAAATTTATAGAAAATAACCCCGGATAACAAAATTTTGATGTTCGCATTTAAGTAGATAGCTTATCTCCCTCGCCTCGTGCGATTTGTGCACACCCGTGTGTGCAGGTTGTATCGCACGCGCCTTAAACTGTAATACTAGAACGCATCAAAGTGTTAGTAGGAAACTGGCAAATGCCATAAATATGGGCATTTGTCAGCTGAGAGATAACTGAAGGCTATCGTATTTCTTACTATGAAAAGTTCAAAATAATGAACAAAATAAAAAAACAAGTCAGAGGCCATTCGGCGGTTTGAAAACTCTGACACCAGGGCTAGCCAAGTTCGCCACACACTTGACTATACTTACACGATAAGAAGAAGAAGTTCAAAATAATATAGGAATTCAAATTTCCAATAGTTATTTAGCCTCTGTTGAGAAACCGTCCGAGCTCCGGCTTATACATTGTGTCCACAGTCATAAAACTGCATGCGCGTTGAGTATAACAGCTATAGAATACACAGACGGCAGGGTGGGTCGTCTCAGATGAATGCGCGGGAGCAAATAGAGCCCAGATCCTGTACGCTGTGTGAACCGCCGCGCCTATTACAGACAATCAAACTATCTGCCCACTAGTGATATGGAACTCTTGTGTTAAACGGGATATGTAGAATAAACTCCGTATCCGTAATAAATGCAACATTGGGATGTGAGAACAAACCATTTTGTTTGTATAACCTACATACATTGTCTGTAGAGAGATCAGAAATGTGCCATTTCCATTATTTTGGATAAGTTAAAAAACAAAGGAACTTATTTTAGAGTTAGTCGCGACAACGTATCGGAGATGTATCAACTACTCGTTTTTGGAGAAAAATAATCATGGTTGTGTGACAAACGTATCAATAGTATCATTTTAATCTATTTCGGAATTTCTTTTCCTGAAAGAAATGTATTTATACTGTTCTAGAAAATGTTTCTATCTCAAGGACGCGTTCAAAAAAATAGATGTCAATAAAAAGTAAGAGTAAAAAGATTGATGGTGTGCTCTTTGTAGAAATATTTCTGATAAACAGATAAAACGTGTCAAATATATTCATATTGGCATAAATCGTTCGGCTGTAAGAAAGCCCACAAATCTCAGAAGCAATTTAGCGTTATCCATACAAAGTCAAAGTCAAAGTCAAAAGTGTTTATTTCATTGAACATATAAAATGATACTTGAACACGTCAATATTATGAATTACATTAGCACTTTTGGCTTTGCGCCTATTCGCAAAGGTGCAGTCTTCCTCAGGAGAAGAATAGGCAAGAAACTCCGAGGGTCGCTCTTTTTAAGTCAATCATATAAATTTTCTTACTTTTAATTTTAATTGACTTAATATCTGAATAACTCTGGAGCTGAGCAATTTATTCCCATGGTTGCTTGTCTAACAGATAATCCGAAATTCTATAATAGCCCTTTTTACAAAGTTTTTGTTTAATTATCGTCTTAAATTTTTCTAAAGGTAGGTTTTGAATACACATGGGAATCTTATTGTAGAAGCGTATACATTGACCCATAAAAGAGTTTGTTACTTTGTAGAGACGGCTGTCTAGTATATCCAAGTTATGTTTGCTTCTAGTGTTTACATTGTGCCTATCACAATTTTTCTTAAACAATTGTTCATTTTTCTTTACATACAAAAGATTATTAAATATATACTGGGACGCAAATGTCAAAATATCTATTTCCTTAAATCTATTTCTAAGAGACATTCTAGGTCTCATTTGATAAATCGCGCGAACAGCCCTTTTCTGCAGGACAAATATCTTATTAATGTCGGCAGCATTACCCCACAGCAAAATGCCATATGACATAAGGCTGTGGAAGTAACTGAAATATACGGTTCTCGCGGTTTCTACGTCCGATAATTGACGGATTTTTTTAACCGCGTAAGCTGCTGAACTGAGTCTGTTCGCTAACTTATCAATATGAGGACCCCATTGAAGCTTTGCGTCAATAGTGATACCTAAGAATACAGTAGATTCTACAACTTCCAGTTTTTCATTTTTAACCTGTACATTGGTATTAAACTGTTTAACGTTAGGCAAGGTAAATTTAACACATTTGGTTTTTTTCTCGTTCAAGAGTAGGTTATTTGCAGTGAACCATTCAACTACCTTTGAGATCGCAATATTCACGTCGTCATAATTAGTGTCATATCTTTTCACTTTAAATAAAAGTGATGTGTCATCTGCAAATAATACGATCTCATGGGCCTCTTTAACAAGAAAAGGCAAATCATTAATGTACAGGAGAAACAAGAATGGTCCTAAAATTGAACCCTGCGGGACGCCCATACAGACTGTGGACCCAGTTGATCTAGTGCCGTTAACCTCAACCTTCTGGATCCTATTACACAAATAAGATTCCAGAAGCCTAAGTGCATTTCCTCTTATGCCATAGTGATGTAATTTTCTGATTAGAGTCTCATAGTGAACACAGTCAAAAGCCTTGGACAAATCACAGAAGACTCCAAGAGCATCATGTGAATCCTCCCAGGCCTCAAAAATGTGACGAATAAGTTCAACACCGGCATCGGTTGTTGAACGACCCCGTGTGAATCCAAATTGATTAATATTCATAAGTTTATTAGCATAGAAGTGAGTAGTTATTTGACTAAGGATAATTTTTTCAAAAATTTTGCTAAGTACTGGTAGTATTGAAATAGCTAAATCAAACAAGGCAGCTAAATCTTACAAGTACAGAGATAGATTGCCAATTTTATAATATCCTTGAGATATGCTGATATACTGAAGTATTTATAGTTATCAATTCGTGATCAAAGGACCACATTTTTAGTTAAATGCAAATGTTAACGGCATGTTACATTACATAGTTGCAATTGTTTCACGGTCCCTAACTGAATAATCAAACTCGTTTGTCCAACAGAAATTCCTGGGCGGGAAATAATTTTTACAATTGATTGTCTATATCTATACTAATAATAGGTCTTTACCTATGAAATTGCCGTTTTTCTAAAATATTTTTGGAAAACTGAATTTTCCATTTCCATACTAACGTTTTTGATTTTTTCTCGGTATGCGAAATCCAAATTTAGTAAAACTTTTTGGGAAGGTTTGGACAACATTAAGTTAATTTTCATCACACTTACTTTATTGAAAGTTCTTAATGTAACAACGGTACAGCAAAAATAAGCAATGAAACGGGCAACAGATGAAACGAGCTATATTTGAGCTTCTTTTTCAGCAAATAAATCTAAAGTAAATATGTATTAATTTGACTCAATATCTCCGTTATATGGCCAAGGTTTAAAACAAAGAACAATTTAAGTAATAGCAGTTCAATCAAATAAATTATGAATAAAATAAAGTTCGAGAAAAAATCGGCAATTTCATAGGTAAAGACCTATTATTATAAAGAGGAAAGATTTGATTGTTTGTTTGTTTGCATTGAATAGGCTCCGAAACTACTGGACCGATTTGAAAAATTCTTTCACCGTTAGAAAGCTACGAGTACATTATCTCCGATGGACATAGGCTACATAATTTTCCCGAATTCCCACGGGAACGAAGTCCCGAGCGGAATGCTAGTCAGTAGTCAGTTATAAGGATTGAAAACAGAAAAACATTCGAGGTAACGATTTTCATACAAGGCCCATTTTAGTCTTACGTTATTCTAAGGTTCAGAAGCTTGCAAGGGTTATACTGGTACTTACAACACATCTTGGTACTAAGTTGATTTATTTTTCTTTACGGCACTAGACCATCTGCCTAATTAATCAAATGATGTAATTTTAATTACTATTCGATACCAATTGTTCGTAGGATACAATCATAATTTTCAAAACTAGATATAAAAAAGTGCTTTTCCTTGAGAATTAAACTGCAAAATTTAATTTTTACCTATATGAGTGATACGTGATAAAAATATACATCAGTTAAACCACTCTTGTCAAGAAATTCTAACGACAAAATAATGAGGCTACTAAAAGACTCTATTAATATCCATTTGAAATAACGATGAATCATAAGAGCTATGAATTACCTTTAAATGGAAAACTATTGCCTTATTGACTTAATATGAAGTGTCCTTACAATCACAGAGTAATTAATAAACTTACCTAGAATACTATACGGTTAGACATGTGACGTGACTTGGTGGACGAATGGAGCGAGGTTGAATCATTAGCCTGGGATAAATGAAGGAAACTGGCCTCGACGGCTCCAGGAAAATTCTATTACAGGTAGAGTAATTAACTTATTAGATACGCGGATGCAGGGAGAACCACGTCTAACTTGGTTATCTCCTACACAGTTTCAGCCTGAGGAAATACGATGTAAAAATAAGGTAGAAATATGTTTAAAACATTATAATTTCGTAAAATTAGGTAGAGAGAGAATTTTAAACACATTTATTAAGCTGCTTTTTTACATACGGATTCAACAAAACTGTTTTTATCTATATATCTAATGATATCGTTTATAAGCCATAAAATAATGTTGAAAATATTATAATCCTACAAACAATTTTACAATGTTATACTAAAATATTTAACCCACATCTCTGGGTTAGTTTGCGCAACAATTATTATCAACTAATTTGAATTTTGACCCCTCATCATCCTTTCTGGGAACTTGAATTTATCGAGTTGTCAAACCATTAGTGTTCTGTCCACTCGGGTAATAAGTTTTGCATTCAAATACTTTATCCACTGCTATAGCTATAGCCACCGGTTGGGTCCGTGTAACTTGGCACGTTATATGTTATGACACAGTTGCATGTGCCATAAAAGGCACCTCATAGGAGTTACCCCACAGATTTAAGATGTTGTTTATATCGTTGCGAATACGATAATGAGGCACCTACATAACATTACAGGTTATAGTAGGATAGGTACTTTTATACGACGCCGAGAATCGAGGAACAGAACACTAAGAATTGATCACAGAATGAAACCGCAGAAACAATAAAACCTCGCTTAAATTTTCATTACACTGCCTACTTTTGTCTTCAGAGTGATGGTATACCCTTAAAAATTACTCGCCCAT